>JANFAF010000058.1:0-449481 GCA_024663475.1 Pisolithus thermaeus
TTACGGAGGTTGCGATCGTTCACCAAGGGGTTGTAGCGTTCGATTACCAAGAAGACTCCGTAGTTGTTTCGGACAAGGTGGAGGGTAAGGGGACTCTGGTGACCAGGTACGTGTGCACTTCAGTCGAACGTGGCTACGCGTCCATGGCTGAGGCGCACCATCAGTCGAGGCCAGGTGAGTTGTCGCGACATGACCGTGACGAATGAATGAGCCGTGAACGCCGCCGACAGGTACTGCATTCCCATTTTCATTCAAGTTAGTCGAGCTGTTGTGTGGGAGGGAAAAGAGCGACGAGGTCCGGGGACCGATGATGTTCCCTTCCTCCGTCCCGTACCCTTACTGATCTGTCAGGAGTGGTGGCTACGATGGTCGTTCGCGAGACGTGTCTGTAGATTTGTAGTTCTTACGTGTAACTCGTCGGTTTGACAGCAATTTTCGTCTGTTTTTCCGACCAGGCCATCTGCTGGACGTCGCATGCGAGCTGTTCAACACGCCGTGCGACGCATCCATGGACTACATTCGCGACGAGGGCGGCGGTCTTCCAGCGACGCGCTGGCTTGAATCTGACAGCGCATTTCGGGAGCGAGTCATATCCAAACCTTGTCAGAGCACTACACAACAATCAGTTCACCACATCCCACATCCTGACTCCTGGCAGCAACATGGCAGCCTCTCTCGAGACCATCACGGCCTCGTTGGCCAATCTCCTCGATCACTCCAGCGGCCGACGTTATCCATGCAGAAACAAACTCCCCAGCGGCATGGCACGAAGCTTTGCAATCAGCAACGTCTGTACCGCCCTCGTTTGAGCTTATCAAGACGCTCGTTTACAAGCCCAAGACAGCGAAAACTGCCGTGCCAGTGCCAGTTGTCGTGATCGCACGCGATGACACGGAAACCAGCTCGTCGGCCCTCGCGAAGAAACTCGGTCTCAAGGAGCTGAGGCTCGCGTCAGAGGATCTTCTTGATGAGTTTTTTAAACTCGATAAAAACTCTCGTGCGTAACGCAGCCGTTATCTGGATACACCATGTGCTTAGACCTCCCCCGACCACTCTTTACGGTCATCGGTGACCCATCACTACCTAGTTTCATTCCTTGCCCTCAATAAGGAGTCGTTCCCAAGGGTGGTCACCGTGGTCGATAGCTCGATCGCATCTACACAAGATACCATCTTCGCCATTCATGCATTATCCTCGAGCTCAACCATCTTTCTTTCTGGGAAGACGTTCTCGCATACCTGAAGAGCCTCGAGACCGACGAGCTCAGAATCCAAGAAGTCGATTTTACCGCACTCAAAACGGAACAGTCCACTGCTACTCCTGTCTCTGGCGCTAACGCCGCGAGATCGGGTACGAGGGAAAAAGAGGATCCCAAGATCGAGGGTGCCGTCCAAATTGCTATCGGTGTCAAGAAAGAAGTTGACTTTTCAGCTTGGTATCAAAGCGTACGTCCAATGCTCATGTTCGAGAGGGGACAGGCAGCATGATCTACGTGGTCATTCTAGGTTTTGCTAAAGGCAGACATGTTGGAGTATTACAGTGTCAGCGGATGTTATATCCTTCGTCCCTGGTCGTACAGTATCTGGGAGGAGATCCAAGGTGGATCCTTTGTTATCTATTATACGTCCTGTTTACTGAGCCGTTTCAAACAGACTGGTTCAACAAACGCATCAAGGCCATGGGGGTACAGAACGTGTATTTCCCTATGTTCGTCTCTTCGAAGGTACTGGAGCGCGAAAAGGATCATATCGAGGGATTCTCCCCTGAGGTCGCATGGGTCACGCGGGCGTGAGTCTCATGCAATACCCCTCGGTCGCGATGTATTGATAAGGACGATACTAGCGGTTCCTCTGAGCTCGAGGAACCCATCGCCATCCGTCCGACATCTGAAACGGTCATGTACCCATGTAGGTGTTCTCATGTGGTATCGCGTCCTGAGATTAACTATGACCATCGCTTAGATTACGCCAAGTGGGTCAAGAGTCACCGAGACTTACCCCTGAAGCTCAATCAATGGAATAACGTGGTGCGATGGGAGTTCAAGCATCCCCGTAAGGTCTTTTATTGGAGGTCCTATGAACCGACTAATAGAGCACCGACAGAGCCTTTCTTGCGTACCCGCGAGTACCTCTGGCAAGAAGGACATACGGCCCACCTGAGCAAAGCAGACGCAGACAAAGAAGTGCTCGAAATTCTTGAGCTTTACAGGCGCGTATACGAGGAATTACTTGCTGTACCCATGGTCAAGGGTGTCAAGTCTGAGAAAGAAAAGTTTGCCGGTGCGCTCTACACGACAACCGTCGAGGGTTTCATTCCTGCGAGCGGGCGAGGTATCCAAGCTGGGACGTCGCATTGCCTTGGTCAAAACTTCTCGCGTCCGGAAATGTTCAACATCGTGGTGGAAGACCCGAACGATCCTAGTGGCCAGGGCAAGTTGTATGCATGGCAGAACTCGTGGGGTTTATCCACGCGCACGATTGGGGTGATGGTGATGGTCCATGGAGACAACCAGGGACTTGTTCTCCCTCCAAGGGTGGCATATGTGCAAGTCGTCGTCGTTCCGTGCGGAATCACGGCGAAGACGGGCGACGCGGAAAGAAACAAGATCAATGAAGCTTGCGACGAGTTAGCCAAGTCGCTTGTGGATATCGGAATCAGAGCCAAGGCTGACTTGAGGGAGGGTTATACCCCCGGTTACAAGTTCAACGACTGGGAGCAGAAGGTGAGTTTGAACGGTTTAGTGATCAGTGACGGCGTGGCGTCCCCTGCGTATCGCGTGCTAAATTCTTCATTTGTATTTGTTCTGTTCTACTAGGGAGTTCCGTTGCGGCTAGAGATCGGACCGAATGATCTTGTCAAACAGCAGACGGTGTCGGTCCGGCGTGACACGGGTGCCAAGGCGCCCATTCCCCTATCGGAGCTTAAGGCGGTCGTGCCGGGGCTGTTGGAGACGATTCACAAGGACATGTACACAAAAGCGTTGAACGAGTATAACTCCCGACTGAAAGAGGTCACTCGATGGGAGGATTTCGTTCCTACGCTAGATAACAAGTGCATCGCTGTGATACCATGGTGCGAGGAGGAAGCGTGTGAGGATGATATCAAAGAAAGGAGTGCCAGATCGTGAGTTGTATTTTGTCTGTTTGTCCCTATTTTTGAGGGGACACGGATTCTTGGCCATTCGATCTTGCAATGTGATACTGATCGTACCCCTATGGAACATACAGCGCCGAGCCGCAAGATGAGCGGGCCCCTTCTGCAGGAGCAAAATCGCTGGCGATTCCATTCGACCAAGACCGGTTCACCCCTCTTGAGCCCGGCAAGAGCAAGTGTGTTGGGTGCGGAAAGGATGCGAAGCGCTGGACGATGTTTGGGAGGTCCTACTAGAGGAATATCTCATTGCCATTACAAAAATTCGTTGTTAATGTCTGTATAAATTGGAAACGTAGTGTGTGAGGGAGGTTGCGATCCCGGCAATCAAACCCCGTGGGGTGCCGGTAATGTTTTACCGGTTACGGTAAGTTGGTATGGAACGCAAGTGTTTCTCCTAAAAACAAAACCCACAGGTTTGGGTCCGATGGGGCGACGTGGCAGCCGTGTGATGGGACGGGTAAGGACCGGCATTACCGACGTGCGACGACGACGACGACGACGAACAGGGGAGGGGGATGACATTAATGATTGGGTGCACATGGTCCTGTCGTCCCCCATGTGCTCCTCTCCATCTTGAGGGGAAGAGTCCATTCATATGATCGATCCCCCTCTTGCGACCCCTCTAAGATACCGATAAGAACGCGGGCTCTCCTCAGGTTTGCCTCGGTGACTCTTCTTCCATCGACCACCACCTTCCTCGAACCGAAGAGCCTCCATCATGAATGTAAGTGTCTCCCACATTGACCCACACGTCCTCTCACCTGCTTGCACACAGTACAACAAGCGTATCGCTGCAAACCCCGTGCGTACACAAAATTTCCCTGTTTCCCCTTGTCCCTATCTCACTGTCCCCAGTATATCGTAGGCACCTTCGCATGCATCGGAGGCGGTCTATTCGGTCTGGACATCTCGTCCATGTCCGGCGTCCTGAGTGTGAGTAGTCCCACGCCGTCTAATTGTCCCCAAAAATCTGAAAAAGTCGCCCAGAACCCCGCATACCTCAATACGTTTCACAATGTAAGCCCTTCTCCTATTTCCCCTTCTCCTATGTTCAACCCCTTTCCGCCACCAATAGCCCGGATCAAATGCGCAAGGCGCTATCGTAGCAGCTATGCCTGCTGGTTCTCTTCTCGGTGCACTACTTGTTACAAAGATCGGGGATACCCTTGGTCGCAAAAAGACTATCATCGCTGCCAGTATCATCTGGGTCATCGGGGCTGCACTCCAAAGTGCCTCTGTAGTATGTTACTCGTTCATAAGGGGGGTCGATTGCCTTCTTAGTATCCATCAATTAGGACCGTGGTATGCTTGTTGTCGGTCGTATTATCGCTGGCATCTCGGTTGGTATATCCTCTGCCATCGTGCCCGTCTACCAATCGGAAATCACCCCTCCGTCCATCCGTGGTCGTCTCGTCTCCTTCCAACAATGGTCCATCACATGGGGTATCATGCTGCAGTACTTTGTCCAATTTGGATGCTCTTATATCAACGGCACCGCATCTTTCCGGATCCCATGGGGTCTCCAAATGATACCCGCCATTATTCTTGGTATTGGCATGTTATGGTTCCCTGAATCCCCACGTTGGTTGATAGACCGCGGCAGGTGAGACGTCCCAAATGCGCTCTAGCCCAGAACGTAACTGACTCGTGTTTATAGGGAACAAGAAGCACTGCAGATTCTCGCAGATCTCCATGGCGGTGGAAACAAAAAGGACGAACTCGTCGTGCTTGAATATGAAGAAATAAAGCAACAGGTCGACTTTGAACGGAACGAAGGTGCCAAGTCCTACGCGGACCTCTTCAAACCTGGTGTCTTGCGTCGTGTTATCCTCGGTTGTTCCCTGCAGATGTGGTCTCAGCTGTCGGGCATGAATGTTATGATGTATTACATCATCTATGTCTTCCAAGGCGCTGGTTTGACCGGTCGTCGTGGCAACCTGATCGCCGACTCCGTGCAATATGTTCTGAACGTGCTTTTCACAGGTTAGTCGTCCTCGATACCATTATTGGTTTTGATAGTGGCTGACTGCGCACGTAGTCCCTGCTATCTGGTACATTGATAAATGGGGTCGCCGTTGGATGATGATCCTGGGCTCGTTCTTTATGGGCGTTTTCCTTTCCCTTGTTGGTGGTCTCCAGGGCGGATTTGGCGAATGGGGGAGTGTCGATAACTCGCCCGTGTGGGTCATCGTCAACCAACCGGCCGTCACCAGAGCTATTATTGTCTGCTCCTACCTGTTTGTCTGCTCTTTCGCTATTACGATGGGCCCAGTGTCGTGGACCTACCCTGCGGAGATCTTCCCCATGCGCGTGCGTGGTAAGGCTGTCTCTGTCGCTACGGCGACCAACTGGTTGTTCAATTTTGCCCTCGCATGGGCTGTCCCACCGGCGCTGAGCTCCATTGCATGGAAGACATACTTTGTCTTTGCTGCGTTCAACTTCGCCGCCAGCATCCACTTCATCTTCTGCTTCCCGGAGACCGCACAACGTACCCTGGAAGAAATCGAGGAAGTATTTGCTCAAAACCATGTATTCTCCGCCTGGAAGATCAAGAGAGACGTCGGGAAGAAGAATTTACATGAAGTCCTTGCCGAAAAGGGCGACAAGCATTCGCTGCAGGTAAAGGAGAGTGTCTGATGGATATTTTTTGTTTTTCTCGTCCGTCCTTTCCATGATGGTTTTTCCCTGCCCTCGACTACCTGTACAACTTTTTATTATTATTGAATGGTGTAGCTTGATGAAGAGATCACAATGTATTGTTCTTCCGACTAGTGCAATGCGTGTATCAAATAAGTATATCGATTGATTTTATCGCCTCACATATTCCCGCAGGATAAGCGTTTATAAGAGCTGTGGGTAGATCTCTTCCTTTTTTAAGTTGAATCACTCCAGCATTCACCACCACAAGATCCCGGTGAATTGTGGCCTTAGTCACAACTGAAAGCCAAGTACTGTAAACCTCAGCCTAGTTTCAACCTTCTACAACGGAGGCGATGGAAACGAATGACGTCCTGAGCATCTCCCTGTATCAGTCTCTAAGCCAGGTCACTTCTAAGAGAGAAGTGTGTGTCACTGGCCTTTGGCACAAGGGGGGGGGGGGGGGGGGGGGGCTAACGCTGTACTCTGGCACTCACCTCGTCTGCGGGCCAATACATTCGTGCGCGTTCATCCAAGAACGGCCAAATGTACAATGCGACGACGGGGAACTTCTAAGCTCATCGTTCTCCTTATAGGTTCAGGAGTACACTTCATCGCAGCCGTCGCATGACCACGCAACGATCGGTCTCACCTGCGTCCGTTCAGGCCGCGCAAACAACTCTGCGAAGTCCACCGTATGTAGGCATCATCATTCACCCGCAGAAGTAACAGAAGAGCTATACGCGTGAGATGATGGCGTTCGCATTTGGGGTGGGAATCTGATGATGTTTCATCGTGAACAAGTGGCTATGAGGGACATGGCCGGTAAAGATCACGTTCTGCACCTCCATTGGGTTTTTGCCACGAAAAGACTCACAGACACTCGATTTATCAGCCGGGAGCGGAAAGGTGTCACTTACCTGACGATGTTGGATCTGGAGTGGTGGTAGAGAAATCACCTGACAGTGAGGAAGGGTGGTTCATTCACTGTTTGGAATGACCTGCCCAACCGCGGCCGGGAGCAGACATTCACAGTTATAGCAAGCGTACTTCCGCTGGTACAGCCTAAATATCTGTGATGTAAGAGATGAGGTCAAACAGATAATATAAAACAGGGTAGAAAGGAGGCCAAGGAAAGAGAGGATGCTGCATGCGAGCTGACCCAACCACAGACGTGGATGAGAAGCAGAGTTTAGCGAGGACAAACTCAAGGAAATTCTTGTCAATTTTATCATTCTGGTGGGTTTACAAATGAGCTTCATTGCCCGGGTAATTTTCAAGAGGGCGACGAGAGACTTCCGCTTTTTACACGGCAATTGATGTAGAAGGTCTCCGATTCGACCATCGTAGCAAAGTTCGAGCGCTGGACGACGTTCAATTGAAACGACCCACGAAGCGTGGTCTGCGACAGCTCTACACAGAATACATAAGTGGAGTAGCAACCCTCAGATGGGCACCTTCGTAAGGAGGTAGAGACTAAAATCTCACCGTGACTATTTGTGAATTTGAACGAGTCGGAAGTGTTGGCAACGAGCTGCGCTTTGACGAAGGCCTGCGATCTGATTGGATGGGCGGTACACGCGTATGTCGCCTGCAGCCACCCACTAATACACTTCAAGAGCAACAGAGCGAATATCCCACTCATACATGCCCAAGAAGTGGTATATCGTTCTGTTATTACCAGACGTCTTTCTTTTGGATCCTTGAGTCGGGTTTCAAAGACATCATTCTGTGCGTTTCAAAAGCATTTGCAGACCGTGCTATCCTGGTATTGCACAAACCACGCAAACTATAGATTCTAAACGATGCACGACATACAAGCTGAACGGTCCACATCTGCATCCCCGCCCTCCGGACAATCGTCGATGTGGCACGCGATCCGTCCATGGACGCCCCACTTGACGCTTGCTGTCCGAGAGATTACGTCCGTCTCTGTGACGTTCATCCTCTCTTCGGTTCTCGACGCTCGCGTTTCCGCCGCCAGTGCTAGTACTGACGGAGCTGACGCGGAGCAGACCTTCGACCAAGTATCGTCTTCTTCTGGGTCTGCATCGGTCATTACAGCCACTTCTTCCACCGCCGTCTCTCCCGTAGATTCTCATCGACCTGTCCTCGCAGACGTCCTCACGCAAGAACTTAGCGTAGATGTGAACGGGTCGAGTTGGAAGCACTTCATTGTGCACGTTCCGGAGGCTACTGATGAAGCGATCATCCTCATCTATAGCCTCCATCCTGGCAGGCAGTACGATATTGACATTGCGCTCGTAGGTGGGGGCATGGTTGGAAGACGGATGGTCGTTACCAATGATGGTGAGCTCCATCAATTGTACCTGCAAGAAGATTTTTAAGATTTGTTGCAGTTACTGAATCGGGGAGTGTTGGGCAAAGAATAGAGGACAATGGTGCTATTTCTGTCGACTGGGATGTAAACGGTACAGCCTCAGAGGAGGTTACACCGACGGATACGATAATACCTCCCATGGTCGGTTCACTCCCGATGGCGGAAACGACCTTTTCTCCATCATCTGACCCATCATCCCCTGCATCCCACTCACCCTCCCCCAGCACGACGCCCACACCTACGAGCCTTACACAGACCCACGAAGACAGACTCCGCGCGCTTTCTAGTACGCTCTCTTCCCTGAACGAAGAGCAGGCGACTCTTCAGTCTTTGCTTAAATCTACGAGGCGGGACGCACAGAAGACGTCCACTGCACTGAGAAGCGAGGTAGATATCCTACGACGTGCATCGGAAAAGGCGGTCGTAGCGGAGGGGAGGGCAAGACAGCGCGTTAGGGCTCTAGAGGATGCAGTCAAGAAGGCCAATGAAGGCAGGGAAGAGATTGAACGAGAGATTGAGCAGAATGAGGGTGCCATGCCTTCCCTAAGAGAAAGGGAGGCAAACGCGGAGGATGAGCTGAAGAGGACCAAGACAGAAGCGGACGTAGTGAGAGTAGAGAGAGAGAAAAAGGAAGAGGAGGAAAGGAAACGGAAAGAGAGTATGAGGGCTGAGTCTGTCAGTTTGACCCAGAGGACTGAGAGGTTGAACGTGAAGAGGGAAAGACTGGAGGGGTCTGTCATACCGGACCTCGAAGCGCAGCTGGCGGAAATCGAGCTCAAGATTGAATTGGTGGGGAGGGGAGGAAGGCAATACCAAGTTGATGAAAGCTGGGATGGTGACTCGAGGGCCAAGTCACAGCGGCGAAAGTCGCACCCGGGAACGATTGGACGTTCACGATCAAATACAATGCAGAAGCCCGTTCCTCCTTCACAAGCCAACCAGGCCAATAGTCCGCCTACCCAGCTGCCCCGGCACCAACCACGGTCACAGTCGACATACCATAAAGGTCTAGATGGCGGACTACTTGGATTTGCGTCCTCTCCAGGGTTCGGTTTTCAGAACGGAATTCCACCAACCCACACAACATCCGCAACTCCAGTGAGTTCCGGGTTGGGCCAGTCGGGCAATCTGGCATTCAGTACATCATCGTCGACATCATCGTTACCACGATCCACTGGTTCTGCAATACCGTCCACTCTGTCCAGCAAAGCACCCCCTTTTGAACCAGCCCGTAATCTGCGTACATCCTTCCCCTTACCCTATTCGACGACGAGTATGCTCTCTGGAGGTGGGCTCTCCTTGGGGACGGAACAAAATACGTTTGGACCTCCATCGTCTGCGACAGCCAACGTACACTCGTTCAACGCGAATGGATCTGCGCCAAATGCTCCAACTTTTGTGACCTCCCCTACCTCCCTAGTTTTTTCAAACAGTCCGTCAGGGGGTGGTGGAACACTTCCGACGCCTATACAGCGTCCATCCTATACTTTAGGGTCTACTTCCAACTCTAGTTCTCAGAACCCGACCTCTGTTACTGCCCAATTGCTAAGATTGGGGAGGCCTGCACCGGTGACGTTACCCAAGACGGCGAACGGAGAGAATAGGACGCGGACGACATCGAGCGGGTAGTTGAGTCTAGTATACATGATATGAGGCTAATTATTACAATGAAATTGCAATTTACGGCAAATGTTCCGCATGGAATTTAGCATTAATGTGAGTGTGGAAGGCAAACTGGGCATGCAGTTACATGCTGGGAAGGAAGATGAATAGTAGCCTATGTGGCGTCCCCTATGGCCTCGGAGGTTGGTACTGCTGTGTGTTCAGCCTGGCAAGTTGGTCTGCCAGATCGTCCAGCGTGCCAACCTGACCTTGCCCGTTGGTAGCGCCATCCACAGATCGCGCGGCGGAGGGCTGCTGCTCCCCAGTCGTGTCGTTACTAGTATTATTGGTGTCGGTTTTGACACGGATGGGCATTAGGACCGCGCCATTTTCCTCGAACCCCGGTGCAACCCTCCTGAGCGCCTCGCGTTTTCTGCGCTGCCTCTCGTCGTCGCGCGCGCGGAGGAGAGCTTCTCGGCGTACTGCATGCGCTGCGATGGTATTCCGCCGGGAAGACTCAAGCGCGAGGACATGGGATTCTAGAGTGAACGGATAAACGAACTGGTTTGATAGCATGCTCAGCGGCCATTTCTTGGTAGTCAGAGTTGCTGTACTCACGTACGGTGTCACGCTGTCTGGAAGTGGGTGGATGTCAGGGGGTAATTTGACCTGTGGATATTATCAGGAGAGGTCCCTGTAGTGCGGGTAAACCAGTACAGGTGGAGGGACCCGTAGGGCCGGCGATTTTATGAGCGGTACATTGGCTGCGGCGGCGTATTGGGATTGCATCACTATCCAACGAGGTACTTCATGTTCAGACGTTGGTCAATGGCTGAAGAAACTTTGAATACTCACGAAGGTTTGTCGATTGACTGGCCAGTTGTGATAGTGCGACGAGTTCAAGTTCTGACGTACGCAGTACGACCAGGGTAATATTACACGGTTGGCAAGTCCGTTACTACTACTTACTTACAGCACAGACACCGTACCGGTCGAATTCTTCTCAGTGAAGAAATCATCACCAAGGTAAGAATGTCCACAATTTCCAGATCCCTCGAACGTGCGGAGATCTCCCTCAAGCAGTCCCTGTACAGGTTTCTCCAACGGACTCCAATCGACATACAGTAGACCGGTCACAGCGGTCGGCGGCTCCAAACGCCCGCCATCCTACTGGAAATATGCGATCAGTGGTCGGAGGAAGAAGTTTTTTTTTTCTCTCTCGGATGCATATCTAGTTGCCAAGAACGTCGTTTTGCCAACCCCAAGTTCCGGTCACCTTCAGCAGCCGTTTTACGCCAGCTGGGTGGGGCTACCGACGGATATGCTGCCCAGCGCTCCTCGCTATAACCGTCCATGAGCGCAGGCACGATCTGTGGCACCGGCCCTCCAAGACCTCCCGTTGGAAGGCAACCGCGGTTTTATTTCCCACTTAGGGGTACATATTACCGTTTGGTCCACTCGGGCCCCACTGTTGTTTAGCGCGAAGGCTTTTTCATTCACACAACTAGCCAACATGCCACACGCTGCAGGCTCTCTTTATTCACAAGATAGAGTCGAGGATTTCCATGTGTACCTGGGATTCTGAATGGCCCTGATTCGTGCTACATTCCTCGATCTTAGCGAGGACATACTTCACAAGGTTAGTGCAAGGTTTTCATGGCTCCGACTGAGGATTCGTTGCCATTAACTGCAGCAATAAAGCGCGTGTAGGCGTCATGAGATGTCAGGTGACGGACTTTTACCATGTAAGTTGTAAAATTTTGGGGCGTCGCCAAGTTGCTGTTTCAGCATTGCTACATTCTGGACAATTTTGCCTCGCTTCTAGCCTGTCCGTGTCCTCGGGGGATTCCTTATCTTTGCTAGTTTTTTCCATCTGATGTCCACCCAACATCCGCAAGGCTACTGAAACTCAATTCTTTCCGTCTTGTTGCACCTGCAATATAGACTGTTCTTACGGGATCCCTGTAGACCCTTGTTTGAAAGGTGCACTGCTGCCTAAACATTTTATCCCGACCCTACCGAATATTCGACAATAAATGAAGGCCTCAGGCCTCAGCGTTATTGTGTATCCACGGTTGCAATCTTTTGCTGAGTAAAAGTAATCTTCTGAGCTGTGTTATAGCTCGTAGATTGTTAATATCGTTGATTCTATTCTTGCATCACGGAGATTGATGAGGAAATGTCCGGTGTTCAAGTAGGAAGTGCGAATCGGCCTATTGTGTGTACACCATGGGGTTACACTTTTTTTTTTTGGACCGCATCTACTACTTCATCAATTCGAAAGTCATGAGATAAGCAATCCAGTGCACACAGTTCACGTGTACCGATAGCTTGGAAAATTACAGCACGAGTTCCGGATATGACCTAGCAAGTTGTAACACATAATTGAGGGACGGCATCGAGCCACGCCCACTATCCTGAAAGCATCCTGAAAGTATTCTTGCTACCGCTGCGTTGGCCATGTCTACGGTGGGTACGCCCCCTCCTGTCATTCTCTCTCAACTCCCCCTGTGGTTCATCACCACCTCGTTCCATGGTCGCGCCTAACATTTCCGCACCTTTCCTCCCACCTTTTTTCTTTGCAGATCTTGACTGGTCCACAGTCCCAGGCGATGAGGGTATGAAGCTCATCTCCAGTCCGCCGTCTACACTGATCTTGATGTCCGCAGACTTCCTGGTGTTTGTAGTCGTCTGTCGAGATGCGAGGCGCTGACCAAAAGTTGCATTCTTATCACCCAGTTTCGCCGCCGCCGCACTTGCATGAGGAACGAGGGGAGTAAGGTTGATGTTGGGAGTCCGTCGGCGGTTCGCCTCACGGGTTCGTGCGTGTTGCTGTTCGGCCCGTGCATTTTTCTGTCCAGGTCTTGTCCGGGGATCAAATTTAGTGAGCTCTGCAGAATAGAGTATCAACCATGGCAACCAAATAGATGGCATTATAAACGGACCTCCAGCATCAGAGCTATCATCACTACTCTCATTGTCTGTGCTTTCACTGAGACCATCAGACGAAGATTTGTCGCTCTCTTCTTCCTCCTCTTCTACAACTGTCTTGGATATCCCAGCTCTGCCTCTCTTTTGTGCAGCTGCCGAAGGATTGAGGAGGGCATACTCTCTGCTCTCCTCGTCTACAGCAAATTCTGGATTCTCAAACAGTTCCTTGAAGCGGGGGTCGTTAAGGAGTGTCACCGGTTCTTCGTTGACTGCTTCGTCGTCCACCGCCACGGCATCAGCCACTTCTTCGCCTGCTTGCTTAGCCTTCCTGGCTCGTTTCTTTTCCTTTTTCGTTCTCTCCCTCTCCGTATCCTTTTGAATCTTTTGTGCTAGGGCTTTGTTGACTTTAACCATAGCGGCAGCAGCGTCCTTCCGAGTGCGAATTCTCGAGTCAGCCAACTTATCCATGCGTTCCTTGATAAGTTTTTCGCGATGCTCGGCATATGCAAACGGATTGGCGATGACGCGTGCCGTATCATAAAGTTTGAGAGAAAGGAAGTAGCCGTGCATGTACGGTTTGAGTGCAGGCGTTCCAATTAGATGGTCTAGGCCAAGTCTATGGACACATTAGGCATGAAAGTGGTTTCTGGTAAATGAAATAGTCGACTTACACCCGTAGTTCGTTCCTTTCAATGAATTTGTAGTCTTCATACACGTTCCGCGTACTTTGGTCTTCCATCTCCTCAGTAATATTCTCCAAGAAGGTTGCCCAGCGTGGAGCTGGCCCCAACTGCGGGATATAGTACGTCGCCATTTGTATACCCTCGTTTGCTGTCAGAAGTAGACCGCTTCCAGGGATGTGATGGACGTCATTAAGGTCCGTAGCTGGTGTGATGGACACAAAATTCGATGATGGCTAGAAACGTCTTTGGCATGTCGATGACATTCATACATGAGCCAATTCTTACCGTATTTTGGTCCCATATTTTCACAACTTTCCTGTCTGCAGTGAGGACCATGCCGTCACCTGCCATACGGCTTCCCCCCTCTATCCAGCTAACATTTTTTATGGGCAACCCATACCCTTGATCCTTGAAGGCAAATGGCTTAGGGGACCGTATGTCATAAAGGAGAGTATGACCCGTCGACGTGGCTACGGCGTACGACAGTCCGTCTGACCTGGATGCAATAGCCGTGACGGCCAGGGACCCAGAACCCGAATCTTCATCATCGACCCCAGGAAGAGCAACCACAACACGACCCGTAGGCCGCGATATCCGGCCCTTAGGGAGGTTAAGCAACCCGACCCTCGAACGCGAGCGTGGATCCCAAAACTGTACGCTTGGGGTACCATCGACACCGAACCCCAGTAGTTGGTGGGCAGGATTTATGTCTATGCAGTTTACACCTAGAATTGGATTGTCTTCCGGAGAGTCAAGTACTATAGGGTTTAAAAATCGACCCTGTTCCAGATTTAAACGATATATTTCATTCCCAGATGCGGAGACGAGTGCGTCGCAAGAGGGAAAATGATACGCGAGGGATCGACCAAAGCGGGGTATTCGCGTACGATAGTGGAACCCGCCCTGTGTGTGCAGTTCGACAGACCTGTCATTTTGAAGGTGAACCGTTTTCGTCCAGTCATCCGAGAGAATCTGTAGTACGTATTTCGTCAGCGCACGGGTACTTGGCGCCCACAGTGTCGTATCTAAAGGGAGGGACTGACCCACTCACAATGAAATCGACGTTCTCCGCATCTGTGTGTCGTTCGAATTTCATTGTTAACTCGTCCAGATCCCACACCCTCATCTGAGGCTTGTACGTCCCCGTTGCGACCACATGATGGCCGTCTCTGGTAGTCTTGACTTTGTTGCTTGCTTCAGGAAATTCGAAGCCTTGTATGAGTTCAACCTGTCCTTCCTCCCTCTCCTTCAAAGCACGCTTTCCTTTCGTTTTTGCTGCACGCTTCCGGGTTATCCAATCAGGAATGGACGACGAAGAGCCGGCTACCGCGCCATTGACCGTATAGACCCTAACGTCACCGCTGGCCACAACCATAGTGTAGAGGCAAAGGCAAGATCTTAAGCGAGTCGTATGTGCGTTTGCGTTGGTCGTTACAAACTACCAAGAACAAATTACACAAAATTTTTGCACGTGACACGCGAACTGGAGCCCCTGACTAATGTACTCGTCTAGGGATCCTGCGCACAAGAAAATAGTTCCGCTAGGCAAGATAGGAGGGAATGCCTGAGCCATTTGTGAGGAGAATATGATACTGGAAATCAAATGTATGTAGCCGGGGACTACAATCCATCAAGCGACTCGCTCGTCTGAGCAGGACAGTAGCCCAACAAATGGACGGTATACACGAGGGAATCAGTAAGTCTTCTTCTTCTCATCCACCGACAATCCACCTGAAAAAAAAAAATCCTCGTTACAAGGTAGAGGTGATAAGTAATAAGTTGCCGGCATACCTGGTCCTATGTTCACAAGTAGAATGAGACCTCCAACAATGGCTGGATATAACATTAGTGAAAGAAGACGTTAAAACTATCAGCCAACTCACATAGGGTTTGGAAGAAGTCGTATCTGAAGGACGAGTGTCAGATGCTACCAACAGAAATAAACTAATCTCTCACTTGAGGAAGTCACGTTGCGCATGTGCGCTGTGCACGCTCCACCAGTTGTTAATGAAGACATTGAAGACACTAAGGACAATGACCAGAAAGGTGGCGGACCACTTGGCCTTGAACCCAACGGCCACCATGGTACATGCCGCAAGGCCAACCAGCGACGAAACGAAACGACCGATGCTCCATTCGCCTCGAACCATGTACCCAAAGAAAAGAAATATGAGCAATACACGCCCAGCGAGGAGGAAGCTGCAAGGCATACAGGTAAATCAACAAGAAACATTGCAAAGAACCATAATGACACGTACTATTTCTTGCGGTCAGTATCACTTAGACTAGGGAGTCCCGGAAAGTTTTTTTCTCTGCCAGATACCACCGTTTCACTCAACACCATTACCAGACCCCCGATCACACTTAAGCTACGCAGGAAGAAATTGAGGTCAAAAATGAGGCCATAACCAAATCCTTGTACAATGACGACAGCCAGAAGGCCCAAGACAGCATGTTCGGTGAAACGTTTTGATATAACAGCGGTGGAAGCTGCCAACATAACCTGACCGATGCATCACGTTTACCTCACGGACTATAGAAAAAATACAGGCAACACGTACGACGACGTTCAAAACCAGGAATAAATGAGAGAAACCCCAGTAGAAATGTCTGTAACTGTTCCAAAGTTCTCAGCAAGCGGTACGCGAATTTTCAATAAATACTGACGATTGCAAGTACCAAAGCTGATCACGCCATTGCGTGAGAATCCTCAGGGCGTCCTCGTAGAAAGTCACCACAATAAGAAAGCGACCGATGCCGGGTAGGTAGGGTTTCAGGGGGTGAGAGTAAATTTCAATAGCATCTTCCACCTGCTTGCCCACGGCACGGACCCTTTCCAATGGACTATCAGGGTTGGCGGCCCTGTAGCCTGAAGACGACCGGGGATTAGAGAACCCGTGGGGGTCCGTGTTATAGGTAGCCGTTGCCGGACGCGCGATGTGGATGCGGGAGGTCATTGGCGAAGTGTTGGATCGAACAAGGCTGAAAGCGAAATGCAATGTCGGACGTGGCAGTTACAGGCCCGTGGGAAAGATTGGGTCACAGGCATCACGTGACCATTTCATTTGGTGCGTGCAGTTGTCGGCGAGGCTCTGGAGCTCAATACAGTCCCTGTGGCTGACAACGGTCTAACCTACATGTCGTCGCAGGAACGAACGGAGGGGGAAAACTATCTCTAGTAAGTCCCCTCTGCGATGTGATGCTCCTGCCAAACGGACATTGACTTACGTTCCAAGTGCTGTGCTGAACCTTCCACCCACTGCCTCACAGGGTGAAATTAGAGAACGATACAGGGCTCTGTCAATAACCTTTCACCCTGATAAACAGCACGATTTGCGTTTAAAGGAGACTGCAGCCGAAAAGTTTCTCGAAATCCAGAAGGCTTACGAAGGTAGGTTGTGGCGATCGCATGCCGTTCGGAAGTTTAGCGTCTGTTATCTTACCGGGCCTTTTGTTTCATAGTCCTTTCGGATCCATTCCTCCGGTGAGTCGTATATTTTCCCATAGTTTCCCCCCCTTTATGCAAGCTCATTTCCACAGCGAGGTTTATGACGTTCTAGGTGAGACCCTCGTTTCATCTTTGGTTTACCCGTGGCAATCCATGACATCGTGTGCATGCAGGCGCAGAAGGGTTGAATAGACAGTGGCCCACGGAACTGCGATCTAAAGACAGTGAAGAAGTGCGTTGTCCGATAACATCAGCGCGAGCTAAACGTTTCAACGAAAAGTTAAAATCAGATCAAAGCAGTTCTTAAGCACTGGAAGATTGATCACAGTAACGAGGTTTTAGAAAAGCTTTTACAACCGCGGGGGGGCGCAATTTGCAGCGTAAACGCCTCATCACTTTTTGCGAGAGGCGATGAATATGATGGGGAATCCAGAAATTTCGGTAACCGTTTGAGCAATATCAAAGTTACCGGTTTCGGTGTTCGTCATGGCGTTATGGTAAGACACTTGATGGCATCGTTTGATTTAATTGGACCGATAGTGATATCCCCCTTTGTCACGCCGTAGAAGGCCTTGGGTCCAAAAACTGTTGTTGGAATCACCGCTGAAGCTCGTCCGGGTTCACGAGATGTCCTCGCTGCCAGAGGGACTTTGACGGGTGCCCTGCGGCATCAGTTTTCTCCGCGACTTGTTCTAGAGGTAATTTCAATTCCTCGGCACGTTCTAGCCTCAAGAGATCAATGAAATTCATCGCAGCTGACAGCGGCATTCCTGAATCCACATATCATTACTGCAAAAACAACATACAGTGACAACGAAAATGCAGTGTCAGTTCAAACCAACTTTATCCCGGCCGTTTGGTATCTCTTCCCCCCTGTGACCACAGTCTCCTTCGCGCGACGATTGTTCCGCAACTCCTTGACTCAAGGATCAGTCACATGGACATATGCCCCAGAATTACCTGGCGGAAATCTCGAATTCAATCTCTACTCTCCCAGAGAGTTCGACTTCATGTCCCAAGACGACCACGTCGAGGCTATGGAAGAAGCAACTTTTGGAGGTCCCGGATCAACCAGTGGACTCGCTGCTGGAGTGCGGACCTGGTCTTTCGGATTGACGCTGGCTGGTCTGAATTCGTGTATCAAAGCTGAATTCTTGTTGTTCTTTCACGAATTGTCTCTCCGCCTCAAAGCTAGAGCAGAAGTAGGTCTCAGAAATATTGCGTACATCGTGTCGGCAAAGTGGGTTGGCCACCGAAGTGCATTTGGAACGGGGGTAGGGTTGAGTACAAAAGGGGTGATCTTGAGGTTTCAGTAAGTCTGCATGTTTGATCACTGCGGGTGGCCTGACCTTGTGTTAGATTAACGTACTTTGAGCAAAAGTGGACCCTCCCGATCACTCTTACACCAGATTACGATTTGAATGTGGCCCTCTATACGGTCGTAATTCCCTCGGCTGCACTGGCTATTGGTTATCAATTTTTCCTAAAGCCGCGCCGTCGGGCCCAACGTGCACGGTACCTGGAATTCTTCATTTTGCGTATCATCGATGGCTGAAAAGGAGATGCAGGTACTTTGAGGATGCTCGACGGGCATTGAACGACGAGAAGTCGGAACTTAAGAGGCAGATCGAGAGCACAACCTTATTGCTGCAAGACGTCGCAAGACGACACATGGATGCGGAGCGGTCGAGAGCAGGTAAAGTGCACGGAAATACCAAATTCCCTTAGGTTTCCTTACGTTCGTCGCAGGCTTGATCATTCTCGAAGCCACCTACGGACCGAGTCCGGACAATGAAGCAACAGATTTGGATGTAGATGTGACCGTACCTCTCCAATCACTCGTGCACAACGGTCAGCTGTACATATCGAGCAGGACACCCAAGGTAGAGTTTCCTTTCTAATTGAACCAACCGTCAGCAATTTCACATTCGGCTGATATTTTTGTAGTCGGGCATTCCAGGCTTCCTTGACCCAGCCCCGGAAGCCCCTAAATCGTTGCGTATACGATACCTGTTTGGCAATCGCACGCACTATGCCGAGATCTCAGACTCGTCGCCGGTCGTCCTTCCCTTGAAAGGTGAGTTCTGCCCGCCGCCGTGGATTACCCTGCTCACCTGTTAGGACAGACCATTTGGTAATGTAATGTGACCTTATTATCGAATACCTGGTTCTTCCCAGCGCATTGGTCGCTCCCCGTCGTTTACATTCAAGTGTGTCCACATATCGGACGGTTTAATTCTTCTCCCAACTCAATTGGTCTGTGCACCACAACATGAGCCCTGCCTCTCCCCTTCAACGCTAGGCTCGATAACATGGACCGCTGACCTTCGTTTTCGAAACGGCGTATTGGCAAGGATCGGGGGAACCAGTCTATTAGTAGGACAAACTGTGGAGGTGCGAGCACCAAACCAGGGTTGATATGACGAGTGGCGGTCGATCTTCGGGTATTTGCTCAGTTGCATGCACACGGCGTGGATGGATCCATTGCATGATGGTTAGCGGACCTGGCGCTACACACCACTCCAACGGACAGAATCTTACGCGTGAGGTTGCGTGAGGGCAAAAACGTTCCCGAGAGGACACTGTCACGCGCGGGAAATAGCCAAACCTTTCGACGTCAGGATTACGAATGACGATCTTTTTGTTCCAAGGCCGAGCGTGGAGGAACCAGATTTCCAGAAGAAAATCCTCACCCTAAAACTCCTGTGCGTGTACTTGGTTGTCAGTGGGGGCGGCCGTGATGACTGCGTTACCACGCTTATGAAACTATGAAGGACAGCGAGGTAATCCCCGTGGTCAACCCTGAGTCTGAGCAGCGGGGTGCCCGGTGACGCGCTGACAGCTGCTAGGTGGTGTGAGTCGTTTTTGATGCCTGCTGTTGAGCTCAAGTATAGTAGCGGTGTCATGCATGAAAGGTGGCTAGTCGATGGGCCGTTCCCTGTCATGCCTGCATTGGTGTGGCTGAAAAAGGGTCCGAGACACATTTGGGGGTGATCAAAACTCTCATGATGTGCCTTCTGACGGAAACTGCGGTTCTCCACTAGTACTGCATTGGCAACGAGCAACCTCACTGGACCTACAGTGCCTGGTCTTGCTCTGAAGAACCTCTGTGCGCCCGCCACGAAGTCTTCGGACATTGAAACCGTGTCGTGGCCGAAACCTTCGCGGCCCAAGTCCCCAGCTACCGCATTGCCAGTAATGCGAACGCCTTGAGGCCGACTATGTAGGGCCTTTCTACAAACCCCTCCCACGGCTTGTTTTTGCGACCTGTGGGTCCAACGGCTCTGACTCTTGACTTGTGCTTCATTTTTCCCCGGAGAAATGCGGTGACACGGATTTGGCTGGGTAACACACCATAAGAGGCAACGGGAGTCCGCAGGCATGTTCCCCCCCTCTTCTGACGGGCGTTTCCGAGTCGAAATTAAACGTTTCCCATGGTCGACGCGAGATTAGATCAGGCTCAGATGAGCCTGCATGACATGTGTGGTGCCCGTTACCGACCCGTTACCGGCGGTTCCTCCCCTCGGCAGGCAGCCCTTACATACTATTGTGGGTCTTTGAAGCCTTGTGTCGATTCTAGGCGTTGTCGTATGGGGACAACTATACTCACGCGAGTACGCTCAAGTACATGCTTTTCCATTTGTACACACGTAAAACTTCTCATCGACTAGTCCTTGTGATCCCATCCCAAATACACCCCTGCTTATTCGTTTGCTGTATCCGATCGTAAGTAGTAAATCGATCGCGTAACACGTTGCAGGCAAGCAAGCTTGCGAGGGGATCTTTCGATAATGAAGTTCCGCCCTGTGTGGCTAACTGTCACCGTTAACGTTGCCTGCCAGTATTAGCCGCATATCATAGCGCCTGCCCGTTATACAGGTACCGAGATGTGACGTTCCCAAT
This sequence comes from Pisolithus thermaeus, assembly GCA_024663475.1. Taxonomy (NCBI): domain Eukaryota; kingdom Fungi; phylum Basidiomycota; class Agaricomycetes; order Boletales; family Pisolithaceae; genus Pisolithus; species Pisolithus thermaeus. Next base: position 20,699 of record JANFAF010000058.1, read on the forward strand.
GACACCAACAATGGTATTATGGGTTTACTGCCAGCCTATTATCGCCAGTCCCTGACTGGCGCCTTCGAGGTATGCGGTTATGAGCTGACAGGGGGCACGGCATGATGGGCCACTGCATACCAGTTGCCCGAAAATTAACCGAATTCAGGGAGGCGTCGTCCTTGGGTGCCATTCATTGTACTAAGTACATGTATAGCCCAAATAAGACCCCTAGTCATCAAACTTTGTTCGAAGGTATCGTGTATGGTGATTTCGGCCTTGCCCTGATTTGAATACAAATACATGCTATGTGGCCGCGGTGCCACTTGCAGCCCTTTCTAGCCGAGAGATAATAAGCGGGGCAGTCTAGGGTCGTTTGGGATTAGGGAATGTGTTGGGAGCCTGGTTGAAATAAGAAGCAACGTCACGCCGTGCCGCAAACCCGTTGGCATGGAAGAACGTGTGTGACAGCAATGGAGAGAGCCAGGCAAACAATAGTGCGCAGGATGTGTTCCGGTGTCCAAGGGTAAAAAAAAAAGTGTGTGTGTGTGTGTGCTGTGTGGTGCTGCCATTTCATTGCAGACCAGATCTGCGGGTTCTCCTGTCGACCGAGCGTTGGCCTGGCGGCGACGCCACCGGTGGAAATATTAATTCGGTATATATGAGGAAATGTCAGCATTTTTCATTTTGAGCGTAACACAGAAAAGGGAAATTCCGATCACAAAAAAAGACACCGCTCAAATCAATCCGTGGCGTGTGGCTAACTCAATTATAACTCAAAATAATTCTAATTTTCTTTTGGTCAAACACTCCTGTTGTGATGCCGAACGGGCTAGCCAAGACAGTTATATACCCAGCTCACCGTTCCCTCCCCAGATCGTTACCACACTCACCCACTCCCCCCTCCCCCCTCTGCTCTGCCCTCCCATGCAGCAACCCACCCTCCGCAACGTCCGTGTGCGGTCCACCAGAGACGCACTCCAGATCTTCTATGCCGTGGCTCGAAAGACCCTGCCACTCATAACTCGCCGTCTCGACGCCGAGGAGCGTCGTGCCATCGTTCCTGGAAACGTCTACGTCTGGGAGGAACGCAGTGCAAACACAGAGGCCACAGGTCTCGGGATGGAAAGATGGTCGGTCCCTTCGTCTCCCCACTCACGGGTCTGGCCAGCAGACTGACGTGGAAAACTACAGGACAGATGGCATGGGCTGGGGTCCCAGTCGAGTTCGCGACGTACGGCACCGCATACTCCAAAACGCACCGCCAAACTGATCTGTTGTCTACACAGGAATTTCTGTTTTACCATCAAAAGGAATACGAGCTAGGAGATGATCCAAGTAGCGCCGCCACTCCGTGGGCGCAAATGATTAGGTGTGTGTTACGCGCTGTGCTTCTGTTCGGCTACCTCTGGAACACCCCGAGGGTTCCTGCGGACACTTTCCTGCCTCCTCTGATCTATCATTTTGTCCCTGCGAGCTAACGCTTAGCTTGACAGCATGTACCCCTCACCCCGCTCACGCGCGGCCAGTGAATCGGAGCGCTTAATTAAGCAGACTTACAGCGTGCGCGTCTCTTTGCCAGACGACCGCTCACGCGGTATCTTGAGAAAGTGGCACCTCAGTGGGTCTCCCCTCTCACGGCTAACTCCGCCGTCAATTCAACTAACTTGCACGTTTTACAGCCGCATACTTTAGCCAACAAAAGCTTGATCCCCTCGATACGGTAGATAACATTCAGGGTGTTGGTGATGTCCCTGTCCCCGACGGATGGTTCCGCAGTGCACGGCGAGATGGAAAGTCCCGAAGAGAAGACGATCTCACCAAATCTGTGGTGGCTAAACGATTATCACAAGCCCCTATGGAAGCCATGAGCCCAACCACGGAGCCCGTGGCGTACCATTCCTCGCAGTCCTCGATGCCTGTGTATAAACACTTCCCCACGTCGGTCGACGTTACTCATTTGGAAACATTGGACACTCCAGCCGCACGCAAGACCGCGTATTCCTTGCCGACCTTGGTTCCACCCCCTAACTACAACTCCACGGGTGTTCGGCAAACTACGTACTCGGTACCCAATGGAATCGCTCTCGGCAGACAGCACCACCAGTACCAAGAAGCTCAACTCGTCCCTAGCCTCTCTACCTGCCCATCGTCGCCATCGTCGTCATCCTCATCTACGCCAGCAACACCAAGTCCCCGATTGAACCCTGATCGGACATCTGACAGGCTCGTGCCCCTCGAGTATCTCCAAAGCTTGCCACAGCGACGGAGAGATCCCATTGACGAGCAGCTCCTCCAACGTTTCTCTACTCACACGACTGTTCCCACGAGTCTCACGTCTAAAGCTAGTCCTTCCACTTATTCGCAGCTTGGCGGGTTCCAGCCCATCGGTCACCAATGATTATCCACTTCTTAGTTTAAAATTTCTTGGGCCTCTCTCACTTCGTCACGGCATTTATTATAAGTATAATTGGACCTACATCTGCGCGTACATAGGGAACGGACTTGCTGGCATACTGGGAATGCGTTGCAATTTTTTTTTTTCCCGTCCTTGGAAGTAGTATCCCCTTTTTGATCATGCTTTGTACCCCTGTTTGATAGGCTGGCACAAAAGGTCGCATTGTTTTTTTATATCGGGATTCGTAACGCTGTTACAAATATCTGGACCAGAGATATGTATAACGAACTGATACCTATAATATATTGGACGATCACTAAGAGCAAAGCTGTACCGTGAAACCTGAATCCGCAGTGGGCAGTCGTGGCACTCGTGTTCCACGTGACTCTATGGCAATCGGGCCGCGCCTTCCGAATCCGTGCAAATAAATGTCAACTGTCAGTGTCAAGTCAATGATGAATCCCAGGGATAATGAAGCCCTCCGTGGTCCGTGCGCTCCGTCGACGCCGTGCTCTGGGAACATCTTGTCAGAACTTTTCTTTGTGGAAAACTGTACGTCACAAATATGCCACCACCTAATTATGGGATGCTGTATCCGTGCGTGTCCGGCAGTCAGTTTTCCGAGTTTACCTAATTTCCTAAGTATGTCGCACGACGGGAAAGGGGAGGTCAGGGACAACTTACTCTGGTGCTTGGGGCACTAGTAAACTCGATCTGACCCTCAACCATGCAGTAAGTTTGGATTGCAGACTCATCATGATTTGGATAGCTTCCAGCTCTGATGCTGCCGATGGTCATCGACTGGGTAACCACCGTTTTACCGTTGCTTCGGAGAAGCTCGCCGGAGACTCTTGGGTCAACTGCTTCCGCATTCAGGACAGTGAATTCCACTATCTGCGTGCCACCGCACACGCGTCGTTTTCACGACTTTCTGCCGGTGGTAAGACGGACGCTGGGAAGACATGGCTCATGTTGCGACTTCTCGGGGCCGACTCCCAAGGCCTACATTCTACATAGCGCTGATCAACGCTATAGCAACGTGAATGACAGGGCTTTACTCGAGCCGCTGTACACTACTTAACGGCGCTGACCGCCATCTGATGTGGGAATTTGTGGGGTCGACGAACCTTGGAAAGTATTTCGGGGTCGGTAAGGGGGAAGGTGCCAAAGTGGGGGTACACGGTTGCAGTTCACATTCGGAGTTGAGGGGAAGCTTGGCCCATGCTGCCACCGAGTCCACGGCCTTCACTCGCTGACAGACTCGCTCCGACGTGCCGACAAGCACGCGATCGAACTCCCAGCACAAATGTGGAAAGACAGGTACTCGGTGCGAAGGAACGCAGGAATTTGGTATCGCTGACGAAGATGGCTAATCTACTTCGTTGCTGAATGCAGTGAGCGCTGACGTACCGTAGTATCATTCTCCGTGGTAATGGACAATCTGGGTTGCTGCACAGCTCACCGGACGCCGCTTTATTTTTCGTTTTCTTCTTTCTCCTTGATCAGCGAACTCCGCGGCGACGGCCAAGTTAGAAACGGCGGTGGAAATGTAGTTCAGCCGGGTCTGCCTGTGAGTCGCTCACAAAGGGTGTACCCAATGTATGAGCTGCTGTTACTCCACAACTGGGCCGACGATCGGTTGGATGAGTTGCTATCCCATGATGGTGGGAACAGACCACGAGGTAAATATAACACACGCTGCTAAGAACGTCCTTACCGTTGCTAATTATGAGGGTTTATGCACAGGTCAGGAGACAGCTTCAGAGCAATACCAACACCGATCTTGCACAACGGTAAACTGACAATGAACCGATCAACCCTTCATCTTTCCTGATAGAACTTCGTTTTGTCCACGTGTGGCACCCGTTGCAGTATCTGGAACCAGAGTTCATGCGAACGTTCAGCAGACGTGGTAACAGAGACTCACTGTTTCGAGAAGGGGCCTTGGGCGAGTCTCCCTGGTTCCTTTTCGCACCTGGACTGTAGAGGACGTATAGGAGGACTCCCGCTGCCCCAGCTACTAGTAGGGCTCTGTTAGCCTGAAAAGCATGGCATACAGTAAGGGTAGGTATGCATCTAAAAGATTGGCGCGCACTAAACGCCTATTTTTCAAACTCTCTTGCAGCGGGTCTGCCATTGTATCGTGCAGTAGACTAGGAAGAACAGATGCCGGTTGACTCGTTGCCCCTGTGTAAGCTCGTTGGATTGCGTGACGTCACTATACGACATTGCACCAATTAAATAATATATTTAGACGCTGAAGATAAAATAATTGTCAGTTGCTAAGTACTACCAAGCAACTGGTACTTCCAGACACTCGGCGACTTCGAGATGATACCTCGACAAATCCTGCCGAGCTCGACTCAACCCACGAACGCTAATGCAGCACAGAAAGTCGAGCCCAAAACGAGAGGAGCCAATAGGTCTACGAAGGTCGCAGGGAAGCTCAAGGTCCTCCCCGACCAACCCACAACTCCAACTCCGACGCCAACACCAAAGCAGGCCAAGGTTGAACTTGTTGTGCCAAAAGTAGTAGAAGAAGGCCCAAGCACCGCAGGAGATACTGACGAGGGAAATGAGGAGGAGGAGGAAGAGGAAGAGATTGACGAGGAAGGCGAAGATGAATACACCGAAGTACGACTGAGGCAGATATCGCAGATTCCACAAGGAACGGCGCGAAGGGACGCGTTGAGACTAACGAAGAAGAAGGCAAAGTCTTTACCAAGAGTCACCGCTTATGCTACGGCCAAGTGGGGTGTTTCCACAAACTTACCGATTGGCACGGGCACTGACACCGTGAATAGTTCGTATCGGTTGAACGAACTGACAAAGTTCTTCGAAGTTCGGCGTCAGGCTTACCACACGGATCCGAAAATCATCGACGATGAAGTAGTTTACACTCCCTACGCGTACGAACCCACCCTTGAAGTGCACGCAAATTCCAAACGAAATCCCGCCACTGGGGACTTACTCGGCCTGCCAGAACTCGTATCGTCTGCAAATGACGAAAATGGGAGCGGAAAGAGGAGGAAGCGAAGCAAGTTCAACACCATCCCCTCTGAGGCGGACGTCTTTGTCTTCAGTTACGGTACAGTCGTCATATGGGGTATGACGGAGACACAAGAAAGGCGATTCTTGTCATCAATGTAGGTTTCTGTATCAGCTGAGTTCAAGTAAGTTAACCACGTACTCAGCCGGCGCTTTGAGGTGGAAAGATCAGGTGAGTGGCGGGGATACGGCTGCGGCTAGCACAATCGAGGAACTTTATTGGACAGCTCCCGAAGACATCGAGATGGAAGAACTGAATTACTACTTTGCCAACTATAGTCGGTACGTGTCATAATCTTCCATGGAATGCAATCTGAACATTCATTGATAAAGAATATATAATGACGTTATCACTCTTCGAAAAGGATCAGGATACATGTATGCACCTCTCATATATCTTCTTTTTGACATTCATACAGTCGGTTTTATTAGGACTAAACTCTCCCTGTCTCACGCCCTCTCTCAATCAGTAAAGATATCGCTTGTGGGTGACCCAGCCCAATGTCCGTGATAACACTCACACGCGCATTTGTACAACCAGTTTGAAGCTCTAGTTTCTTCGAAGATAGAAGACACGAAGGACATCCCTGAAATCCTCTCTGAGACAGGCAAGATCGGCATGCCTCACAAAGGTATATCTCGTGGCGTCCCTAGTTCTTTCTCCCCACCAATGCATGCTCCCGTGCCTGATGTACGTCGCCCTGCAGAAATAATGCGCAAGACCGGAGAATTGTTCATACTCCGGACGAACATCAACTCGGTCGGTTCTGTCTTGGATTCTCCGGTACGTCCGCTCGAGTCTTTTTTTGGTATCTTTGTTGGACTAAGTATATACGTGCGTATTTGCAGGAAGTATTTTGGGTATGCTTATCGTTTGCGTCTGGTCCTTTTGATGACATGAACGCGGGTGTAGAGCTATCCCGACCTCCAACCCCTTTATGAAGCTGCACGAAGTTATCTTGAGATACCCCAGCGCCTGGAACTATTAAATACCCGTTTAGAGGTTGGTCCTTTCATAATATCTATTTAGTTTCTGTATTATTCGTCCCCGTTATATTGGCTATCACCCTCCTGTCCATTTGGTCACCGCATATCAGGTGTGATTCGTTACCTAACTGACTCAATTTGTGTACGTGACCAGGTCCTGCAAGATATGCTCCAGCTGCTCAAGGAATCCTCGTCGAGCAGACACGCAGAACGTCTTGAACAGATAGTTATCGCACTTATTGGCATTGAAATCGGTGCGTAGAGCTCGCACCCGCATGTTCTTCTTCGATTGATGAACATCATTGGTCGGGTCCGATTGTGATCACTTGTGACTGCGAACAACAGTTCTCGGCATCATCACTATCCTCGTGGACCTCATGGCGTGATCTATTGTCACTTACAGGCGTTCTATTCTGTTACGCAATGGGGAGTTTCACACGGGCGGTATAACTGGTTTATTATGGCGCACGGCTTTCTTTATCCTGTATTATGTCACTTTGCGGCTGGGGACGTTCACAACGTGGTTTCTTATTGACAGCTGCCTGACTACCGTCTCGACAGCTCGCTTCTGACAAGTCCCAAGACAACAGATAATTCACTTCGTTGCACGAAGACGTTCAAGAACGTGTGTATGTACTAACTGTTACAGATACATGACCTTTTAGATGCTTCTAACCTAAACACATCTCCGCCGGTGGTACGAGGATAGCCCTCAAGAACCGCCCAAATGGACACCGTCTACGTTGAAGTACCGCATCAGAAATGAAACCCCATGGTCTGATAGCTTAGGCGACTCACTGTTAACGTGGATACACTGTCCCGTCATGCAGTTCGAATCGGAACTTCCCAGGAACACGAACGAAGGGGCTATTTCTGCGGGTTGCGCCGCTCTTCCGTGGAGGGGCGTGCCAAGACCAAAGCCCTCCATTTCCTCTGCCTCCCTTGACGCCGCTTGGAGTGCGGTTATGACGGGGCCCGGGGCCACCATGTTTACCCTGATCCCCCGTGGCAAGAGTTGTCGGGCAAGCGCGCGTGTGAAGGAGACAATCGCACCCTTGGTAGAAGCGTAGTCAACTGGACGCAACGCAGATCAATTCAGGGGACGTAAGGCACGAAAAAAAAAAAAAAGACTGACGGAGTCTTGGATTTCCGGAGTAGGCAACGACAGATGTAGTGTTGATGATAGCCGCACCTCGCTTCATGTGTGGAACAGCGAACTTCGAGACAGCGATCATTTGCAGGATGTTGGATTCGAAGACGCTGCGTACGCTCTCAAGATCAAGATCCTCGATTGTATCTGTCATTCTGCAAGTCGAAGCCCGAAGGTCAGTAAGGTGTGCTTTACCAGGGTGGGAGAAAACACGAACATCTGCTTGGAAGCGTTGTTGACGAGGATGTCCAGGCGCTCAAACACGCTCAGATGCCCTTCTACGACTTTGCGGCAGTCTTCCTCTCTCTGCAAGTCGACTTGGATCAAGTTAACGTCGCAACCTTCCTTGGTGATTTGTTCTGCTGCGTTCTTGGCATCTTCCTTCTCCTGTGGCAAGTACGAGATTGTGATGCCCTTGAGACCTTCAATGGCGTAGAGGAGGGCAACTGCGCGTCCAATACCACTGTCTCCGCCCGTGACAATGGCGTACTTGCCCCTCAACCTGTTGTGAACATGAGTACGTTGTTGTAGCGGTTGAGGAAACAAGGACCCACTTCTCGCTACCCTTGTATGTTCGGAGGTGCGGCTTGCCATGATGGTCCCAGTGTTCTTGCTTGACATATTCGACCCCGGCTGCTGAGTGTTAGTACAACGGTGTTGCGAGACGGGAATTAGTCCGAGATGGCACGCACGTCTGAGGCGAGTGTCTAGCCCCGGGAGTTCCTGTTTTTGCTTCTCTGGAACAGCGACTGGGTACGCAGTGATAAGTTCTTCAGCCATGCTAGGTGAACGTCGACAGTGTGAATGTAAAATAACAGAGGTGGCCCTTTATACCTCATACGTTGGTCCAATGACGTCGCAACTCCCTCGATGATGTCGATAATGACCAAACACTATGTATATTCGATTGCTCCGTTACTCGATACCACTACGTTTGTGGACAAGCACATTACGTCGTAGGCCCGTCCATCCACGTTCACAAAGATGGCAAAAAGTTATAGTAATTGTTCTTCAGGTGTCTACAGTCCGATATACCACACCTTTTCTCCACCGATAAACCCATCACCTCCGAGTCCCCACCCTTTGTTCCACCCATCCTTCGTTTTCCTGGCCTCCCTAATCTCAAAGAACAGCGAACCGTCAAAGATCTTACGCACGTCTTCCTTTTCTACTTCCCCTCGCTGCTGGACGAGCAAGAAGGTCGTCAACCACTCGAAAGCAGCGGCTACCCATCCAAACGGATCCGCCGCAACCCGATTACCTTTCACGAACTCCCACAACTCGCTCAACGTCATCCTCGTGCGTGGTGGCTCTCCTGAGCTGCGGCGAGTGTACTATAAAAATAAATTTAAAAAGTACCCCAAAATGGTCAGCAGCCCCTATCTTGAAGAACAAAACGAAGGTCCGACCTGAGACCAGATATCTTCAAATCTAGACGGGATGAATCGCCCGTACGAATCGAAAACGCCGGAGTCCGATCCGTGCTTGTCCTTATGAATGTATGCCAAGTAAAGGCGGAAAAACGGGTCCGGGACGTATGTCGTAGCGAACCTTTGAAATCATACAGTCGGTGACCTCACGAATTGCCAGTGGGAAAAGAAGAAATGGGGAAGAAATGCGCACCTAGTTGGAAAAGACATGCTGGCGTGGATGAAAAGGACCGCTAAGAAACTGAAGAGTACGTTGAAGCCCAAGTCGCGAAACCCAACCCAAGTATCCCTGGGCCAGATGATCCCATCTTCGTCCCTATCCCAGTATAGGCAATGTTGTTGCATTACCGACTAAAACGTGGAGGGTTTCGGCGTCGTTTAGTAAGTCAGGGGTTATGGACTCACGTATTCATGGTAGCGGGTAGAGAATTTCTCGCTCCCCCTTGGTTGCTCAAAGCTAGGGGCGGATGTTGCCCTGGGCACGTACGGCTTTAAAATGTTATTCTCTGTATCTGTCCTGGGGAGACGCTGCCAGGTAATGGGGACACGAGAGGCCACGTAGGTCGGCTCGTCCCAGGTCTGACTGCTATTGGTACTGAAGGTGCGTTTTGCCGTCATCATTCGCAAATAACCTGGTGGGCACGTTTATTTTGCCGTCGTAGTCACAAGAGAAAGTAGTGGGACAGACTCGACTAGGGTGCGCAATTGGTTTATATGTTTGGCCAACATAACAAATTGGATGGTGTCTGCTCGTGATTGTCGTAGCACTGACATCATTCAAGGGCGGGACCCTATCCCTGTTATCGGATTATCGCTGGAAAAAGTTCGTCGTTTGCGCATGAGCGAAACAGGCACACGCGCGGGTATGACAGGAATTGGTATGTACAGAGTCCATTAGTACGTTCTAGCTTGACAGGCCTCAATTACTGGTCTCGCTGCTGCAAGAATCCGAGATGGCACTTGGCACCATGCCCGTAAACTGACTGGCCTTCGCCAGCCGCTTTGCACGTGCGAATATACCGACCTCCTCGTCTCTGATAAAGTTGATGATCACCATTGGCCAGCTAGGGTGAGATGGAAGGTTATCGTAGAACTCGGGTGCAAGGGCGCGGAGCGCAGGCAAACGCGTCCATGGGATGGATGGAAAGTCATGGTGCTCATTGTGGTAGCCGACCTAGATATTGGCGTGAGTCCAGCGATGTAGTACCCCAATGTGCCGCCGCTCACGTTGTAAGCTAGCAAGTTCAACGGACCGTAATAACTGTACGTCTCTTGATCGAGACCATCCCAGACGTAGTGCTCCGCTATGAAATGACCGGCACACGGGTGTAAGCTACCCGCGAAGAAACTTGAGAAGAGGAGGTACAGCAACGGTCTCACGCCGAAGGTGCGCACGAGGACATAGTCAAAAACTACCTCAGCGACAACGTTGATGAAATGCCACTTTGTGAGCGCTTGCGCGCGCACAAAGGTAGGGCGCAATGCGTAGAAGAATATCTGAAATGTTCTGTATCGCGTATGTGAATAAACTTGTAATCTCGTGTAGTGAGAAGTACTCACGCGAAAAACGTCTTCCCAAGTACGTTGCTGAGACACAACAACTCAAAACGCGTAGGGAGATCTGTATCGATTCCGTCTTCTCCGAGATGCTTGTGATGTTCAAGATGATACCTCTTTGCAACACGTGAGGCCTCGATTCACACGCGCGTAACATGGAAACGAAAACGGCGAACCTTGAATGCGGCAGCGTAGGGCAATCCAATCGGTAGATTCGCAAAGACTGCAAGCGCCTTGTTTGCACTCACGCCCCTAAAAGCGAGGTTGTGGGTAATCTCATGGATAGCAAGGAAGAGATTGTGGTTGGCAGTACCCCCCACAATATACGCCATCGCGAGAAACGTCCACGAGAGAGGATGTGAGTGACGAAGGTATATGGCGATGTACACCTGCAGCGACACGACGCCAAGCACGACGTATTTTGTGAGAGGTTCATGGCCCATTAGTTTGGTGACCTCTGGGTGTGCCTTCATAATGGCGGTTCGACGAGAACGGTGGGGCTCCTCGGTCATCATCCAGAGAAAGTCGGCGGGGTCAAGAGGGGGTCCTGGGTGCGATCTTCCGTCATCCTTTTCCGAGGGGGCCACGACGACCGTCCGGCGGGGAGAACGCTTGTCAACGTTGTGCGGGAGCGTCTCTGCACCGCCAAAATAACTAAAGTCTATAGTGAATGAGATCAGTGAGCACAGACGTGACACTACCATGCGTTTCACCTATCTCAGAGCCTGGTTCATTCTGCTCGCTGACCGTCATTTGTTGCTGCTGTCCGCTGCAAAGCCAGTGAATCTGCCAGGCTTAAAGCCCATAACAGTCGTGGGAATGACCTTCCCGATGCGTGCTAATGGCTTGAAAGTGGGACGATTTGGGCTTGCGACTATAAAGCAGTCCACGGAACTGAGAAAGCCCCAGAAAGAATGTCGAATGCAGACAGCGACGTGCAGAACCAGCCAGACCTGGCGTTGGACCCGTCTGACCCGCTCAACTTGCTGTTGAACAACTCAAGCACTGACTCTGACTCGGAACATTCACAGACGGCGGCCCCGCCAGACTGGTCGCAGCTGACGTCTTGGTGGCCCGTCTCCCCCCACGCCGGAGTGAACAGCAAGCCTCAGGATGCGTCTGCTGTGTTTGACTTGCCCTTCCCAACTGACATGGACTTCACTTATCCTCCTTCGATAGCCATGGGTGTCGACCCTAGCATGCTTTACCTCGACAACAAGGGCCTCCGGTTCTCCGCACCTGCAGCTGTCCCCATTCGTCCGCAAGATCTGCTGGCGGAGTCGTCTCTCAGCTCAGCAGAAGACAGCTCATCTAGCACGAGTTCTCCTGGAAGCCCTGCCATCGGCATTGGCGTATCGCCCGTTGTGTCTCATGCTCCCGCACACAACCCGGGTAAGGAGTTCCTGCTCGCAATATGCTTGCTCTGCCGAGCCTTATGTTGTTGAAATGCAGGAGCTGTCTCTTACATGCCGCAGACTACATTCCACTCCTTGCAGATGAACCCTCAAACGCCTCTGCCGACCGTTCCGTCGTCGCACCCCTCTTCCTACCATGGATCGTCCATCACATCCTCGCCTTCCCACCCATCCGAAAGTGCATCTCCACCCGCGTCGACCAACCTGGGCCGCCCAAAGACATCCCACACCACGATCGAACGCCGCTATCGCACTAATCTCAACGCCCGCATACAGTCCCTCAAAGCAGCTGTACCTGCACTACGCGTGCTTGACCCGAACTACAAGAACGATGAGTACAGTGTCGACGAACGCGGGTATATTGATGGCGTCAAAGTTGCCCGCAAGGGCAGCAAGGCAAATGTACTTGGAAAAGCCGTGGAGTACATACAGTAAGTCGTGTCATTACTAGTAAAGTGCGCTACTTATCTTGCACAGAGTTCTCAAGAGGAGGGAAGCCCGACTGAAGCGTGAGAAGGAGGGTCTGCGAGCTCTCGTCTGCCGTTTCCCAAACGGAGAGACTGTCTTAGCACAATGGGAAACGGAGTGGGTGAACAAGTACGGCGGATCTGAACGTGACGAGGTCGATAACGCGGGTATCGAAGAAGTGAGCGACGAAGAAGACGGTGATGAGGACGAGGACGGAACGGAACGCGCGAGGAAGAAACAAAAAGTCGAATGCCCTCCACAGAAGAAGGAGAAGCGCAAAATTGCACCTGCCGTTCCTGTTGCCATGTATGACACTACTGCTTCCCCTGCTCTGGTCGGTTTGCCTGAGAAGCGCAAGCGAGGACGTCCACGCAAGATCCAGCCCAACGCGCCACCTCCTGTACCTGCTTCCGGCGCTCCTATGTTGTTAACAGGTCCGAACGTCACGTCTCACGTCCAGGCTGTCCCACAGATGGCGTCGCAGTTCGTTCAGCCTCAACAATACCTCCTTGCCGTGTTCGCGTTGATCTCGTTCTTCAATTCTCCGCTAACAAACTCGCCATCTGCTAAGCCGTACCACCCTACGCACGAAGGCGTGGTGTTGTCGCACGTTTCACATGCACCGCAGCCATCGTCATCCATCCCTGTATTGGGATGGGCATGGAGGGACTCCGTAGAGGCAATACATTTACTTGCATCTGCCCTTGTCATTGTCTCCATCGTTATCGCATGGATCCCACTTCCTAGCCGATGGTCTCAGTCGCGCATTCTGCGGCTCGTGCCGTTCCGTTTCGCGATTCACCCGCCCAGTACTGCTGCCAAGTCGAGTCGTGAAATGTCTGACCTCCCGACGCCTCCTGCCTCCCCAGATGTGAGCGACACTGATTCGGAAGCGGGTTCATCCTCGAACGAAGGCACTATACGCGCTGGAAGTCGTGAGAGGGACCTCGGAGAAAATTCGAGCTCGTTGCTCCTTATTTCGAAGTCCAAGGGGTCAAAAGATGAATATGAAAGGTTGATCAATATGTTGGACGTTAATCTTGGCGTCGTTGGTCTTATCCGGGGATTCTGGTCACGCCCCAACTTAGAACACCGGGTAAAGCGTCAGGCGTGGATGCGCCTCGCAGAGTTGATCGTTTTGAAGTTAGGAGACGCAGGGACCTCAGTGGCATTGCGTTTGCAGGCCTACAACTATCTTTCGTCGGGCCTCTGTACTTCTACCGCAGAGCAATCTCCCCCGAGCGTCGTGTCGGATCTGTGTACGCTCGCGCTTCTTGTATACTCCCTTCCTCTTCCCTTCGCACAATCGAGGGCAGAGCGTTTGTGGAGCCGCGCACAGGGAATTGTGGACACGAGCTCCCACAGTGCATTCACTTTTGAGCGCCTCGTTTTCAAGGAGATGACGCTGGAGGATGCTCTGGGGTGCTTGTCAACGTCTTCGAAAGGCGCGGATATGAATAGCCTCTCCCCCGTTGCTATGCTTGCTTCGATGCTTCTGCATCGGAGGCTGCTTGCCCATGCATCATCCCTATTCATCCGCCGCACTGCCCTGGTCCACGAAGGCGTAGCAGAAGACCTTTCTTCCGATGAAGAAGAAAAGCAGTGGCGGGAAACGGTCGAATACGGATGCAACATCGATGGCAGTATCGCGACGCTTTGCAGTCTTTTCAAAAGAGTATGGCGCGGTGAGGCAGACATAGATGTTGATACCTTGGAGTGGGGTTTTGCGGACCCGAGCTTGCAGGTGCTGCTGACTGCTACTATCCTTCATCATCAAGTGTTCCCTCCTCGCAGAGTACTCGACAATTCCCCAGGCTCCCCCGCGGACTCTGCTACATTCTTCCTATCACCCCCACCGAGCCCTCAAAGCGGTGAGCCCAAGGATGCCCGGAGTCGTCGGCTGCGCCACATTCTAGGGTCAAGCGTTTTCGAACAGAGTCCCATTGGTGGTACCCAATCGGCCGTGTGCTCGTCTTTAGAAGATGCGCGTGATCGTGTCGTTGACGAACTCGTCAACCTGGAGAGGGAGATTTGGAGGTCGCGTTCAGTGTAGCAGTGTGCGGTCGTTTGCCTTTGTACATGTGCTATCGAGTGTTGTATCCCTTCATCAAACTTGATTTTTGATTACCTCTTCACCTTTTTTTCTGTTGCCACTGCGAACCATGTTTTTATGGAGTATCTAATTAGAGCTATGTATTTTCCCTTTTTTTTTCTCGGCTGCCGAGTCGTCGAAGCGAGCGAGCCACGATGAGTCGGCACTGCAGAGCTCGCTCAGAACAGCGTCCTGAGTTTCGTAGAGTGACCTCATGGACGCTGCTGCCCTTCCGCCCGGCCTAAACGGCAGTCTGAAAGTGTTCGTCGAAGATGGGTATGACACTGACTGGCAACCATACACCCAAACGCGCTTGTATACGAATGCATTCGTCATCAGCGACGACAAGGTAAATACATCGACGCTTCCATGTTATCCCATTGCTTGGTTAACGTCGCCGTCCCGTCGTTTCGAATAGTTGTTACTTGGGTTCAAGAAACGTGGATTTGGAGTTAACCTGTACGTCGACATTTATCGGAGCTAACCACCCATTGACGCATTCATCTCTTGTTGCCAGATACAACGGCTTTGGAGGGAAGGTAGACCCTGGCGAAACGCCAATCGAGGCTGCTAGACGTGAACTCCGGGTAAGTGTTCACCCGGGTTGCATATCGTTTTCGACTGCCAATTGAACGCGTGTAACTCAGGAAGAGGCTGGCATCGATGCACCTTTAGAGCACTCTGGCACGTTAATCTTTTTGACAGAGGGGACCGAGTGGGCCTTCCACATCGATGTGTTTTCCGCACGTTCGTATACCGGCATACCCACGGAGTCAGTTAGATATTTTACCCCTCCCCAAGTTAGACACGCGTTGATCAATCATTGTCTCTACGATAGGACGGACGAGATGCGACCGGAATGGTTCTCCTTGGCGGAGAATAGTGTAAATGGGAACGACGATCGCTCGGGACTTACCTCTCCGACGACAACGACAGGAGGCTTACCGTCCATTCCGTACAGCAGGATGTGGGCAGATGACATCTATTGGTTGCGTCATCTCGTCGAAGGGAAGAAATTTGCTGGGCGCGCTGACTTCGCGAAAGATGGCGATACATATATCATGAAAAAGTTCTGGTTCGGTCTTGTTTGCTGATCGGACACCATGCATCATTTGGCCCTCCTTTGTCGTAGTGTATACCCCAGGCGCCCATCCCATAACCTGATTTGACTCACTGAGGGTACGTGATGCACGGGAAAATGACTTTGTTATCATCATACGACTCTACAAACAGCATTGCTCTCTTAACGGCAGGGTGTTTCAAGGCTTTCCGCTTGCCAGTGCCTCTTCCAAGAGATCCAAAGCAATCGAGGCTGATCCCCAAGAAGATTGGAAACCCATACCAGCATGCCTACACAGATTCGGGAGTCAGAGTGACCCACCAGTAATGTGGATGGGGTGACTTGCCCATAATTGTACACGACGGGAATTTCGGACTGAGGACCGGCCTCGAGCCACTCCGTCTCCAGTCTAATTCCACCCTTCCTACCAGGACGAAGACCACAGCCTTCCTCGACGATAAGAGGTCGAAGATCGTCTATGGTTGGCATGCGTTTCGCACGAATTTCCGGCGGTGCAAGTTCCGGACAAACAGCGAGAACTCCCGCCAACACGTAGTCTCTGTCTTGCGCTCGGGGAACTGGGAACCTGTAAAGGAGGAAGAGGTCACCGAAAAGCGGATGCGCATGTGGGCAGAAGATTTACCAGTCGTCCGCCACCCTGATCCCTCCCACGAGGACCTGGATATGGAAAAATACCTTCTCAGCATCCTCCATGATAAGTCCGGAAAACGCTTACATCACCAGTGACTCTAGGCATCAGGTAAAAGTATGATCCGTCCGCACTCGATAGTGTACTGCCGTACTTGACCCACGGTGCGTTTAGAGTAATAGTCTGCCCGCGAATGGGGTAAACTTTCTTATCTTCGATGCCCCCGAGGAAGCGAGCTCCGAGACCAATACAGACAACAATAGCATCGGGTTTCTGTGGTAATCCGCTGATACCGCCGTGCATAGCCTGGCTGATGTGCTGTAATTGTGCGTGAACCATCGTACCTCCATTGGTTAGGAGACGGTCCAGGAGCCAGTTGAGGTACGCGGGTGGGTGTAGGGTGAAGGTGGTGAAGGTCCAGCCACGGGTCGCCCCGGGAACGAGTTCATTGTTAGGAATGGATCGGAACTACTGAAGATATGGCATCACAGCTATCGAGAAGTACTCCGTGTGACTCACATCCGGCATGTAGTCAAGCCACTCCGTAGGGTCCACACCATCAGATCTGAATTCTGAGTGGTTGTATCGGAGGAAACATCCTTGTATGGGTCCACTATGTTCCGAATCTCTCCACATAGTCTCAAAGGTCTCCTTGTCCATATCTAGGATTGGAGTTAAGTCTTGATTGTCATATGTCGGAAAAAAGAGGTCACCTCGTTGACGCTTGTTGCCGAAGGCTTGACTGACATGGTGTGCACCCTAGCCGAACACATTAGTATTCGAATTTCGCTATTCGCATGACTTACGGCCCAGTGGCTGGTGTAGCGTATAGTCTTTGGGTCAGTGGGGAAGGTCTCAGCGACTATCGTCACTCGATAACCACCCTTTTCCTGGATTCTGATGGCGGTAGACAAGCCTACGACTCCTGAAAGTTGTCAGTGTTGGTACAAATCGGGTGATAGCTATGTTGCCTCATAGAGCACAAGGAAGACGACGAACCTGCCCCAATGACGATGATGTCCTTGGTTGTCTCGCTCCCTCGCTGCATCGTTATCGGGAGTCAAATGTGGGTGCAATACCTTGGGGGCTCATTTAAGCATTTGTACTCTAGGCAATACGCGTCCCTGAAAACAGGAGTTAGATAGAGCTCGAGCGGGAAAGGAATATTGGCCCGCTACCTATCTTTCTCAGGGGTAGTACTAATTTCCGGGTGGGATTTTGGGGGTGTACAATTACGGTCTTGGGTGGTGGATTGATTGGCAACTACGTGCTTATCGTCCCCGTGCCCGTGTAATAAGACCGCAACCTTATCTTGAACCTGTCGGGGGGTTGAGCTTGTCCTTGACCCACGTCCCGCTACGTACCGGCCGATTTAATGCGACAGTTGTAAGACAATACAGTAAATGAAAGATCCAAGTGTGGACTTGTTGAGCGGTGTGCTGTTGCATAGCCAACGTATTACGTAAGCGCGTAGCGTACACTTACAACTTTCGTAGTACCATAGTTTCTGACTTAGTGACTACTAAGTATTCTACATTGGCAAATGAGGGTAGCGTCCAAATTGACACCGACCACTGGCCAGTACCAAAGGCAGCACTCTGTGGTGTTCTTAAAGAACCGATTCTTGCCCGGGGAAGGGACAGTTGGTGGATACGTGCTCAGCTTCAAGTCGCCACGTCAAGTCATAGATCATGCCACAGAATAAGTCTGATACACCAGGTTCACGTTGGGTTAAAAGTTGACTAGTGCAATTGACGTACTACTAAGCCACCACCGCATCTAGCGGGTTGGGAGACCCGGCAGGATACCCTGGCATATGGGAATCGGCGGACCACCCTTGAAGTTGAACGGGACCCACGACAATATATTTGATGTACGAAGAAGCTAGTAGCATTCGATTTATTAGCGTCAACCCACGAACGGTTGTCACTTACCACTGAACTCCGATAACCACAAATGACTGCAATGCAGCTCACTTTTGTTGTAAACAGTTTAAAGATGGAACGAACGTACACTCACCAAAAGTGATGGCTAGGGGAACATTCTAAATCAGTGCCTAACAGAAAGATGGACATGCGGCGTACGGGGTACGACCTGCCATATGTCATCAGCAGGGAGCAGCTTTGAAAAGAAAAGTGACGAGGACCAGACATCATACTCCAAACTCGTCGGAACACCATAGTTAGTTATCTGCAGAGATCGAGCACGACGGTCGCAAGGAGTAGACATGTCAGCTTCACCAGGTAGTAATGTAATATATGACACACTAATCGACCTGTTAGTCATCCATTCACTTTCAAGTATCAAGTACTCGCTGAAGGCGACATGTAGAGTATCGAGAATCCTGGTTCCGTTTAAGCAGATTTCACAGGTAGCCCAAGGTAGCCGACTCACCATACAGCACCAACAAGGAACTTTATGATCGAGGCATCCCCTGAATAATGCATGTAATACACGTAAGTCTATATAATCGGTAAGTAGAACCATACTGCCTGAACGTTCCGTTTAAAACGCCCCTAGAGAGTCGTTATGCCATATAACCTTGATGGGGAACAGGGACGTCAGGGAGAGACAGCGTGACAAAATCTAGCGAAGTAACACATACATTGCGGAAACCAAACCCCCGATCAGAATAGAACCTACCACAAATAAATAAGTGTACAAGACCACATTTAGTGGTGAAGGGTTTTCACCAGACCCGCCCGGGATGCCCATGTCATTTGAGTAACTTGTACAAGGGGGACTCGTTGATAGACTCGCTGGGTGGTGTTTATTGTGCAGAGGATTGTGGACTCAAGGGCAATATGGCAGAGCACTTGCCTTTAGGTTTCAGTTGGTGTTGGTCTTGGTAGGTAGGAACGTAGTTCTGAGTGAGGATGATATAGAGTGAGCTCTGTATCTTGCTTATTACATCCTGTGGTGTATCCTACAGGGTATATATACCTCTATGGTGCGCACGGACCAGGTGTGTCTGCACCTACGATAGAACTACTATATTTGTAAGTAAGAGGACCTTCCATATAGGTACGACTCTGTCTTTCTACTAGGAACGTGTCATCCGGTAATCCGGGAGAATAGAACATATCAGAATAGCATGGAACAGCTATTCTTAGAACAACAATCACATGTGTGATAACGATAACCGGTAACGGGTAATCGATATTTCCAACACTCCCCCTCGCTCTAGATAGGTTGGTTAACCAATCCTAATGACGAGCGATTTTCTTCAAACTTTTGCCAGGTTAAGGACTTGGTTAATCCATCAGCCCTTTGTCGAGTAGTATTGACGTATTCAATGGCGAACAATCCTTCTTCAACACATTCGCGGACAAAATGCCATTGTATATCGATGTGTTTTGAGCGTCCATCTGAGACTGGGTTTTCAGCAATAAAGCGTGCTCCCATATTGTCACAGTAGAGGATGGTTTTATCCATCTTGAAGGATAATTCTTTGAAGAGCATGTCGAGCCATTTAATTTGCCTGGCAGAGTCGCACATCGCCATATATTCTGCTTCAGTAGAAGAGAGAGCGATTGTCTTTTGTTTTCGGGATCTCCACGAAATAAGGGAGTTGCCATAATACATGGCATAGCTGGTAGTTGAATGACGAGTGTCTTTATTCGAGGCCCAATCAGAATCGGCAAAACCATAAATTCTAGCTTCGTTTCCATAATAGTGAAGGCAGAGGTTCGGTGTGGATGCCACATAACGAACTATATGTAATGCCTGTTTCAAGTGAAGATCGGTTGGATTTGACATATATTGCGACATTCGGATAACCGAGAAAGCAATGTCTGGTCTGGTTCCCAGAGCCATATATAAGAGTGATCCTATAACCGATTGAAAACGAGAACGAAGTTGTGAATTTGACTGGTATTTTTCAGGAGTTTTTTCAGGAATATATCCAGAGGGTAAAGGCGTGCGGACAGACGTCGCGTGCTCCATTCCGAATCGTTTAACGACCTTTTGGACATATGGGATTTGGTCTAACCAAATTTCATTGGTTCAGCAATTTCTTCTTATCTGGATTCCAAGGTATTCTTTTACTTCGCCTAGATCTCTAGACTCCCATATTTTCATGAACTCGTCTTTCTTTTTCTTAAGTAGATTTTTGTGTGACGCGAGGAAAAGTCCATCGTCGACATACACCAAGAATATTACTGTTCTGGCTTTCGATTGGTAATGATATACACCGGCATCGACTTTCGATCGGAGGAAACCCATCCGAAGGAGTGATTGATGTAGTTCTTTGTTCCACGAGAGTGCTGCTTGCTTTAAGCCATATAG
Source organism: Pisolithus thermaeus (assembly GCA_024663475.1). Lineage (NCBI taxonomy): Eukaryota > Fungi > Basidiomycota > Agaricomycetes > Boletales > Pisolithaceae > Pisolithus > Pisolithus thermaeus. Next base: position 41,219 of record JANFAF010000058.1, read on the forward strand.
TGCTCGCAGCAACCGATATACTTTGTGCTCTTGACCTTTGACTTTAAATCCTTCCAGTTGTTCCATATAAATTTCCTCATCTAGCTTGCCATATAAAAAGGCAGTCTTCACGTCTAATGCTTCCATTTCCCAATTGTGCTGCGCTGCGTGAGCTAGGAGGATTCGCACTGTTTCGAAGCGTGCGACCGGGGAAAAGGTATCTTCGAAGTCTATCCCATACTCTTGAGTAAAGCCTTTCGCTACTAGTCTGGCTTTGTGACGACCATCGCTTTTGATAGCGTAGACCCATCTTGACTTGACCAATTTACGTCCTGGAGGAGGATCCACTAAAGTCCAAACTTTTCTTTCTTCGATCGATTCAAGTTCATCCTTCATTGCGTCAAACCAAAGAGTTTGTTCAGTTTTTGGGAGTTTTAACACGTCCCTAAACTGTTCCGGAGCTTGTTTAATTCGCGCAGCTAATAATACCACGAATGAGGCTTCTTTCGTCTCATCGGTTTGTTCTTCCGGAAAACGCGAAGGTCCTGCTTCTGGTTGTTGTGTTTCCTCTGTTGTTTGAGGCGGATCCCGCTGAGGATGCTTTTGTCTGATAGCTTGGATGCTATCATCAACCATTTTATGAATAGCATCTCGTTTCTCTCGAATCTCCTTTTCGATTTCGACCGGATCTCTACGTTCTCCATAAACATTTCCAGGTCGTCGTGGAGGAATTCTAATTCGAGGAACTCTCGGATTTTCTCGAGCAATAACAAGAGGTCTTCTAGGTTCAGCAGGTACATTGAAGGGTCTATGAGGATGTTGCACCCATTCATTTCTTATTTGTGGTGCATTTCGATCGGTACGCGGATTTGCCCTTGGTGGGAAGTCCCTTGGTGGTATATGTGGATTTCCAGCATCCTGGTCACCATCACCATTATTCCGCGGTGGGTCATTGTCATTGTTTGGAGTTTGTGGTCGAGATTGGGGTCTCTCGTCCATTGGCTGATCAGGCCCATTATCCATCCAATCATCGTTGGTAGGTACGTTAGTTTGTATTGGTTCTTGGTTCATTACAGGGATAAGGTCTGAGTTATCGGATTTGTGTTCCTTTCCTGAATCCGTACTACAAAAAGGAAAAACTTCTTCGGCAAACTTTGCGCTTCTAGCAATTATAATTTTTTGGCCATGTAGGAACCGATATCCTTTGGTATTGGGTTCATAGCCAAGGAAAACCATTTCCAAGGCATGAGGTTCCAACTTGTCTTTCCATTGATCTTTGGGAATCCATACATAGGCTAAGCATCCAAAGACTCGGAAGTATGATATATCGGGGATTTTGCCTAAGAACAACTCGCACGGTGTCTTCCAAAGGGATCTTCTCAATGGAGTGCGATTATAAACATGTAAAGCAGTGTCGAAGGCAAAATTCCAATACCGTTTGGGTACACAGGCATGATGTCGAATCGATCCAGCCTTTTCAAGAATAGTTCGATTGAAGCGTTCAGCTCGACCATTTTGTTGTGGTTGATCCGCAATGGACAGCTCATGAACAATACCCTTGGAGTTGAGGAGCGATTTGAACTCAGTTCCCATAAACTCTCCCCCTCGATCCGAACGGAAGGTCTTTAAGAGACATCCAGTTTGTCGTTCAACGATGGACAACCAATCGCGAAAGCGAGACAGAGTGTCGGATTTCAATCGAAGATAGAGGCAAAAGCCAAAGGAGGAAAAGTCATCAAGAAGGGTAAAGACATAGCGTGCTCTATAATAGGATTCAACAGGTAGTTCGAGTAGATCGGCATGAACAAGTTCTAACGGAGCAGAAGCTCGTTTAAAGGAGGCATGAAAGGGATCAGAAGACATTTTGCCAGAAGTGCAACCTCGACAAATGGGTAAGGATTTCGCGATTAGCTCAGCAGGAAATCCGGAAACATGGCGAGAACAATTTTTTATGACAGAAATGCCTGGATGTCCTAGGCGATTATGCCAAAGAGTATATTGATCCAATTCGATAGTCCCTAGGTTTACGGTCTTAACGGCGCTGGAGGAATGGACAGGAACTCCATAGAACCAGTGCAACCGCGAAGTAGACAAGCATGTCGCCTTGAGGACTTCTCGACCATCGGGAGTACGGATCACCTCGTGCGTTTTTGTTGCGTAACTCTTGTATCCAGACTTCAGGAGTTGGTTTCGTGAACATAGGCGTTTGGAGAAGTCTCCATGGATTACATCTCGAAGTGTCAGGTAGTTGTTGGATTCCAACTTTAATACAACGGTCCCCTTTCCGTATAGTTTAACAGGTTCATGTCCAGCGGTATGTCCAAAAGCTGGTTTAGGAAAAGACTTGTAGGTCATAAAATCAGCTCGACAAGGAGTCACATGATTAGTGCATCCTGAGTCTAACATCCACATACAGTTTTTGGATTCTTTCCTGATAATGTGATTGGTTTCCAATTCACAAGGATAAGCGTCAAAAACATCATCATTGACACCGTAAGAAAAGCCAGATGCACCCTGTATAGTAGGGTCCGGTTCGTAATCATCAGGAAGTCGTACATATCGTACAGGTTTGGGATACTTATGCTCGGTTACCGAAGCATGAAAGTCCTGTAAGGATACCGTTACTCTAGGACGGTTACGCCTAGATCCCTTAACCTTTTTACAAACGCTTTGTATGCGTTCCTCTCTCTCATTGCCAGTGCCGTGTGTGGAGGTATTTTCCATTCCACCTCCGGATCTATCAACACCAGGATCGGTGTGGGAGGACTCATTGACTCGGTTTCCGAAGTCAACAGATGTCCATCTCCTCCTCTCCAAAGTTTGAAGACCACGTTGTGTGGCCAGATCCGGTAGTACCCGTAAATGTAATCGGGATACTGTTCGAAGGCACATACCACATTGGCAAGGCAGATTAACAACAGTTCCAGGAAGAGCTTCATCAACATACTCAACTGTTTGTGATTCTTCGTTCTGAAGAACCGGGACAGGAGTTATTTGGTCATCAAACTCTTCAAAACGGGAGGCATCGTCGATAGTGTTTTGTAGGTTTATATGATAAGACTCGTAGCCTTCATCATATTGTCCGTCGTATTGGTCATACTGATCGAAATCCTGGGATTCCTCAGGTTCATCTGTATAATCTGCTGTGGCAAATCTGCCACGACCACGACCGCGACCACGAGATCGACGTGCACGTTGTTTTCCCTTAGACTGTCCTTGAGTTTGTTGTTGATTTTGAGGAGGATATGGTGTTCCACTACGTGGTGGAAGACCTCCTCGACCTCTAAAGCTTCCTCTTCCTCTGACATTCTGTTGCCTGTCAATGTGTTGTTCGGTTGGATGGTTTCCGTGGCACTTTCGGCAACGCGGTGGTTTTGAGAGGCGGTTTATAAGTGGTTGTGACGAAATCCTAGATGAACCGGCTTCCACGTTGTTCGTTTCTAGCTTTGGCAGATTAGACTGCCCAGTACGGTGTGACGCTAATTCTTTGAGTCTTGGAACGACGTCTGCCATTTTAAGATCTTGGGTTTTGACCGAGGATAAGATATTGGTGGGACCAGCTCCCCATTTTTCAGTAAAGGCTCCGCAGAGCATCATACATTGGACTGGTTCGGATAAAGTTATATTTTGGGTTGCAAGCGACCCAAGTATCATGTTCACTTCTGCAAGCTTGGATCCCAAGTCGTCAGAAGGGTTGATCCGAATTTTGAGAAGTCTCAAAAAGTCCGTGTAGGCTGAAACAGCGGTGGGGGCTCCATAGGAGGCTTGGAGCGTGGTCCACATTTCATTGGCAGTATCTTTGTTCTCCAATGACACAGATATAACCGGGTCACAATACAACAAGATTGTGCCCATTCCTCGGCTATTCTTTGTATCCCAAGCTTTTACGGCAGCAGCATTTGCAGCTATAGCACGGTCAGGACAGGTTTCCAGTCCGTTTACGACGTTCCAGACATCAAGAGTCAAGAAATATCCTTTAATCATGGCTTTCCAGGAAGAATAATTAGAGCCATTGAGACGTGGGATGTTCTTTGAGGCTGAAGTTTCCTTTTGATCGGCCATAGTAAAACTAGAAGAATTCTAGAATTAGTATGTCATCAAGAACCTGATCGCCAGCAGTGGTTTCCAGAGCTGCGCGACGGAAGGACTGTCGTTGGCGTTGTGAAGGTCTTTTTCTGCGCTTCTTCTGTTTTTTAGAAGACCATGGGTTTTGTTTCTTTGTCGGAGTTGAGTTCCCCTTTTTAGTGTAGCGCCTTTTGTCTAAGTTCAGCTTTTCGAAGTTGTGGAAGTCCAAATCTTCAAAATAGTGGTATGCCAGAAGGTGTGGATAACCAATTTCATGAAGCGAATACGTAGTTCGTTCATCTCTTAACGCTACCCCTCCATGGATACCAATGGAGTATGGGAGAATGAACTGAGTATATCGCTGACTTTTATGGCACATGAGCTGAAAGACATTTATAAACGGCATATCTGCTACATCGCTAAAATGATATCCTGTTCGTCCGTATCCAGCATATAGTTCAGGATAATTTCCTGGAAGTGGATAGGTTCTTGGCAACACGATTTGCATATGCTCGCTGACGACGTCTCGAATAGAGTCCTCTGGAGGGCCGAGAGAACAGATCTTTTCCATCACCTTTGTCCATTTCTCGTTGTAAATCCAGTAAAATTGTCGACTTGCTGGGCCATAGGACCCAACGCGTAATTCTGCCATCAGATCTCCAATTGAGTTGCTGAGATTCTTCATCATACCATACTTTCCGCTCCAGATAGATACTGTTTTTGAGATCCTGTAGGGATAATACGACTTTAGGATCTCTTCGCTGTTCACCGTTCTTTGTCCGATTCCGGAGATATCCGGGGGTGCACTCGAGGGTTGTTTTATCGGAATTCCAAGATCCTCGGAAAGTGCGTTCCAGATGGCGGTTCCAAACCCAAAGAGAGGGGATGAATCCGGCAAAGTCCTGGAAGTTATAGAACGGGTGGACTCTTCCTTTAAAATAGAAGAAGATGTCGTTTGTGATTGTGAAAGCGGGGATGGTATGGATGGACGGATCTTCATATGTAAACGATGGAATATCTACACCGTTGAAGTTAGCGATGGCATGTGGAGTTGACGCGGGAGAAAGTTTAGGAAGGCAGTCGACAAGATAAGAATGGAATGACACGTGTATGCGCGGGTCATAAAAGGGTGAGGAGAAGTCGTAGTCGTCAGGTCTTTTTAGAATTGACCAAGAATACTCCATAGCGATTGCAGGGACGACGGAATTTTGAGATGGTGTTCGTAAGAAGAAGGGTTTCTCATGGTCTCCATAGGCTACTCGTCTCCAGTGGTTGGCTTTCTCATGATAAAGGGCTTCGGTATATCCTATTATATGCTTGATGTACCTTGCGTGTGAATACTCTTCCGTCGTACTCACTTTCTCTAAAGCGATGGCGGTCTCACGCTCAACCGCGATAGGGAAAGGTCGGGAAGGTAGCACAGGTTTGGTAATGAGTGCATTCCGGTTGACGACGACAGCAGACATCTGGATACCAGGATGTGTGTCAGATAATGAACTCGTGAGGAGATGATGAAAAGGACGCGACTACAAGAGATCGAACTCGGCTAACCGGTTTGGATCCTCGTCATCCCCATCAGGAGTCGAAGGGAGAAGCTCTAGGAGGTCATTAGGACGGCCTCCGAGCAAATCAGGAGCAACCGGATTTTCATGGTAAGCACTAGGCCCAATTAGTCGTTGGGGCCAGTCCACGTAATGTTCGTGAACATTTATTTCCCTTTGATTTACGGGAAGATCAAGCAAGTAAGGTGGAGGAGATAGAGGATACCGAGGGACTGGGTCGAGATCAGGTTGATAATCCAAGTCCCGAAACTCGTGTGCTTCATAAGAAGGCAGGGATATCCGAGGAGGTTCCAGATTTCTGGCCTCAACAAGGACACCGACACGAATGCGCAGTTGCTGATAGCGCCCCAAGAGAATACGATATTCCTGATAAGAGGAATATATGCCATGCCACGTAGGGATGCCTAAAAAAGTACCCCACATCACAGTAGACAAAACCAGCGCAAGATTGAAAGGACCTCCGACCGCATTAACGACATAGACCGCCTGACAAACGCCTAGAATGAACGAAAGCATCAAGGTGGCCAACGCCCAACCTAGCGCTTCAGGTCCGTTCAACGGCATAGTCAATGACGAACGTCTTCCTCAATGATCTATTGTCCGTTAGACGACAAGCACCCGATTAAGCGGGGCTCATAACCTATTGCGCAGAGGATTGTGGACTCAAGGGCAATATGGCAGAGCACTTGCCTTTAGGTTTCAGTTGGTGTTGGTCTTGGTAGGTAGGAACGTAGTTCTGAGTGAGGATGATATAGAGTGAGCTCTGTATCTTGCTTATTACATCCTGTGGTGTATCCTACAGGGTATATATACCTCTATGGTGTGCACGGACCAGGTGTGTCTGCACCTACGATAGAACTACTATATTTGTAAGTAAGAGGACCTTCCATATAGGTACGACTCTGTCTTTCTACTAGGAACGTGTCATCCGGTAATCCGGGAGAATAGAACATATCAGAATAGCATGGAACAGCTATTCTTAGAACAACAATCACATGTGTGATAACGATAACCGGTAACGGGTAATCGATATTTCCAACAGTGTTGACGGTGAAGGGAGTGCGGCGAGATCTTATCAAGTCGATAGTGGAGATATTCAGTGCTGTTTTTTAAATGGCGAGGGCTGCATTTTATGATTAGGCAGCTTGCACTGCCAGTTGAACTATGGCATCATGATCATTCCACCGGACCAAATCATCAAAGTGTCCGCTTGACATCAGAAATCGTAGTGGCAGTGGCCGACCTCTCCATTTTCTGTAGTAACATTGCCACTCTGGCAGCTGGGCTTCAATGTATCGTCCGCGGAACGTCCGCGACAGCTGGAAAAGTGCTGAACATCAGCGACTCATTTGCTTCCGAGGTGCAAGTAGTGTATGTGAAAGCATTGAACCACTGTACCAGTGTTTGCAACTTCTGTTGTTGTCGCGGAAGCAATGCAAGGCTTGTCCTGGCGCAGGGCTCGATTGATTTTGGTATTGGGTCACCGCGTCTGATCCATGCAGTGGAGGGGCCACATGTCACAGGCTGTGTCCTTCGTGCCAGTGGGCTTTAGTTCTTCCAGGTTGTAACTAGCCCTCGATTGGGTCTTTGATTCTTAGGACTTGTTGCCAACACTTCATTATGGGAAAACATTATGTCAATTACTCCTCTGGGTTTCTCTATCTGTATCTTCAAGGCTTCGGCGCGTTCTGCACCATTCCCTCAGTGTGCGATTCAGCCGCACTCTGTTACTAATGATAGCGTGGGTTACCAGCTATCATGATTTCGCCACTCGGTCCAGCACACCAATAAAATGTACACGGTGCTGGTGAGGGGAAAGGATAAATTAGAGTACAAAAGACTAGTTGCGTACGTGACTATGGATAGGATCCAACAGTTCATAGCAGATGACAGATATCCACAGAGAATCCCTAGCAGGCAAGCTCTCGCGCCGAGGAGAACTAGACCTCTCAGGGCTTCTGCGAGGGTACGACTTAATGTACATCCCTATGATAGCCTCAGGAGGAAAGAAGAGCAGTGCAGGAAAGAGATATTTCATACCAGCCTTACACCGTATGGCGGACACAGCATGGAACTACTAGAATCGCACCTCTCCCTGTCTTCGCAATGCCGCAGTCATATCAAGCCCCACTTCGGCAGTGATATCAATAACGGCCGCCTCGTGCACGTCGACATGTCTTTCCCTATCCTTTGAACTCTTTATTCCCTCCGAAAGCTGCGGTATGTTCGTGAGGTGGACGATATGGGTGCCTTCGTTTAACTTGGCCTCGAGATCGAAGGTGTTGCCAGGTGTTCAGTGATGCTAGAAGTGAGTTGGCGTATACTATTCAATAGTAAGGTGCGGTGCTCTGTCCAACTCTTGCAGGGAACGAAGACTGACATTTCCCAATTACGAAGTCCGATCCCGTTGACCATGTACTCTGGAGCTCAACGGTAGGAAGCATAAGAGCAACATAGTCGTGGTGCAGTATGTCATTAGTACTCACGGTGGCAAACTCTGCAAGGGCGACTATGCTACAGTGAAAAGCCTGAATCAGGTCACAATTACGAGTGAAAGCAGGGCCAAACTCACAAAACCAGTATACACCGGTTAACAGCGTATATGATGAACGTCGTCAGGATACATTTCGTGCTGACCGGGACCGTTAGGGGTGGACCATCAACACGGACAGAAATCACCTTGAGAAGGGGGAGCGAGTACCACTGTCGTACAAAAGAACGCAGAGTGAAGTCGTCATCAAGACCTCAGCAAGTACAAAGGTGGCCGCAAAAGGTGTTGTGGCATAAAACTAAGGATGATGACTTGTGAGTGGGTACGCCAAATGTGTTTGTTAATGGGATTACGACAATTTGCCTGATACGTTGATCTCTCTATTGACAGAGGGATCAATATTCCACGAGGGGGGTACAAAGGTTGAAGTACATTAGAACAATCATCTCTGCATCTTAGTTTGAGGTCTGTTGTGATGAAAGAGATGGACAAACCGGTGCCAAACCCTAGTGGAACATCGTTGAGTTACAAGTGTCTCGTGGGTATAATAGGAAAAGCTCATCAAAGTGAGTCAGCAAAAGTAGAATCTATCGTGGCAATATCACCAGATGAAATATTTACCATCGACAGCAAATGCACTTGCAGTCGGGGAGGTCACCAACCACTTCGCCTGAGGGCGACAAACTGAACGTCATCAAAGTCTCGAATGACACCTAGCAGGTTGAACGGGACCTACGGTAATATATTTATGTGCGAATAAGCTAGTAGTACTCGATTTATGAATGTCAACCCACGAACGGTAGTCACTTACCACTGAACTACGATAACCGCAAGTAACTGCAATGTAGCTCAGTTTGTCGTAAACAGTTCAAAAACACGTTCACTAGAAGGGATGCCTAGGAAGGAAACATTCTAAATCAGTGGCTAGCAGAAAGGTGGTTATGCGTACTGGGAATGACCTGCCACATCCCATCAATGGGAGGCAACTTTGGAATGGAAAGTGACAAGTACCAGACAACATACTCCGAACTCGTCGGAACACCGTAATTGGTTATCTGCAGCGATTGAGCATGACGGTTACAAGGAGTAGACAAGTCGGTTTCACCAGGTAGTAATACAAAATATGACACACTGAGAGACCGTTAGTCATCCATTCACTTGCAAGCACGAAGTACTCACTGAAGGCGACATGTAGAGTATCAAGAATCCTGATTTCGTGTGAGTGGATTTCATCGGTGGCACAAGGTGGCTAACTCACCATACAGCACCAACGACGAACTTGGTGATCGACGCATCCCCGGAATAATGCATGTAATACACGTAAGTCTATATAGCCAGTAAGTAGAGCCCTAGCCCGAACATTCCGTTTACGACGCCCTTGGGGAGTCGTTGTGCCATATAACCTCGATGGGGATAAGGACATCAGGGAGAGACGACGTGACAAAATCAAGCGAAGTATTATCACATACACGGCGGCGACCAAACCCCCAACGAGAACAGAACCTAGAGCGAATAAATAAGTAGACAAGACAACATTTAGTTGTGAAGGGTTTTCGCCAGACTCGCCCGGGATGCCCATAATGTTTGGATAAGGTGTGCAAGGGGACTCGTCAAAGACCTCGCTGCATGGTGTTGATGGCGAAGCAAGGTCTTATCAATCCGATATCGGGGACATCCAGTACTGTGCTTTAAACGATGATGGCTGCATTTGTATGATTGGACAACTCGCATTGCCGGCCACAGTGCTGCATCATGATCATTCCACCAGAACAGATCACAATTCGAGGCGTCCGTTTAATTTGGCATCACATATTATAGCGGCAGTGGCCGACCTCCCGTGATGCTGGGCGTCGGTTTATCGACCGCGAAACATCTGAGACATAGGTGGAAAAACATTGAATGTCAATGACTATTTACTTTCGAGCTGCAAGTAGTGTGCGCGAGCGTTCAAGTTTCAACCACTGTACTTACCAGTTTGTCCGTGCCAGTGTTACTGTACGTACTTCATCGATTCATCTTTTGTCCTTGCCACTTTTCTTACGTCAGCAACCATTTTCTCCTCGACCTGCACAGCTGCCAGAGTCTTGTGCTGTTATGCCCTCGACACCCACCAAACGGACAGCAGAACAGCCTCCAGACGATGAACGACCGTTAAAGAGACTGACTGTGTCTTCTCCAGAGGAAGGCGAGGTAGACGATCTAGATCCGCACTCCCCTCAACCAGCCAATCCACCGCCGCCAGAGTCTCCGCAGGAGTCTAAACCGAAGGTTAAGTTTCCCTTCAAAACTAAACCTAGTAACCAGGATCTGCCACCGGTGCCACATGCTAGGCTTAGTATTTTAGACGGCAGGACACCGGGCGAGGACGACAGACGTATATATAGCGAGGAACAACGCACAGGAAGGCCCAGCTTTACACATGGACCACCTCGACGGCGACCACAGTATGGAGACCACTGGGAGCCGAGTTCAGATCGTTGGGATTCCCCAAGAGATGGCTATAGACACTATAGACCCCCGCCTCCACCGCGAGACAGACATGTGGACAGGAGCTATGGCAGAGACCGAGATAGGACTCCCTCTGAGCGTTCGCGGTCTCCGTCCTTGACACCGAGAGGAAAACACAGACTGCCGTCTCGCTATTCCTCTCCGGCATTCTCTCCGCCTCCTCGCAACTATGACGTAGACAGGCTGCACGATCAGAGGATACGTGAGGCACGGGATCGCGACCGGTACCATGATGACCGTCACCGCCCGGACAACCGATTTCACTATAATGACGACCGGCACTACCGTCCAGAACGTGGTCCGCGTCGAGATCATTCCCGTGAGAGGGCCGGTGATTTTTACGGTTACGAACGTAGCCGCTTTGACAGACGCAGTGATGATGACGGTCAGGCCCCTCGCGTTAATGACTACCGTCCTGTCTCCCCAGGCGGTAATTCTTACCGGCCAGTTTCGCCTTGCCCACTCTCGCCCCGGCCACCGTCCCCATCGTTGCCCTCGAGCGGTCCGCCACCTCCGCCACCGTCATCGCCCCCTCCGGTTCCCCCTGCTCATCCTGCGAAAGACGACACCCTTCCTGCTTCTCACGCCACGATCTCTATTGCAATGCCATTTAAGCGACCCCAGGCCCCGCGGGGCGACCACTCCCCATCACCCTACCCACTACCACCTGCACATGAAGATGATGTTCGTCGGGCACAGGAGGAAAAGGATGCGGCGGGTGGAGATTTTGCATCCAAATCTATGGTAGCTCCTCAGCGTCGGCGTCGTGAGCCAGTCCATCGGACCAGAAGAGAGGTGATGGTGGTTTATGGACGGACATTCGAAGGATGTGGTCGGCAGAGCGATTATGAGACGACCACCAAACTTGGTGAGGGTACCTTTGGGTGAGTCATTTCTTTGATCACGACGAAACGGTTCCTAATTTGATGGTACCAGTGAGGTTCATAAGGCTATCCAAATAGTCACTGGACGCGCTGTTGCACTGAAACGCATATTGATGCATAACGAGAAGGAAGGCATGCCCGTAACAGCCTTGCGGGAAATCAAAATTTTGAAGGCGTTGCGTCATCCCTGCATCGTTGACATCCAGGACATGTTTGTTGTCAGAAGTACGCCGAACGGGCCGTGGGTCCGTTCCGATACTGATTAAGTTTCTTTAGGTAAAGGCAGAGATTGCCCGTTGTCGGTGTATATGGTGTTTCCCTACATGGACCATGATCTTGCCGGCCTGTTGGAGAACGAGCGAGTGAAGTTGCAACCGAGCCAGATCAAATTGTATATGAAACAACTGTTGGAAGGCACGGAATACATGCATCGTGTGAGCTTTCTTGCTATGATCTTATGGAGGCACCTTCACGCGTCTGGGTGCAGAATCACATCCTTCATCGGGATATGAAGGCTGCCAACTTGCTTATCGACAACTCTGGATCCCTTCGGATTGCTGATTTTGGCTTGGCTCGCGCCTATGATCCTGCCGTCGTTAACGGCATGCGAGACCATCATGGAAAGGAGAAGAAATACACTAATTGTGTGGTTACGCGGTGGTATCGACCTCCGGAACTTTTGCTCGGCGCACGCCAGTATGGCGGGGAAGTGGATATATGGGGGATTGGGTTCGTATTTTCATGACTCCAGCTCCCATCATGCAGGTCTTAGGTGCCTTGCAGATGTGTTTTGGGTGAGATGTTCATGCGCAAACCCATTCTGCCCGGTACTTCGGATATCGACCAGTTGGAGAAAATTTGGCAGTTGTGTGGGACACCCAACCAGCATACCTGGCCAAATTTCGATGCACTACCTGGATGCGAAGGTATCAAGCGGTTCCCCAATTATTCAAAGAGGCTCAGGACGGCGTTCGAAAGGTCGGTTCATCTATTCTGCCCTCGTGTATTACTCAAGACTTGGCCCTGGCGTTTCTAGCATTGGGCCTGAGACGTGTGATCTTCTGGACAAGTTACTCACTTGCAATCCAAGAGAACGTATTACTGCATCTGCGGCCCTCGATCATGATTACTTTTGGACGGACCCGTTACCTGCAGACCCCAAAACGTGCGTATCTGGTGGAGTTTCATGGTTGCCTGCTCATGCACTCTTTTTTATTCTAGTCTCCCAGCTTATGAATCTTCGCATGAGTTCGACAAGCGAGGCAGACGCAATCAGCCACCTCCGGGTATGGTACCACCAGAGAACTTTAGGCCTCATGCCCCTGCCGGACACCCACCTTACCACGGACGACACCCGCCACCCCGAGAAGCCTTTCGTACGGGTCCACCACCACCGCCGGTCATCGTTTCAGCCCTCATGCAGGGAGCGCCAGCTGGGCATCCGCCACACCCGCCGTTTAATCGCATGCCCCCTTATCCTCCACCGCTCTCCAGGCATCCTGGGCATCCCTCTCGTCCTGCTTTTCTTGGGCCACCCTCACACTTGCCAGCTAAACCGGTTGCTCCGCTGGGTCTGAATCCATCTCAGTTTGGGAGCCGGAGTGAGCGTGACCGGGGACCGCGTCGTGGGTACAGCACTGGCGGTGGCAGTGGCGGTGGCAGCCGTCCGCCCCCGTCGAATGGGTACAGCAGTGGTGGCGGTCTACCGTATGGTAGTCAGTGATTGCCCATTAACGTACACTTGCTTTCTCCTACCCACTCTTTACGATGTAACAGCACGGTGCTTGGTGTACTTGAAAGTAATCTCTTTGGGACTTTGATTTGGTGTATGTTTGTTCCCATGCCATGCTAAGCACAGTCACCGGCGGTGAGGCACCAATACAACAGCTGACATTGGTTGAACGTTGAACGACGACCATGAGGACGCTCTTATTGACAAGTCTCGTTTACCTCTCGACAGCGCTCGTCTCTGCGTTGCCAGAGGGCCAAGTCGTTCTGAATGATTGGTCTAAGGAACTGCCTTCCGACACTGCACTCGAACCCCCGACGAGCAGTGCAATTCACGGCAAACAGTTTGTCCAGGAGGAAGGGATCTTCTGTAAGTCGGACCTAGTGGTTGATGAGACACCTCGTACCAACGCTCAAGTGCAACAGATGAACTCGTTCGACACCCTTACTTTACCCAGCATCAACTGCGAGTGACGGAGCCTTCACTGTGCGACCCATCCGTACAGCAATACTCTGGATACCTCGATGTGACCGACGACAAGCACCTATTCTTTTGGTACATCTTTCTCTTCATTGTACCACGTCCATTATACGGAACGCTGACTACGATCTCAGGTTCTTCGAGTCGCGCAACACTCCGGAATCGGCACCTCTTCTTCTCTGGTTAAACGGCGGTCCGGGCTGCAGTTCTTCGACTGGACTTTTCTTCGAGCTGGGACCCTGCAGCGTCTCGGATGGCGGACTCAACACCACCTACAACCCATACAGTTGGAATGCCCATGCCAACATCATCTTCCTAGACCAGCCTGTCAACGTAGGATTCTCATATACCGAAGATGGTAGCTCTGTCGACACTAGTGAGGTCGCTGCGAAGGACGTTTATGCCTTCTTGGAACTTTTCTTGACTCGGTTCCCCGAATACTCCAAGCAGCCATTCCACATCGCCGCGGAAAGCTACGGTGGTACATACGCGCCCAACATCGCAAGTTTCGTTCACAACGAGAACCAGAAGATTCCTTTCACGTCAAACGGACTTACCAAAATCAATTTAGAATCAATCATCCTTGGGAACGGACTGACGGATAGCTATACCCAATTTGCGTCGGTGCCTGAGTACCTGTGCGAAGGACCATACCCTCTATTCGACAACCCCAATGGGCCGGAATGCACATCTCTCAGGAGCAAAGTCCCCACGTGCCAGAGACTCATCAAAGCTTGCCACACTTTCAAGTCTCGCTTTGTATGCGCCCCGGCAGAACTTTACTGTAATGTGCAGTTTTATGGTCCGGTCCAATGTGAGTGGAATCATCTGTTATCCATGCTGGATCTAAATGTTGGCCGTTTCTTCTACAGCGTCTGGGCTGAATCCTTATGACGCTCGCCGCGCGTGTGACCCCCAGGAGGATGGTCCTCTCTGCTACAAACAAATGTCTTGGATTGAGGAATATTTAAACACTCCCGAAGTTAAGACAGCCATTGGTGTTTCGCCACAACGTGAATTTAAGGCTTGCAACATGGGTGTAAACCAAGCTTTCCTGTTGCAAGGCGATTCCGTGCGGGACACCCCCGCATTACTTCCCGAACTGATCAACGACGGCATTCGGCTACTTGTCTATGCAGGCGTCGCCGGTTAGTGCAGATAAACAGAATCTGAGCGATTTCTGATCCAGACTCACGTCCACTTACATTAGATATGATGTGCAATTTCATAGTGAGTTACATGCAAACACATCCTGGGAAGAACTCAGATTCGAAAATTACGTTTCCCAGGGCGAGGAACGTTGGTTGGAAGTTCTCGGTACTAACTTCCTTGACGAATTCCTCGATGCACCGACGGAGGTATGGATCACATCAAGTTCGCAGACACCCGTAGGTACTGTTCGGAGTGCCGGCGGAGGCGGTTCGCGAGCTGGGAACATCACCTTCGTCGCTGTCCACGAAGCTGGGTGAGCAGCGCTACGTGCCTCGTGTGTGCTCGTGATCCTGATCCCAGATTCAGCCACATGGTCCCTTATGATCAGCCCGAAGCGGCTTTGGTAGGTGTTCCCAGCCTCGTTTCAGGGTGAGGCTGATTGGTGCCACAGGATTTGATCACGAGATGGATCTTCGACCTGCCATTGACGACGGACTTTTCAACTAGCGTCCTGTAGAAGGCAGCTAGCAGCTCTTTGGAGCTAATGCTAATCGCAATGCAGTTGTAGCATCGATCTAGGTTTATTCTTTTTCTATGTTTTCTGTGATTGGACACAATACGACGATGTGACAGACTTGTGCTGTGTGATAGGAAGTTGGAAGCAGAGTTTCAGCGTGAACTTACCGAGGGCGACGCCGTGACACAGAAGGTTTATCTCTGCTGCTGATAGCGATGGTCCGTCTTCTCGCCATTCACACCCTGCGTTGGGTTCTCTGATCGCAGTCCTGAAAACAGGTCTCCGATTCGGGTTATTCGCACGTCACACGCATTCACTCGTTTCGGTAGGATAAGTGCTTGACTGTGGGTAGGTCATCCCCTTTTTTTACGTTTCACCCTCAGCGCACACCGCCACTGGTCTCCTATATATTGTGATCTGAGCTTAAAAGACGGCAAACTCGCAACCTAGTTTCGCTCCCTCCCCCGTGAAGGAGGCGATGGAAATGGATGACATCTTCCTGCAAGCAGATAGCGTCACCCTCTCCATCGATCTCCAAGCCAGCCCATTCTCTACGAGAGAAGATAGTCTCGTCAGCCTTTGGCATGAGCTGAAGGCTAACACTGTGGAGCCCCTCCAGGCGTCTGCCCTAGAGCTCACCTCATTCGCCGACGAATGTCTCTTTTGCGCTCTCATCCGGGAACGGCGCAAAGTACACTACGACGACGAGGACCTTCTTGGTTCATCCTCCTACTTGGAAACTCAAGAGTGCACCTTATCGCAACCGTCAAACAACGACCCTATTGGTCTCATCTACGTTCATTCAAGCCCCTCCAACATTCCTGCACGGGAAGTGAACGTAGGCATCGTCGTTTGCTCACAAAAGCGACGGAGGGGCTATGCGCGTGAGGCCATGTTGTTGGCGTTGGGATGGGTGTTTGATGAACTCAAGTTTCACCGTGCCCAGGCGGCCATCATGGACGTAGCTGACAAAGACCGCGCCATTCTCTTCTTCACTTCCGTTGGGTTTTCGCATGAAGGGATTCGCAGGCGCTCGGTTTATCAACCACGGATGGATGGGAGGGATGGGGAGTGGAAAGATGTCACTTACCTGGCTATGTTGGACACGGATTGGGTGGTGAGAAAATCGCTGATAGCGAGAGGCTGTGCTCCGTCCACTCTTTGGGAGGAGCTGCTCAACCGACATGCAAAAGAGAGGGAAGCGTTGGCGATGTGGGAAGAGCGCCACGGCAGACTCAAGAGGACTACCAGTATGGAGACGGTCCGTCGAGCGCCAAAGTCGAACGCAGCTGAGAAGCAAAAGATGACCTTGGAAGTAGACCAGCTGCTGCTGTACACGTCTGACCAAAGTTCGATGCCTTCTACTCACGGCTCCGCACCCCCTTCGCCTGGCCCCAAAATCAATATTAGTTGGGTGGCAGATGCCAATGGGGAGGACTCGAGCAACCGTTTTAATCACCGTTCGTTCCGCCAAAGTCATGGACCATGGCTCACTGATCATGAGACACTCACAGACTGGCTCCGTGCCACATCATCTCAGGTGGAGCTACTCCCATCCATCCCATCTGCTTACCCTTCTATAACGGGGTCGGAATACCCAATCACCATACCATCACCCTCATCTCCGCCACCCGACACGCCGTCCATCCGTTCCAGTTCCCCAGAACACGACTCTGATTCTGAAATTCTGGAATTTGGCGACGTCTTGTCGCAAACCAATCTTATACACCACGACACCATTCCCCGTGCACTTGTTAATTTACCTGGTTCCTCCAATCCGTCACTATCTAGCTGCAGCTCGTCCGTGCCAAGTGAAAACTCTTGGTGTGATGCACGCAGCAGTGTCAGTAGTGAATGGGACATTGTAGGTTCCAACCCTTCAGAGGGAGGAAACTCATCTCGCACTGGGAAGTCACGAAAGAGGCGAGCCAAACGTCGTAGAGGGGGACCCCACCAGGTCTCTACTTAGCAGGAAATACCTCTTCGAAAACATGCTTTCCGAATCTCACTGTACACAACGACTTTAAAATACTGTATACCATCAATGTAAGCCGACTTATTTTTAGGTCGCCCTGCGCCCATCAAATCAATTAGTGGGGTTCTTCAGCCAACCATACGCGTTTTCATCGTTATCTCGTTATCTGTACGCGAGAAGGTTGGCGGTGTCCGAGTTCGACACCACAGCATTCGCGTGTGGCGCAGCATGATGAAAACCTGGTGCGAGGAACAGTATTGACAAACGTGGAAGCCTCATGGACACTAGACGTTTACGCTCCACCAGATACAGTTTGTTTGACATACGCAGTGGCACATGCGACAGCAGTATGTACGTTTATAAGGCCTGCCACTGCTGCCACTCCAGAGCGTCTACTATCTCATGTCATGGTGTTGTGGGCCTGCCAGACGACTAGATCTCCTTGCTTGGATGATTGCCGGCTTGCAAGTATGGCCGTTGCACTCGTATTTGGGGTGGACAGTTTGATAATAGGAAGACGAGCTCCACTTTAGTCGGAATCGGAAGCGCAACAACACCATCATTGTAATTCACGCTTGAGTCGATGGCTGATGGAGTTAGAGGAGCTCAGGGGCCATGCAGGCACCTCCTAGGGCGTGAGCAAGTACAATCAAGTTCCACGCGTAAAACACGACGTCTTGCGGCAAAAAAAATGAAAGCCGCTAACTAAGGGGACCAGGAAGCAACCTACAATAACTGACTACTTCCCTACTTTCCGAGCCCTTCGCTTTCGACCAATGAGTGATCCAATGAGCTTTCCGGGCTTCAGCGGTTCCTCCTTTTTCACCTCCACAGGTCTGGTTTGATCACTTGACACACGGCGCTTCTTAGATGGTGGCTCTTCCGTCTTCTTGGGATCATCTTGAGTACGTGATCTTACCTGTAAAGCGTGTAGTCAGACAACCAGATATAAATGAGTCTACTTACTGCTTTCTCCGTCTGTCGCGACGACCGGCGCTGCACCACTTGGACGTTTTCAATAGCGAACTCAACGATCAAGGTGCCGCTCGAAGGCTTCGACGGATTTTCTACCGCATCCTTCATCCGCTTGATCCGCGCCTCGTCTGGATTGTCTTTCGTTTTCTCCTTCTTGATGAGGTCTGCAAGTTCCTCTCGCCACCATTTGTCGAAAAACGTGCCTACTTCGGGATTGTTGTTGGCCCATCGCAGAACTCGAAGTGCGTCCGCGTGCTTGTGCATCTCGACAAATCCGTACCCCCGACTACGACCCATTCCTATTACAGGATCAACACGGTCCTGCTGCCGCACGATTTTGGCTTGCTTCGCAGGAGTTGGCCGTCCGAATTTCTTGTCTCGTTTCTTTGATTTGGTGGCTTTGTCGTGGTGCTGGTCAGTGCCTAGTACACCCTCCGAGGGTTCCGCAAGTTCGTCAGGATCTAGACCTTCCCTGAGTTGTGTTTTGACTTCCGCGTTAAATGCTTTGACAGCATGCACGGCGAGACGTTTAAGCACCCGTTCTGTCACGAACAACGGTATCCGTCGGATACTTAGGCGAGTTCTAGAGACATAAAGTGAGGGATTGCTGCGAAGCAACGTTCTGCGCGAGTTGAAGGAATTCGTGCGTCTCTCCACTTCAGCTGGTGCGAGCGCCTCTGCGGCGGGTGTATTTGGGAGGACAGCTATGCCAGATTCGTGAGTTTGTTAGTTCCAATGTGAAAAGGATGGGACGCACCACCCTCACGCAAGAGGTAGAGGTTACGCTTGTCAGCCTTTTCTCGCGCTTTCTCGCCTTCCTCCTTGAGTTTCGCCGCCCGGTCCCGCGTTACAGCACGTACGACATCGAGCGTACGGCCGTGTAAGACAAGGTTCCTAGCAATACTAGAAGAAGGGTCAGGAGTAAGAATGGAGGGGATGGTGAAGGGATTTTTAGCTGGCTGAAACGTTCACATGAAGTTAATGGGGTAGAAAGTGCAGATGCAAGGGAGAACATGCCTGTGGTTGGTTGCCGATGGTCTCAGTACGCAAGATTTCGCTCTGCTCGATGACCTTATCTGCATCGTCCTTGTTCCAGAAACAGACAAACCCTGTTCCTCGAGACCGCTCTGTTTCCGGATCGATTGTAACGCGAGCATATCGAAGAGGTCCCCACGTCTTGAATCTGCAGCGTCAGTGAGCATCAAGCATTCTGTGTGGTATCAATGTAAGCCTACAAAGTCCGTAAATCATCCTCAGTTGCCGTGAAGGGAATGTTGCGGATGAACAAGGTCGTCCCAACATCAGTTTGTGGTAGCTTGGGTTTCGTGGCTTCCCGTTCATCTTCGTCCCCAGCGGACTCTTCGCCTTCGTCATCGCCTTCAGACTGACTGTCTGCATCACCTTCAACTTCTTCGTGGACACCTATGTGTTCATCCCCGTCGTCGCTATCTTCCTCATCTTCATCTTCATCCTCGTCATCTCCTTCACTCTCAGAACCTGAATCCTTCATCTCCACGTCGCCCTCTGAACCTTCACCTTCACAAGTCTTTTCCAGTTTTGACTTCGCTGCCTCCCACCTATCCTTGCTCAAAGCCCAATCCACAACGATCATCCGTTCCTTGGATGAACTACCCGCAGCCTCAGGAGCACCTTCCGCATCTTCTTCCTTCCCACACTGTGCATGTTTCTTCCCCTCCCTTCGGTCCTTCTTCCTCTTCTGCTTGTCGGAGACGATAGTGTGAGCCATACCGGCTTTGACTCTCATTCCATTGCATTCTTCTAACGCAGTCTCTGCATCTTTTCTGCTCAGCATCCATACGAATGCGAACCCTTTTGATCGGTTTGAGGACTTGGCCCCTTCCTCGCAATCATCCTGTTCGGTGCCATCGGAATTCGTGACTGGCATATTGATCGAGTGTATAGGTCCGTAAGGTAGAAAGATCGCTCGTACATCTTGCTCTGTAAAATCGAAAGGGAGATTACGGACGATCAGACGACTCGCACGACTTGGTAAAGCAGCCTTGGCTTGTTCTGCGAGTCATTTGTATCAGATTTGACGACAAGGATGTTCCCAGTGAAGATACGTTACTTTTTTTCGAGCCCTGAACGAGGTTCTCGAGACGTTTTTTGAGTGTGACGGACAAAAGGCTTCCCTTGAAGACATGCGCATGCAACTTGTTAACGGCGTCCTGTGCGTTTTTTGACGTAGAGAATAGGACAGTTGCTATGCAGGTTTCAGCATCCAAGTTACGGAGGATACACACGTGAAGTATTCACCTGTCGTAAAATCCTCGTCTCCTGAAGCAGTCTTTCCGGGCCATACCACCTTCTCCGCACCATCAATTTTGCGTACTTTTTTCCACAGAGCTTTCAGGTCGATGGTCGATGGCAAGCCGGAAATAAGGATGGTTCGGATGGCGAACGGATCTTTGGATACAGAAGCAGGTAACTTGACCTCTTCCTCCTCCTCCTTTTTCACGGAGTCGGCCTTTGGCTTTGGCTTCGATGAACGGTCCTTAGTTGGCCTGTCCTTGGGCTGGCACATAAAAAAAAGAGTGAGCGCTCCGAAATAACACAAAAAGACGTCCTTCACTACTTTCTTACCGGCCCATTCAACCCTGAGAACTCGGCCGTTCATGGTCATGCCATCGGACGTGATGGTGTCAAATGCAGTCTGCGCATCCTCCCGGATCGCGAAAGAGACGTATCCGACGCCCTTGGATACGCCCGTACCGTGTTCTAGCACCACAAATGCAGACCGTATCGGGGCAAGGTCGGAGAATGCAGTTTTGAGATCCGTCGAGGTTGCATCGTAGGGGAGATTAGACACGAAGAGGGTGGACCTTTGCAAGGAAGAGAGAGAAAGATGGTACGTTTACAATCCAATCCACGCGTGTATCTGAAGTGAGAGTAACCTACCCATGCCCCCCGTTCTCGAGATGTTGGTCTTCCCTTGATTTTCTTTTACCCAGCGTGGTCGCCATGGAACTTGTAACTATGTTATTCACGTCCGCCTCACTTGCAAAAGCACGACGGAGCGGTTGTTTGGGTTTGTTAGGACCCGAAGGTATTACCAAAGAAGGGAACTCCGTACTCCTGTCTACAGTAACACCCTTTGATCAGGACAAAGACCGTCAGTACTTGTAGGGCTAATTCCTTCACTACGAGAACAGAATAAAATATTTCAATACATCTGCTCCGATTCCTTGGTCTCATCAGCTTTGGCATAAATTTCCCTGGAAAAGAACTTTCTAACCTGCCTTTTCGCTCGGCGAGACACACCGACGGTCTGGCAGAGCCGTCGTGACTCCGAATCATATTGATCGACTTATGCTGTACCTTCACGGTAAAAGAAGCTCGCGTCGTCATAATCTCCAAGTTGCAACGATATATGTCTGCTCGGATCCCTTCCTCCACCTATTTCTCCGCCGCCATTGAATGCTCCTGGGACCGATTACCATGGACATGGTAAGTGGACCATGGAATCGTGCCCACTGGCCGCATCTCCAAGGCTTGCCTACTATGTCATTGATCGTCTCTACGTCGTTACCGTTGCCATACCATACCCTCCAACCGCTTCTCCCGCTCCGTGAGATTCAAAACACGCGGGTAACACGACGCCGTACAGCGGATGCAGTCATCAACGCTGATGGTCTAGAGTGTCGTTTGTATTCCAAGAGCAATATTTGGAGTTAGGGAGATCGAGGGTTGGATGATGACGGCGATTACTCGCCATAAGTTTCTGCCCTGACCCTCCCATAAGGTTGATGCATGAAAGGCCTAGAGCAGAAATAAAGGTATCAGCGTGGTCAACCCCTTCTGTACTTACTCATGTTCATGGTGTGGGTACGCCGTTCTCACGAAGTGCCACGCTGGCTAGAGGAAGTCTGTCATCGAGAAATTAGGTCATTTCACGGAACTTTACCCCCTCCAGAGCTCTCGGAGAAGAGGGGCTCCAACCGCCGGCAACATCAGTGCTAAATACCTACATATAAGGTCCATACAAACAAATTTCGATGCCGAATCGAACCTGGTTATGAAGCCATGGACCGACTCGGTGCGTTCTCTCATCCAAGTGAACCAGGAATTCTGACTCGGATCGTATTGCTTCTCCACCGACCGACGGGTCGGCCGCCGGCCGATACTCGGTGTCAGTAACCAAACGGGATGAGGAGGGCCTCGGTAGAATTCCCTAGATATATCCCTCAGGCCTCAGGGTGCTCATTGGGCGGAGAGCAGTACCCGTGAATAATGAATTGATCGGCGACCACGTACCTCGGAGTAAGCTTTTCCTCGGAATATGTTGGATTTTCAGCCATTTTGGCCTAGGACCTATCTCTAAACAACTACGACTCATCGAGGTTCATGCACATGTCCACATCATGGACGCTTGTCACTATCGCTGACTTCCATTCCAATAACGCGGAGACCAACTGACATTCTCCCCCCCGCAACCTGACCCTGACCGATCGATCTTAGATGGGCACCGAGGAAAATACGATCCCCCGAAGTTTCGACATACATACGCAGGTAACATAAACTCAAGTACATAACTGTTCCTGGCCAGCTTTTCCCTCGCTCGACTCATAAAAGCCGGAAGCCGATCTCGTTCACAGCCACAATTAGCCTTCTCCAGGATAACGATCGGGCGAAGTACCCGTCGGAACCCGTACGGGCGATAGTAATCAATATTACTTTAGAAAAGCGATTACGCGAAAATAAAGTAACGTACAATACATGTATGAAGTGCGAGTAATCAAGGCGGAGTATACATTGACACATAGTAGGGGGGAGCGGTAATGAGAGATCAGAGAAAATATCTCGTTAGCCGTGATAGATGTCGGTGGAGACGGACGCGTATATGTAGTTCTCCATAGCGACAAGAGGGCAACGAAGGAACCGAATAAATCATAGACGTGGCTGCCAAGGCCCCAGAGCATATGTTGAGGGTGGAGAGTGCGAAGTTAAAAGAGTGCCCGCCACCACGAAGAAGCCCAAAAAGAGAAGGGCGGGGAGGTAGCCGCGTACTAATGGGTGCCGGGAGCGTGCAGCATGTCGAGTTCAACCCACGAGGGCACTTCGCTTGAGGTTATCACGTACGATCACGTCTTGCACTGTACCGCGTATCACCGATCTGCACCGCAACATTCCCCCAAAAGGACTCACCATGTTGCAATATGAGCGACGTCGATTTCATATCCTGTGCAAGAAAAGGAAAGGCGCGAGTGTTTAGGAAGACGTCCTCATCGTCGTAGAAACAGGGCCCGTACCGTCACCGACGTGAAGTGGCAATAGAGGGACCGGTCGTTAGCGTGTTCTCTCATTAACGCGGCAAACTTCTTCCTCAGGTCTGCAATCAAACCGAGAACAGCATCCGAATTCAGTCGTTGCCGTCAGCATGTACGAACGCAAAACGATCAAATAAACTTACATATACTAGCGCTTTCGAAATCGTTGGGCCGGTTTCCATAGCTAGTGATGTAATTTCCGAGCCGTATTCCAGACTCGAGCTTTGCACGTAATATGTCGCACTTGTTGAGAAATAGGATGAGATATGCTTTCTTGAGCAACGGGTGTGACACTATGGTTTTCCATAGGAGGAATGAGTCGGCCTGTGGGTTATCGTTAGAGAACAATACCCGAAATGCGAAGTGAGAGCGCACAAGTCTATTGACGGAAGGGTCTTCTTGAAGAACTTGATCGAAGCAGCTTATTGGAGCAAGAAATATGATAGCGTTCACGTCCTCGAAGTATGGAACCCATGCAGCTATTTGAAGAGGTTGGCGACACGCACACCCAAAGCGGACATAACAACCGTACCTCTCTGCAAGAAAGGGTCAGAGGGGAAACAATCGCAGTAAGAATGGCGTACCAAAGATCTCTGTCCGCCGACGTCAAATACACGCCAGTCGTGGCTCATGGATGAGCCGAGGGGTCCTACTGAAATATAAGTCCATGCACGACTGGTTAGCCACAGAAACAACAGACCACTCCGCACTGTGAAACGATGTTCGGACACGCCGAGAGTCTTTATCCGTGCACGAAGTACGTCGTCTGTGCAAGGGGTGAGTGGACTACTTCGAAATAAGACCCGAACAGCTACCATCCGAGGGCACATATCGCAGTGAGGTGACCCTGTCTAGGTCGTCGAGGAAGCTAGAGGGAGGTCAAATCGGACTGCGTGAATCCAAACGAGGGACAGAAGCTTACAATCCCGCCATCTCCTCTGGTCTCATTTTCTCGATTTCCATCAATCGCTTGATGATCGGATCTGTCCAAAGTCGTTTCATGTCCTCTGCACACGCATGCATGAGGACGCCGGGATCATCTGGGTCTGACCAGTTTATCATATCTGCCGTGTCGCAACTCCTCCGGTTGTCGCCGTTGCCGACTAGCTTGCTCAAAGCACTCTTCCAACCCGAGTTGACGCACACCTCGTACATGGACGAATCCTCCGATGGGGCGACTTGACCTGGAGGAAGTATTTTTCTGAGGAGGGCTGCTTCCACTTGAGTGAGGGGTGCCAGTCGCATCTTGAGTTTGAGATGGTCCGCTGTGAGTGGAGGGTAGTCTTTGTGACCTGATGGTGGATACGTGGCGGACGAGCCATGTGAGACATGACTTGAGGAAGAGCAGGACTGACTAGGTGAGGAGTAGGACGTGAACGGGTGTGATGCTGCATGTGCTCTGGATATGACGTCCAGGATGGCATGGATGGACTGGACGACGTTGAGCTGTATGATGTTCCGCCAGTACGCCTTCTCGGCGCGGAATGCCTAAACAGGGGGTGTCGGTGATCAGTAATACATCCGGGTCGGGAGATTCCTCAGGAGAGAATCTTGTCTCACTCACTTTCGGAGAATGCATAAGCTGGAGATCTAACATGTCCGAATCGGGGTAAATTACTTCCGAAAATAGACATATATGTCATCCGGCTTACTTTTGAGCGTCGTCGATTTGCCTGGTCAGCGTTTAGGTCAGTCAGTGTGTCCGTGTTTCAGTGAGTCCACGCACCAGATTCACTTTGGCCTTGGGGAGACGTGCACGAGCATCAGCGTCGACGAGGAGGGAGGGAGAGTAGGTAACGATGCGCGCACCTAGGAGCAGAATCTTGATAGGTTTCGGGCCCTTCCTGTCGGCCAAGCGTTGTCTGTTGAGTTCCTCGTCGATGGTGTCTGAGACACGCTTTGCCTCCTGCTCTGCACGAATGCGTGCTTCTCGTTGGTGTTGGGTCTCGTTGGATGGGGGTGCCATGGCCCGTGTCAGAGGGTCGTCCTCCGCCCCCTTGTGACGTCTCGCTCCCATGCCAGCTGCTGTAGAGAGGAAGGAGAAAAGGATTGTTGTTGTGGTGGTGGTGGTGGTGACTGAAGAAATGATATATGACTGAAACGTTCGGCTTACCCCCCGTCTGGCTGGCGGTTGAAGGTTATGTGCGTTGATACGGCGACGGGATGTGTTACTTAAGGGATTTTGCGCGATCTACCAGGAAGTCAATGATGACCCGATTTTGACATTATTAGCAAACGCGTGATGCCCTCCTCTGATCTCCTCTGCCGCCGGAGCAGCTCGGCTTGCTGTCCTGCCCTGGCCTGCTCCTCCTCGGCGTTATCCAGAATTATGAAATACGTAGACGGGCTTGGTCATGCGGGTGCTCGTTCGCGGGCCAAGTAAACAACAACTACGAATTCGCGCCTTCGTTGTCTGGTTGTCGACCTGACACTGCCGCGCTCTGCGGCGGTCGTACCTGAGTTCCTATTTAGGCGTCCATTGCTATTATGAAATCGTAGAACGTCTAATCAAATAGCGAAGCTGCTTGACCACTTATAATGTTATGCACAACAGAGCACTTTACACAAAACAGCACGACTTGTCACTTCTCTTTTGCCATCTAATCCATCATCCCAACAGGCCCTCTCCATCCGACAACGCCGCCGAGCTGTATCCACTGCCACCGATCTCGTTGTACCGTGCCACTCGGAGCCGTTGGCTGGGGGGAATCATCTTATCCTCCAGTCCATGTGGAGCACCACCGTACAGGATTCCGACCGCTTCATAGCAAGCAGCTATATAACTCATCAATGAACATGGGAAACTACGTCGACAGATAAGCGAGAGACTCACGTTATGTGCAGCATTGCTGTGGTCGTAAACACCACCAAAGAAGGCCGTGGCAGCGTCTCTCTCGACGTTTTTCGCAAGGTGACGTCCACCGGGATGCTCATCCAAGAAGTCCGACACGCCATGGATAAAACCAGCAATGCAAATCAGAGGTCAGGTCTTGGCCTGGGCTTGATCTGTAGGCGAACATCAAATGGTGCACTCGGCTCCGTCTCACTGGTCCACTTACAGCCTTCCCAATTAATCACTGGCAGGTGACTGTTGTCTGACGGCCACGTCAGCGTCTCCTGAGCCTCACGAAGGCGCTTTAGATGCATCGTAAGTTGACCCTTGCGAACTTCGTTCTCCGGGAACGTCTGCAGTGGTATGTTAAAACGGATATGTATGCACGGTTGACACCATACCTTGAGATGGGAGGCAAGGCCAACCTTCTTGCAGACCACTTCGTCAGGTCATACTGGTACCACCTGATGGCATTCCGGTAGTCCATAGGGAGCTGATGGTGGAAGTTGTGATAACCCTCGTCGATGGTAATACGTGCTGAAATCAAATGGTCACAGGGGGGTATGCTTGTCGTCGAAGGGCGGCTCTCCGAGCCAATGAACCAGTGAGTTGACGCAGACAGTAGACTATAGAAAGATCAGCCAACGCTCCAACGAAATCCAGCCCTCACTTACGTGGTGGATAAAGAGCAGCCGCAGTAGACCCACATACACGTACCCGCCTTGCCAGTCACCCCATCCCAACCCAGGGACTACGGTAGGAAGAACAATTCCCATGATAACCACTAACTTGAGGTAGTGACGTGATGTTACCATCTGACAATATCGTTCTTCGAGGCGTCGCTGACGTCCGCCACGCCAGGCCTACAACGAGGCTTGATGATCATCCAACCAATATGGGACCATAATACTCTCTTACGGGCATTGTAGGGATCGAGGTCGGTATCGGTGTACTGGTGGTGGGCACGGTGACCACGTGCCCGCCACTTGATGGATCCTTCGACGGCACCTGCGCCGAGAAGCGCAAGTGCAATTTGAAGAGGGCGGGACACATTATATGACCTATGGGCCCAGAGACGATCATACCCGGCGGTTATTCCTGTCGACAGGTTAGCACCTGTTTCTTGCATGCGACTGGAAAAGTCTCACCGAGTCCAGTCATGTAGTAGTACGTGACGGCCCACAGGGCCGTCTCCCACCTGAGGCTTGTAAAGTAGCCCCCAACGGTACCAAGCATGGGCGTGATACCAAGGATGGCTCGCTCCAGAAATTCTCCCATGTCACCAGTGGTAACGCCTTTTGGTTCTTCAGGGTGTACGATACGTAGTTATCGGGGATGTTAGCCTCTGCCTTTGTCGATGAGCTCGACCATTGTGTTCATCTTCGTCGTAGAGTGGTCGTTACCATTGATCGTCATGGGCAGTGACGAAGAGTAGGGTGAGTTGTCCGACAACGTGCGGGCTAAGGAAGAGAAGCGGACAGAGCAAAGAAGAAGAAAGTCAAAGACTGAAGCGGAGCCTCACCCGGAACTTCATGCACGCGTGAATTGTTTGGGGTTCGCAGCACTAGCCGACTCGGTCCAGATTTATAATTTGCCGGTACCAATTGTATTCTCCATCTGCATCTACTGACACTGCAAATGCCTGACGGTCGCGCTTGATCGTGGACTGCACCGGCACTGCGGTTGCTCCAAACAGGCACAAAAATGAAAACTTATTTGCAAAAAAAATACGCGTTTGGACACGAAACTTCCCGTTATGTCTATTTTCATGCAAACCTCCAACATACATAACGACGTCTAAGTAGCAGGACACTGTAATTCTCTCATCACTTGCGCCACTAACTCGTCTTTCGACGACAACTCCTTTCGTCGCTCACAGAAGACACAATGGTCACCATTAGACTTCTATTGGGTGCGGATGGAGCCCGCCCGACCAGGTTTTCCGTACTCGTCGGATCTAACCGTCCGTACTAACGATAGCATTCACTATTAACGTTGGCGGGACTACGAACATCAAGATCATGATGCATCTGTCACACCTGACCAATTGGTGGTAATGGTCTACTTCTTATTTGCCGTTCCCCCGGTCCATGCTGCTCGTTGGCTTAGCGCGCAACACCATACGTACCAGGAGTGTCCATGCAACGGACAACAGCCCGAAAGGAGGAAAGAGCCAACTAACGATCCACGTTCGACCAACGATGCGATCCAACCGCTTCAAGCACAGCCGTATCTGGTCTTCCAGCTCGGAACGTGACCCAGAATTATCGATGACGATGTCTGCATACGCGATTTTGGTCGTTATTGGTAGTTGAGATCCGAGTCGGGCCTCGGCTTCAGCGCGAGTGCATTGATCACGATCCATGAGACGACGAAGCTGAATCTCCGGGGAGCTGCATACAGTACACTTAGAAAGGCGTAAGGAAAAATGCATGATGTACCCACCAATACACTACGACAACACAGCCCATCCATTTCCAGAGACCACCCTCAATGAGAAGTGGTACGTCTACAACACACATACGTTCTCCCCGTATCCAGCACTTGAGTATGTTCAACGCAATCGCGCGCGTCACAGCTGGGTGCACGATCGAGTTCACTATTTTCCTTTTAGTCTCATCATTGAAGATGATGGAACCGAGCTTCTTGCGGTCAAGAGAACCATCCGGAAGAATGAGATGGGGCTCAAAATGTGCTGCTATCTTGGAGAGCGCATGGGTGCCGGGAGCAACAACCTCACGAGCGAGAATGTCGGCATCGACAACAGGGACACCGGAAGTGCTCAAAAGAGCGGAGACTGTCGACTTTCCAGTAGCTATACCGCCCGTAAGGCCAATGACTATTACAAAGGATCAGAAGTGTAGAATCTGTCGGCAATATCAAGAATACATACCGAGCATCGTCACTCGTATAATTGGGTGTGCGTCTGCTGAGTGTTGACACTTGCTTGACGCAAGAATCGTGGACACCGTCTCCGAGCCTTCCTTCCGTGTTCCAAGAGTCAAGCAACTAGAAATTACGCCGTCCTTCACCAATCACGAGGAGACAAAAACTCTGTCAATGAATGCGCTCAACCCGACCCCTCCGTGATACACACCCCGAGTTCTTGGTGATAAAATGGCCGACTTTCCGCGAATATAGGGTAGAGAATTGGCGTCTGGCCCGGGATGGGACCGGCCGTATTATACGCGGAGTGGTGACATGGACCTGGCTTGACCTGTGTTTACCACTTTTTATATCGTTTTTGTGGCCGAAGGTGGGTCTTTTCCTGCCCTTGTGTAGCATTATAAAACCGCGTCCAGCTTCGGGGAAATTCCACAGCACTAGCTTCAATCGGTGTCGCCCTGTCCGTTTTTGCATGGTCACGATGCAACCAAGTTCTGTACGGTACGTGTGTTCTGCAGGACCATCCATGATGTAGAAAGTATGCTACTATTTCTTTATTTTTGATTTCACAGAATCCGTGCTAGTGTTTCCTACTCTCGGGATTCAATTAGAGTCCCATCGTGGGCACCCGTCCTTAGGGTCGCTCTTCGTGTCGCGACGGTTCATCCACGTCTCTTGTTTGGAGGATTTTGTGATACACGAAGGTCTCAGGAGATGGAACGTTCGTTACTTTCTGGCTGCAATTAAACGGTCGAATAATGGTTCCATCTCGTTCCATGTGGCATTCGAGGTGAGTTATTTAATTGCATGCTCTTGTCACAGTCGCGGTTCAGACATGCATTTCTTTCAGAACATTCTACCATATTTCCCCGTCCTTCTGGAGGTTTACACCGCGGTTCAGGGGTC
Organism: Pisolithus thermaeus; assembly: GCA_024663475.1. Lineage (NCBI taxonomy): Eukaryota > Fungi > Basidiomycota > Agaricomycetes > Boletales > Pisolithaceae > Pisolithus > Pisolithus thermaeus. The sequence continues at coordinate 71,449 of JANFAF010000058.1, forward strand.
TATATTTCCTCAGCAACCAAGAGACTCGACAGAGATACCTTGACAATGCAATATACCCGCCATACTGTATCCTAGCCGAACACTATTACAATCTTAAAAGCCATAATAACGCCAACTATTCTGTAGATGTGTCGGACATTCGGTAACCAGTTTCTAGGCACGAGTACCCTCGTGGTTGCACAATAGCGGAAGTCACTTCTTCGTCACCACCGCTCCTAGTGTTGTTGGCCGTTCGTTTCTTTTGGACCATCTAGTTCCAGGTCAGCCCCTTATGAAGTCCTCTTGGGTTAAATCACCTCAATTTGCCAGTCAAGTATATACTACTCTACACGCATCACTTGCTTTAGCGACCCCTCGGTAGGTTTACTGCATTTAACACCAACAGAGCTGTAGCCAACACATATTTACCGCAACTTACTACTCCCGCATGTCTCTTCTTAACACACATGGTCACGGCGTCCTGTATAATCGGCAACTCAAATCTTGTACTCCTTCGCTTTCTCAGGTTTTTCGCCTGCAAGTGCCTCCTCCAAGAGATTCAAAGCAACCGACGCTGATCCCCAGGAGGATTGGAGGCCCATACGGCTGCGCCTATACAAATTGAAGATCCAGAATTGATCGACGGTATGCAGCGAGAGGTGACCTACCCATAATTGTACACAACAGGAATCTTGCTACCTTCGGGCTATTCCATCCTTTCCTACCAGGACGAAGACCACAGTCTTCCTCCATGATAAGAGGTCTAAGTGCTGGATGCCCAGTGGGGCTGCTGGGCCATACGAGTGGGGAAGGGCCGGCAAGGGAGGACAAGCGGCAAATGTCGGGTCGAGAACTCGCATGATGACGGTAACACTGATGGGGCGAGCTCACCGTGCATGTGCTGGGTGCCCAATGGGGCTGCTTGGACTGTACGAGGGAGGATGGAGTCGTACGGGGACAACAATATGGTTAGTGGGAAGTTCATCAGAGTACATGAATGGTTCCAACGATATGGCCTCGGGTGTCAAAGTCTACTGACACGCCTCCCAGCCAGTGTTAGACAGAGGCCAACTCTACCTAGCTTTCTGCCGCCGACCACGACGTGGCACTTTTGGACACCCCTGAGCGTACGGAAAGCGGACGAAAATCCCCTTGCAGACTGGCAGTCGCCGGGTGCTTGGCAAAGTAATGATTAGCCAGCAGCTCGTCCTGTTGACCAAAAAACATAAGCACTGGCTTCCTCAGCCAGCATGCCTCCCTAATATACTTGACTTCGATGCACAACCAGCTTGTGAAAGGCAGCGATTTGAAGTGCTGGTGTGACTGTCTAGTTGCAATACAATAGTACGAAAACAAAGTAACGTGGCACTGAGAGCCAGATTTCCTACAATCACACCAACTTTTGGATTGCTATCGGTATTACATTACATCCCGCTACGTCCTGCTGCTTTCACGACCGAGTTACTCGCCAGAACGGGAAGGTCCTTCCTTCTTTGCTCTTGAGAAGGGGGCGGTAAAAATCCAGCACTCACTAACCATGCCAAGTAAAGGCCCATCAAATCGTCTGACACTGTAGATACAGTCTCACAAGGGTGGGGATCCAATAGCGTAGAGGTATTCGAATCGTCCAGTTCAGGAGCTTTGGTGCTGGTCGGAAGGTCGTCAAGGACGAAGTGAAGAAGGGGGAACAGAGCATTGTCTTGAACTTCCAGCACGTGCTTCTCGAGCTTGCGGCGCCATGATAGGTACTCGTACTGCTGCGTGGGGAAACCATATTCTTCCAACGACAACAATATGTCATTGAACGTTGGCAAGGGCTTGGCGACAATATGAAGGACAGAAAGAGGAGCGTCGGGAAGAGGCGCTAGTGCAGCTAGAGTGGTACAACGTGCCACGTGGTCAACTGGCACCATGTTTACTGTATTGTTGATATCCGGCACAAGACCAAGTTGGACACACCCCTTGACCAGGCGCCACAAGAAGTCATCCGTATTCGTTACTGAATAACAGCGTTAACGGTGAAATAGAGTCGATCGTGATCGTAAAATGGTTTACCTGCCGTCTTGGAGTCGCCTACGACATATCCTGGACGTATGATGTGGCCACGCAAGCCTCTGCTCCCGGCTTCGAATAACAGCTTCCCGGACACCCATTTGCTCTGTCCATACCCAGTTTTGAGACCTGTCCTTGCCCCTTCTAAATTGTTGTCCTCTGGAATTCCCCTGCGTCCACCTCTGTTTAACAGAGAATCCGACAACTGGACGTAGTGTTCGGTGTCGATTGCTGACGTGGATGAGACGAAAACCAGTAGCTTTTGTTTGGCGGTTGAAGCCAGTTCTACCGCGGTCAACGTGCTAAGCACATTGGGGGCTCGGAGCTTCTCATAAGGGTACACCCAGTGCACCTAGCCAGAACGACGAGTACTACTGAGAAAAGAGCAGCTATTTAGTATAAGAAACTTACCAGTGCTCCATTATGCAATACGACATCCGCATCGGCAGCGACGCGAGACCAAGTCTCGCTATCCATACCGAACCGATCCTGCCCAAGGTCACCTATAACAACTTCCAGCCTTCCAGATGTCACCCATGTCTCGTCCCATACGCCCCTGTCGCTGGAACTTTCTCTCAAGCGGTCCAGCGCTTTTTCTACCGACGCCCCACGGATGAGGCATACGACCTTCTCAACTCTCTCTTTATGTCGGAGGAGGTCACGGAGGACGAATGCACTCAGGTACCCCGTAGCACCAGTAAGAAAAACGGTCAGCGTACGTGTAGTAAAGTCAGGAGACAGGGGAGGATATGACGACCGAAGGCGAAGTAAGAGAACATCGAGGTCTTTCCCGTACTCAACGGTAGCTGTTGGCAAATTTTTCGGTAAGCGGTGGCCGCCAGTCACTAGCGTTTCAGGTGGTGTCGCTGGCTCATGTCGAGCGATACCAAAGTCGGGTTCACGTAATGTGTCGATAGCGGACGCCAGACCACTGATGGTGGGCTGGGCGAACACGAGACCTAACGGTGCCTCTACCACGAATTGCTTCCTTATTTCGAAGACGAGGCGAGTTGCTAAGATCGAGTGACCACCCAGATCAAAGAAACTCTCATCCAGAGGAATAGGATCAGGAGGGTTTGGGAGAATATTCGACCATATAGAGCAAAGTTCTTGTTCAGTAGGACTCGCAGTGCGAGCTTTGTTGCCTCTGGCCAACTTCCTTCCTGCGGCAGACGCGTGTGCGTAAGCAGTATCTGGGAAAGGAAGTGCTGGTTTGTCAATTTTGCCATTGGGGTTGAGGGGCATGCGATGCAGTGGTACGAATACTGAAGGCCAGTTAGCTGTGTCAAAGACCAAATCTATCAACCTACGTGATGGAATGCTATAACTCGGGAGTTTCTTCTTAAGATGTTCTCTGATATCCTTGATAAGTCGTCTATACTTTGGAATACTCTTCATACCGTCCGGTTCCTCGGCATCGCTGATCTCACTCGTGAAGCCGTTCAATGTAGGGCCATCCACAGGCACGAAGTAGCTGACAAGAATCTTCTCTTCATCCTTGTCCCTCCGCACTAGAGTAACGTTCTCACGGACCAACGGATGTTGGCTCATTAGCGTGTCGATTTCTCCGAGTTCGATTCGGAAGCCACGGATCTTGACCTGGTCATCAGCACGCCCGGTACACTCCACCCGACCGTCTGGAAGGTAGCGACCGAGATCGCCTGAACGGTACATCCGGTCTCGAACGCCTTTCCAGTAACGTGATTCCGGTCCTGCAAGTCCTTCGATCGGATGGAGGATTGTATCCCTCCACGATGTCGAGGATGCAAACCAGTTGGTGACAAATTTCTCCGCAGAGGCAACGGGGTCCAGATAACCCTCTGCTAATCCCCCAGACCGGACATATATCTCACCAACCTCACCAACCGCGCACGGAACCGTCTTGTCTGTACGGTTGACCACAAGAAGTTGAACATCGATCATGCCTTCGCCAGCGGGCAAAATGTCCTCTTGAGCAGCCAAGAAAGTAGGGTCCACAGACACAGCGGGTACCTCGAAGTAAGAAACTGCGCGTTGGGTCTCGGTAGTTCCATACATGTTGATGATGCGAACGTTGGGAGCCAAGGATTGCAGGCGGAGACAATCACGCTTGGTCAGTACGTCGCCAGCAAAAAAGGCATTGTTGAGAGATGGTATGTGTCGGGATGCTTGGGCACAGAGGAGTTGACCCATAGCGGGTGTGAGGTGGGTAACAGTAACCTTATTATCATCCATCCACTCTGCGAGCCGGCCAGGGGTGCCGATGTCTTCAGCTGTCGGAACATATAGTCTAGCACCGAAGAAAAGCGGAGTGAAGACTGCAGAAACTTGTCAACGTTGATACCCAGCACTAAGGACTGCACCCACTGTCTCGCTGTATTGGATCATGCGCAATACCACTCAGCATGGTGAACTTGGATTCCTCACTTAGCGAGAACCTCTCCCCCATCCACGGGAAGAAGTGAGTAAGACTGTAATGCCGCCCCCTTACGCCCTTTGGGATGCCAGTACTGCCGCTAGTGAACGACAGCGTTCCAACACTGTCTGGTCCGATGATGACATTTGGATCCGTTTCTGCAAGATGGTAACACGACCCGAGCACGTCGATATCGTCGACAAGTCCGCCGGGGATGTCACCTGAAGGTGAGAACGCGAGCGCGGGGACTTCGACACAAATTTTGAGGTTATTAGAAAGAAATTCCCTAACGGTGACTCCGATTTTACCCGCGCCAGCCAGAACTACTAGACCACGAGGTTGAGCAACTTCAAGGTAGATCACCTGTCGGGAAGGCGGGTACGCCGGATCTATAGGACGAGGCCAAATCTATCAAGAATGCACGTCGGGTTCGTGTTTATGCTCACCGATTACTGAGAACGTTGCCCCGATTTTGAGAATCGCCATGACCGCAACAACAAGCTCGACACTACGATGCGCGTAGATTATTACGACTTCTTCCCTTTGAACGCCTCCCCGCAAAAGATGGTGTGCGAGAATATTGGACGCACGTCCGATATCGCCATAGGTATAAACGAGAGGTTGCTGAGGAGTATTGAGAGTAGTAACAGGAATGCTCTGAATGATACAAGTCCTGTCCGGGAAGCGCTTGGCATTTCGAGAGAAGACGTCCGTAATGGAACCCTTCCAGTCACACCAATGTAGGTCTGCAGCGGGATTTGGCAACCGCTCCCGCTGGCTAGGAGTCAAGAGAGGTATTGTGCCGACCAAAGCATTAGGATTCGCAGCAGCTTTTCTGAGCAGAACGGAGAGCTGGTCAACGATAAAAGAAATACGAATTGGGAGAAAATAGCAGAGAGTTGTACAGAATGCGAAGGGATATGCGCGGAAGAAGCGGAGAGCGTGTTGTCGCCGGAGGTCGTGTTACAAAAATGGTGAGGTCTGCGGTCAACCTGGTAGACCTGATAAAATCTTCATGCAGCCTGTCCGTTTCGTCGAAGAAGTAAACGCGGAAGACTGGCTGAATACGGTCGTCTCCATCCCGACGTAGTGCCTCGGCAATGGTCTCGTAGGGGGATGGATCTGCTACTTTCTCAACGTCTTGGACGCGACGAACGATGGTCCAGAAGGTGTCTGCAGGGTCAACAGCTAAACACAAGATTAAGGGCGTACTAGACTCGACAGAAGATGAACCGATGGCGACGTCTGTGTCTCCGGTGCATCGATGGAGTAGAATGGTGAAGCAGCGAAAATGAGATGGAAAGCTGACGGCGTGTTTACTGTGTTGCGAGGCTCATCATCAGCAAACTCTTTGTATAAAGTGAGCTGGAGCAAAGCAAGACATGTTTGTTCGGAGAGGTTTCCAACAAAAGCCACCTCAATTACTCTGTTGGCCCCGACTAGCCTGGGATAATCAGTTGGCAAAAACATGAAAGCAAATTTCCCAATGGTGAGGGGATAGATTGTCGTACATATGACTTGACTCTTCGTGTCTGCCGGCAAGTTACCATGAAAATTTTGCTTTCGGGGTCTAACTTGGGAACTGCCGCGAACCGTGAAGCCTAGTAAGTTGCGAGTACATACATTGGCCTTCCATTGAGCACATATCTCGGTGATATGTATGCAAGAACACAACTACGCAGAGCGTGAACGTTGCTGTAGTATGTTACCCGACTGGAGTTGCGAATTGTCACCTCCCAAGGTCCATGGATTACTCATCCCGGAAAGCCCTTCTCCAAGACCGTCATCCTATCCCCAATCCAGTTGAATAGATCAGTGGGACACACCCATTGAACCACTGCAAACGGGCTGCCCCAACGAATTTGTATCATCGAAAGAAAGCACGATGTTTTTCTTGTGGACACACACCTGCTGATCAATCAGTGCACCAGACCATTGAGATGTTCACGTCGACTAATGACTTTCCCATCCCCATGGCAAAGTCGATCTCGGAACGCGTAAACACCACCTCGGAAGATGCCACATCAGGAGAGATATGAAACGCCGGGATAAACCAGAACCAGCCGAGCGTTGTCTAGCATCAGTGGTGAAAACTCCGGCTTTGATTGATCGTCTGGTGGAGGTACATATTGGAACCCACCTGTCCCCAAAATATTTTAAGTCGTAATTCCCGGTTCGCGTGGACGATGATTCCACTGCTATCATTCTCATGCCCCGTATATGATGATGGATGAACGACGGAATACGACAGGCTATCCAAAGATGATGCCAAAGGGGTACTGCCTTGTTGCAGATGACAAGCATCTTGGGCAGATATGTCTACCCAACACTCGTCGAGCGGTGAAACCAACGAGAAGCTATATAGCAGCGCACCCTGAATGACCGAGTGCATCAGTCCCGTCATTGCCGACTGAGTGAATGGGTATACGCACCATGTTCCCATCTCCAGATACTTCCACGTCTCCAGTAGACATGGTGGCGAATTTTCGTACCATTTTCTCTCTATCCCATCTGCCGTCTTTGAGAATACGCGGCGTTTCAGTCTGACATGGTGACAATTCCGAGAGGCCCTCCACTAGATCATCATCATAGCGCGCGAGTGACGCCCAAACATGACCGCCAGAGGCTGCCTCTGAACTCCGTAGGTTGGTCGCCTGCTGTACCACGCTCATTGCATGAACGAGACTAGGCTGTATACCTGACAATTCCCGCATGCGAACTACCACTCGCGAGACCTTAACCTTCTTGCAGCTACGTTTGTGCGGTGTCAGACTTCCTCCCGCGCTGGATGACATGCTCCCATCCGTGGCCAAGGATTGTGACCAGTAGCGTAGCCACCGTTGCTGACTCGGTATGCTCACGCCTAGTTTCCGCTTGTGTTCCGGAAGATGCTGGAAGGTGGGTTTCATGCGACGCGTCGTGTACAGTTCAAGGACCTGCTCAAACCTGTCCATGGGAGGCTCAGACATGGTGCGCACCATAGTCCAATCTCTTGTCAGATCACTCTGCTTCTGATGCCAACTATCGGTCGTTGCCTGAACAGTCATCACTTCGGCGTCTTCGAGTGCCGACGAGGCAGGCTCAACGCCGTCGACGCCTCGGACGAGGTCGGCAACACCGAGGGTACGTCGCGTGTCGAGTTCCGGTGCTGCCGGAGATAGCGAACGCGCCAGTAGGTACGCACACGCGAGGGTACCAGAACGACCTTTCCCAGCTAATTTTTTATTAGTGGTTGGTGGTTGACGAGTCAGAACGAACTATACATACCTTTACAGTGTAACACTACTACTCGGGTGTCTGCACCAGAGAGCCACGCGCGCATCTCTCTCGTTACCGACGACATGTATGGGAACGGTGGAACGCTGATATACGTTCCCGAGTCACGAACCAAACAAACTGCATGAGGAACGAAGAGTGCAAAGCAATGCTGAGAACTAAACTGACTGACTTGTGATCCGGGAAAGGGTACCTGCTCACTCTACCGTCAAACACGCGTTCGTCGTATGAATTTTCCATGATCGGGCAGAAGTTGAATACCCAGAAGTCTTGGCCATGTCGAGCAGAGAGGAATCGTTGCACGTCAGCACGACGGTTGCGGTAAATACTTTCCAGTCCGCTCGCCGGAAAACCCATGACGATGATTTGGTTCGTCACATAGACTAAATCTGAGCAATTTGCTCAGGACCGTATGTTGATGATAGCAAACAGGGTGACCAGGCTTACCGAGATCTGTTCCGAGCTCATCATCCTTCAGGCGAGCTTTTCTGCCAGAGACCAAGCGGCGGATATACGTAGACATGAATAAATACTCGACTCTACGAGATGGTCCTCCTATGAGGACACGGGAAGAGATGCTGCGTGCTACATAAGCGACCGCTCGATGACATGACTATCACCAAAACGGCGAACCCTGTTGCAAACAAAGTTACATTTGCCTCTTACCCCTAACAACGCCAACCGGCCAAAGCTATGTACTCCCAAGTTAACTCTTGGGTGACACTTGTGCTACTACGCAAGTGGCCATGGGAGCCGATAGTAACATCATGTCAAGAGCAGCTCCCTGACGCATGTGGACAGGGTCGGACTGGCGCGTTCAGCCTCCTGCCAAGATTACTGTAAGTAGTGCTAGCCTACTAGAGGTCTCGATTCAATCCCCCGCTGTCTCTAGGCGCTCATCCTGACGTTGTACTGTTATCATTCAATTGGCGAGCTCTTCATTGGGCGTAGCGACTTTTCAAGCATCGTGGTCTGGTGCATTCTGGTTTCGGTATGTCGATCACCAGGAGAGGGTCGCCGATTTTCGACTTATCGCACTGTTAGCCCGATGTCAGGGTTTAACATGCAGGACCTAGAAGAGTTCAGTACCCTCCGGCGAAATTTACCAGACCTCACTCCCTTGGGGTTCCCAGATCGCTGTTCCTATCTCATCAACCTCGCTGATCGTATCGAACAACGATACAGAGGAAGGTGCGAAAGCGGATTTGGACGAAGTCATTGCGCTTTGGCGGGGCGTGTTGGAAGTCACCCCGCCAGAAAACCCCGAGAGACGATCCACTCTTATTAACTTTGCTCATTGCCTTCGTGAACGCTTCAATATTGACAGTGCTATGGCGGACTTAGATGAGGTCATTACACCTGGCAAGCTATATTAGGGTTGATGCCATCAGACCACCCGGAACGACCTTCAACTCTCGTCAAACTTGCTGATCACCTTGAAGGTCGATTCCGGAAATTGAACTCTTTAGCAGAACGGGCAGATGCCATCGGCTCTCGGGGAGCCGCATCGGAACTTGCTGCACCGAGACACAGTGATCATCTCTCTTCTCGCATTAATACTGCCGGTGACCGGCTCAGGGGCGAAGATGCGACTCTGGGCGTGGAGCAAACCATCACGTTTCGACGAACAGCGTTAGAGTACACACCTCCAAAGCACTTGGATTGACCTAAATCTTTCGTACTGCCTTTACGAGAGGTTCCAGAGCCAGGGTGTCGTGGGGGATTTAGCCAAAGCCATCGGACTCTCACGCGTGACTCTGGTACTCCTCACTTCACAGATCGTGCACATCGACTCAGGACCGCCTCACAGATTATCTGAAGACGAAGATACAGAAACAAGGCGTATCAATTCCTTATTTGACCAGTACCCACACAGTGTGGCTACGAACCCCACATTGCATCGAAGCATGAACAAGAGATTTTGTCGCTCGCAGACGTGCCGCGCGGAACGCAAGAGCTGTACCGGTCCCTACCAGTCAGCCATGGCGGCGCCCGCGTCCGTCTTCGTCTAGCTTCAGGAAACCCACTGCGTCGGGCTCAGATCAATCTCGCAACAAGCACCTGATCATGGACGTAGTCTTCAAAGCGCTCGAACATGTTCCATTCCGGCTGGGCATTCGACTGTACAATCACCGCGTGCGTTGAGGATGTGGCTAGCATTGGAAACGGTGAACTTGGGACCTTGGAAATTGTAGAGCTCTATTCGTCGTACACATTAACATCTCACTCATTGCTTGATGACGCGCTCCCCAGCATGCCATTAAGCCATCGCTGTTTCAAACAGGTACATAAAGAATGCCCTTCGTTGGCCTCAATGATAAGGGCATTGTGTATGTAGGTGATGTTTCGTGGCGGCATTATACCATTCTACATATGTTGTGGCGAAAAAAACCAAACGGCGGACGCAGTACGGAACTACTAGGTTACACCTCTGCCTCTTTTCGTGACGCTGTAGTCTTGTCAAGTGCAGGATTGGTGGTACTAACATCAATAACAGCCACCTTGTGCACGTCGAACCGGCTTGCTCCATCCTTAGAGCTCTCAACGTCCCTTGGAGGCTCTGGCGGGTCCGCGAAGCGGATAGTACTGATGCGTAGATCTGACGGGGCACCTGCAGCCTTGGATCAAAGGTGCTCACGGGAGTTCAGTGTTGCCAGGAATGAGTTGGTACATACTATCCAACACTAAACTGTGCATCACTTTCAGGATACGGAAAACTGACATTGTCCAAGGACGAAGTCCAACCCTACTGTCCATGTGTCCTTGATTTCATTGGTCTGCAAGAAGTGTGAGAACGACATAACCATAGTATGACATTTCATACGTACGACAACAAGGTCTGCAATGGCGACTAGTCCGCAACGAAAGGCCTGAATCAAGTACTGGTTACTAACCAGAGATGGATGAAACTTACAAAGTCAACAAACACCGGTTGACTGCATAGATGATAAGCGTATTTAGGAGACGCTTCGTTCTAAAGCAAGGTTCATTAGAAATGAACTACTGACGTGGACTGGAGTCACCTTGAGAACATGGGACCAGAACTACTGCTATTGGAAACTACGCAGAGTGACACGGTAATCAGAACCTCCGCTACTATGATGATGACCCAAGCCGGGGTCATGTCATAATACTTGGAAGAACAAGTGAGCCAGTGCACCAATTTTTCTCTTAATACGAAACTACCGTGATCTGCTTAAGGATCCCTGATCTGTGGTCGATGAGCCTGACCACTAAGATCAGTATTCCTGTCAACATATTTAGACAAGTTTGAGTACCCCAGAACGGCTGTCCCTGCTTTGGATTAGAATAAGTTACCCGTGGACAAGAAAAAGACGAACCCATGCCAAGCCCTGTTTAGATATCGTTGAAGGAGTATCCTAATTCCGAGATTTTATATATATAAAAAGACTCACCGAACTGGGCTAGTACGAATAGCATCTGGCGCGACCACGTCATTGCATAAAATTTTTGCGATGACAAACAAATGTACTCACGATTGGGGCGGTCACTAACCACTTCAATTGAGGGCGACAAACTAAACGCCGTCAAGAAGGTCTCGAGAGGCAGGCTTAATAGAACATACGACAATATATTCGATGCACAAAGAAACTGCTGACATTCCGTTAATGGGCATCGGGTTATAACAGATAGCCACCTACCATTGAATTACAGATACCATGAATATCTGTAACACTGCTAAATCTTGTCCTAAACGATGTTGAGATGAAAGGAACCTACATTCGTCAGAACCGATGCCTAAGAGGGAAAACATTCATAGTCAGCGCCGGGTAAAAAAAAATGGGTATGCGTACTGGTAGAGACCTGCATCACTTCACCATTGGGAAGCGGTTTGTAGTGGAAAAGTATACGAACCAGATAATATAATTCAAACTTGTCGGAATGCCGTAGTTGGTGATCTGGAGTGATTGAGCACGACGGTTACGGGATGGTGATATGTTGATTTCACCAGGTAGTGATACAGGACATGACACACTGATTCACGGTTAATCATATATTCACTAATACACACAAAATACTCACCGAACGAGACATGTAGGGTATCGAGAGTCCTGATGGCATGTGAGAAGATTTCATGGGAGTGCCAGCCTGATTTACCATATGGCAGCGACTGGCATCTTTATGGTGAAGGTATCCTCAGAGTAGTGCATGTAATACACATAAACCTGTATAAGGAGTAAGTTGACTACTGGTCGGTCGGACATTCTGTCTAAAACGCTCCTGAAGAGTTGTGGTGCCGTACAACCTTGGCGGGAAATAAAGATCTGAGGAAGCCAAGCAAAGTCATACACACATAGTGGAGACCAAACCCCCGATGAAGGTAAAACCTACGCAAACACATGAATGGACGAGACTGTCTTAGGCTATGAAAGGTCCTCACCGAAACCGTCTGGAATGCCCATGTCGTTTGGTTAGCTTGTGTAAGGAAAACTCGTCGACGAACTCGAGGGAGGGTTGCAAGTGTGTATTGATCTGGTGGTGGAGCAGTTCTGCTGTGATTTTAAAGGACGAAGGCTGCATTAAGTAGGATATAGACAACTTGCATCGCCCGAGCAGCAGTTCTTTCTGAGGGAAATAAATCGCCAGAACCTGTCCGTTTGGTCGACCAGAAATAATGGAAACCTTAATGACAGCGGCTAACCTCGATAATTGGCCTATTTCTACAGGCTAGTTGGTGGGAGGGACAATTCATTGTTCTTGGAGAGTCAAGAGTACAGACGGAAAAATGTTCAATATCCACGGCTCAAGTGTTGTAACGGCTCTCACCCACGAACTGCAAGCAGCAGGAAAGTCCCATGTGGACGTTGCGAACGCCGAAAAGTTGGATGTTCTAAACCACCGGCCAAGGCAGCGCCAACAGCCTGGGAGTCCTGCAGTTCTCATGCTGAGCCCGCGACTCCACATCACTTGATATGCAAGGCCAAATTGGACGATGAATCAACTGTGCTGTGTAACGTCTGGGAGATGATCGATCTAGTCTGGTATTGAGAGGGTTCCCCAGTTCGCATGGACGATGATTCCACCGCTTTTATTCTCACACCCTGTACCTGATGATAATGAATGACCAACAGAATACGACAAGCTATCCAAAGATGATGCCAACGGGGTACCGCCTTGCTGCGGATGACAAGCATCTTGGGAGCACATGTCTACCCGACCCTCGTCGGAGAGAAGCTATATAGCCATGCCCCTGAGCTTGCGGGTCCCATGTTTTCCAACTGAATGAACTAGTGTACGCACCATGTTTCTATCTCCAAATACTTCCGCGGCTCCAGTAGACACGGTGGCAAATTTTCGTACCATTTTCTCCCCATCCCGTTTACCGTCTTTAAAAATACGCGCCACCTCCGATATCTGACATGGTGACAATGCAAACAAACCGCGTGAGGAACGAAGAGTGCAAAGTAACGCTCAGAACTGAACTGGCTGACTTATGATCCGAGAAAGGGTACCTGCTCAATCTACCTTCAAACATGCTTTCGTTGTATGAGTTTTCTGTGATCAGGCAGAAGTTGAATACCCAAAAGTCTTGGCCAGTCGAGCGGATAGAAATCGTTGCACGTCAGCTCGACAGTTGCAGTAGATACTTTCCAGTCCGCTCGCCGGAATACCCATGACGATGATTTGGTTCGTCACGTAGCCTAAATCTGAGCGATTTGCTCAGAAACGTATGTTGATATGATGGCAAGCAGGGTGAGACTTACCGTTCCGAGCTCATCATCCTTAGTAAGATGATGAGCTTTCCTGGGTCTGACGTGCTCAACTGAGATCGCCGGAGCAGTATCCTAATACCAACGACAAATGTTTCGGTTTGAATACAGCGTCAGTGCCAGGTAGTGAATGGGCCCTAACTTGAGTGACCATTCAACACATTTCTCTTAATGTTGTTGCCATATAACCCTCATAACAAATGTTAGAGGATCGCCCCCACCTGTACAACCGCCGTTGCATGCTTGGAGGATGTGGCTAGCATTGGAAACAGTGAACTTCGGACATCAGAGATTGCGTAGCTCTACTCATGTATTGATAAATTTTGCCTATGTTGCGACAAGAAGGTCGAGTGGCAGACACAGTATGGAACTACTAACATCACACCTCTCCCCCTCTTGACAACGCCGTGGTCATACCAAGTACAGGATCAGTGGATAACAGTGACCTCGGACAAGTTGAACTCCCTTCCTCCATTGTTAGAACGCTCAACGCCCTCTGGAAGTTTGACAGGGTTCGCGAACTGGACAGTGCTGATACGTAGACCCGAAAGGGTACCTGTATCACGAACGGCATTAGAGTGCACACCTCCACACCACCCAGACCCACCTAAATCTCTCGTTAACCTTGCCAATTGCCTTCACGAGAGGTTCCAGGGCCAGGCTATTGTGGGGGATTTAGCTGAAGCCATTGAACTTTCATGCGCGGCTCTGGTACTCCTCACTTTAGGGCACGCGGATCGTGCGTCGACCTTGGGTCAGGTCAAGAACTCGTATGGTGCGGTAGTAGATCGAGGAACGGTGAGGGACGGGGGCGAGGACTGCCCGAACGATGGCACAAGGAGGATAGCTGTGGTACAAGGGAGGGACGACCAGTGAATCTCAGGTCGAGAACTCCATAAGAAACATGGTTTATGTGAAGTACACAGAGGGACACTAAAGGGGAGAGCTCACCTGTTCAAGTGCTGGATGCCCAATGGGGCTGCTGGGCCATACGAGTGGGGAAGAGCCGGCAAGGGAGGACGAGCGGCAAATGTCGGGTCGAGAACGGTGACGGTAACACTGATAGGGCGAGCCGCCCAATGGGGCTGCTTGGGCTGTACCAGGGGGGATGGAGTTATACGGGGACGACAATATGGTTGGTGGGAAGTTCATCAGAGTACACGAATGGTGCCAACGATATGGCCTCGGGTGTCAAAGTCTACTGATACGCCCCCCCCCAGTGAGTTAGACAGAGGCCAACTCTAGCTTGCTGCCTCTGACCACGGCGTCGCACTTTTTGGACACCCCTGAGCGTACGGAAATCGGTCGAAAATCCCCTTGCAGACTGGCAGTCGGGTGCCGGGCAAAGTATGATTACCCAGCTCTTCCCGTTGACCACAAAACATAAGAATGGGCTTCCTCAGCCAGCAACCCGACAGTTCCCGCATGCGAACTACCACTCGCGAGAGCTTGACCTTCCTACAGTTACGTTTGTGGAGTGTCAGACTTCCTTCCGCGCTGGATGACATGCTCCCACCCGCGGCCAAGGCTTGTGATTAGCAGCGTAGCCATCGTTATGCTCATGCCTAGTTTCCGTTTGCGTGCCGGAAGCTGCTGGAAGGTGGGTTCCGTGCGACGTGTCGTGTACAGGTCAAGGACCTGCTCAAACCTGTCCCTGGGAGGCTCAGACACGGTGCGCACCATAGTCCAGTCTTTTGTCATATCACCCTGCTTTAGATGCCAACTATCGGTCGTTGCCTGAACAGTCCCTACTTCGGCGTCTTCATGTGTTGACGAAAGGCTCAACGCTGTTGACATCTCGGACGAGGTCGGAAACGCAGAGGGTACGTCGCGTGTCGAGTTCTGGTGCTGCCGGTGATAGCAAACATGCCGGTAGGTATGCACACGTGAGGGTACCAGAACGACCTTTTCCAGCCAGCTCTTTCATTAGTGGTTGGTGGTGACGAGTCAGAACAAACTACATACCTTTACCGTGTAACACCACTACTCTGATGTCTGCACCAGAGAACCACGCGCATATCTCTCTCGTGAGTCGTTACCGACGACATGTAAAGGAACGGTAGAACGCTGATATACGTTCCCGAGTCACGAACCGAACAAACTGCATGAGGAACGAGGAGTGCAAAGCGGCGCTGAGAACTAAAACGACTGACTTATGATCCGGGAAAGGGTACCTGCTCACTCTACCGTCAAACACGCTTTCGTCGTATGAATTTTCCATGATCGGGCAGAAATTGAATACCCAGAAGTCTGGACCATGTCGGGCAGAGAGGAATCGTTGTACGTCAGCTTGACGGTTGCGGTAGATACCTTCCAGTCCGCTCGCCCATGACGATGATTTGGTTCGTCACGTAAACCAAATCTGAGCAATTTGCTCCAGACCGTGCGTTGATGATGGCAAGCACGGTGAGACTTACTGAGATCTGTCCGAGCTCATAATCTTTAAGGCAAGCTTGGCTGCCAGAGACCAAGCGGCGGATACATGTAGACCTGAATAAATAATTGGCTGTACAAAATGGGCCTCCTGTGAGGAAGCGGGAAGAAATGTGGTGTACTAAGCGACCCCCCGATGACATGACTATCACCGAAACGGCAAGTCCCTGTCATCGCAAACAAAGTTGCATTTGCCTCTAGCAACCCCAAGTGGCCAAAGCACACGTGCTCCCAAGTTAACTCTCGGGTGACATGTGCTACTACGCAAGTGGCCATGGGAGCCGATAGTAACATCACGTCAAGAGCAGCTCCCCGATGCGTATGGGCAGGGTCTGGCGTGCTCAGCCTCCTGTCAAGATTACTGTCAGTAGTGCTGGCCGAGGTTTCGGTTTCAATCCCCCGCTATCTCTAGGCGCTTACCCAGACGTTTTACTGCTATCATTCAATTGGCGAGCTCTTCATTGAGCCTAACAACTTTCCAGGTATCGTGGTCTAGTGCATTCTGGCTTCGGTAGTATGCCAATCACCAAGAGAGGATTTCTGACTTACCGCACTTGCAGCCCAATGTCAGCCTGCATCAAAATTCAACATGCAGGACCCGGAAGAGTGCGTTCTCCTTCGGCCAACCTTACCAGACCTCATTCCCTTGGGACACCCAGATCGCCATTCGAACTTCGCTGATCGTGTCAAACAACGGTGTAAAGAGGAATATCTCACCCATTGCTTGATGACGCACTCACCAGCATGCCATTAGGTTATCGCTGCTTGGAACAGGTATATAAAGAATGCCCTCCTTAGCCTCAGAGAAAGAGCATTGTGTATGTACTAGGTGATATTTTATAGCGGTATCACATCGTTCTACACGTGTTATGGCGAAAAAAACCAAACGGCGGAGGCAGTACGGAACCACTAGGTTACACCTCTCCCTCTTTTCGTGACGCCGTAGTCTTATCAAGTGCAGGATTGGCGGTACTGACATCAGTAACGGCCACCTTGTGCACGTCGAACTGGTTTGTTCCATTCTTAGAGCTCTCAACGTCCCTTGGAGACTCCGGCGGGTCCGCAAAGCGGATAGTACCGATGCGTAAATCTGATGGGGTACCTGCAGCCCTGGACCGAAGGTGCTCACGGGTGTTCAGTGACGCCAAGAACGAGTTAGCATATACTATTCAACAGGAAAACTGAGGTGTTCTGTGCATTGCTTGCAGGACACGGAAGACTGACATTGTCCAAGGATGAAATCCAACCCTATTGTCCATGTGTTCTTGACCTCATTGGTCTGAAGAAGTGTGAGGGCAACGTAATCATAGCACGACATTTCATACGTACGACAACAAGGTCTGCAATGGCGACTAGTCTGCAATGAAAAGCCTGAATCAAGTTCTGGTTACTAACCAGAGATGGATGAAACTTACGAAGTCAACAAACATCGGTTGACTGCATAGATGATAAGCGTATTCAGGAGACGCTTCGTTCTAAAGCAAGGTTCATTAGAAATGAACTACTGACGTGGACTGGAGCCACCTTGAGAATATGGGGCCAGAGCTACTGCTATAGAAAACAACGCAGAGTGACGCCGTAATCAGAACCTCCGCTACTGCGATGATGGCCCAAGCTGGGGTCACGTCGTAATACTGGGAAGAACAAGTGAGCCAGTGCACTATTTCCCTCTTAATGTGGAGCTACCGTAATCTGTTCAAGGACCCCTGATCCATGACTGACAAACCTGCCCACTAATATCAGTATTCCTGTCACATATTTGGACAAGTTGGAGTACTCCAGAACAGCTGTACCTGCTTTGGATCAGAATAAGTCACCCCGTGGACAAGAAAAGCACAAACCGATGCCAAACCCTGTTAAAATATCATTGAAGGAGTATCCTAATCCCGAAAAAAAACTCACCGAACTGAGCCAGTACGAATAGCATCTGGCGCGACCGCATCGTTACACAACAAATTTGTGACGAGAAGCAAGTGTACTCACAATTGGGACAGTCACTAACCACTTCAATCGAGGGCGACAAACTAAACGCCATCAAGAAAGTTACGAGAGGCAGGCTTAATAGAACGCACGACGATATATTTGATGCACAAAGAAACTGCTGACATTCCATTGATGGGCGCGGAGGTACAACAGATAGCCACCTACCATTGAATTGCAGATACCATGAATATCTGCAGTACTGCTAAATCCTGCCATAAACGACGTTGAGATGAAAGAAACGCACATTCATCAGAACCGATGCCTAAGAGGGCAATACATTCAGTAAGCGCCAAGTAGAAAACTGGGTATTCGTACTGGTAGGGACCTGCAACACTTCATCGTTAGGAAGTGGATTGTAGTGGGAAGGTATACGAACCAGATAATATAGTCCAAACTTGTCGGAATGCCGTAGTTTGTGATCTGGAGTAGTTGAGCACGACAGTTACAAGAAGTAGACATGTTGATCTCACCAGGTAGTGATACAAGACATGGCACACTGATCCGTGGTTAAGCACGTATCCACTAATATACACCTAATACTCACCAAATGAGACATGTAGGGTATCGACAATCCTAATCGGACGTGAGCAGATTTCATGTGCGTGCCAAGGTAGCCTGACTTACCATATGGCGGCGACTAGCAACTTTATGGCGAATGTATCCTCAGAGTAGTGCATGTAATACACATAAGTCTGTATAAGGAGTAAGTTGACCACTGCTCTGTCGGACATGCGGTCTAAAACGCTCCTGGAGAGTTGTGGTGCCGTATAATCTTGGCAGGAAATATTAGGACCTGAATAAGTCAAGCAAAGTCATACATACATGGTGGAGACCAAACCCCCGATGAAGGCAAAACCTTTGCGAACACATGAATGGACGAGACTGTTAGGCTATGAAAGGTCCTCACTGAAACCGTCCGGGATGGCCATGTCGTTTGGTTAACCTGTAAAAGGGAAACTCCCGGAGGAACTGGCAGCAGGGTGTGGATTCAGAAGTGGTCGAGGATTGGAAGGGTGTATCAATCTATTAGTGAAGCAATCCCTTCCTGTCTTTGAAGGACTCGGGTTGCACTAGGTAGAATGTGGACAGCTTGCGTCACTCAAACAGCATTTGTTTCCGTGTATCTAAAATAAATCAGCAGATCTGCTTGATCCCACAGACATGACGGAAGCTCCGATTGGCGCATTTATGTAGTAGTGCTGCTTGTCGTATGACGCTCGGGTGCCGGTCAGTTAGCAGAAGGAACGACCCGAAGAGTCCGCAATGTAGACGGAAGAATGTTGAAAGTCAATGGCTCACGAGTTCCAATATCTCCCACCTAAGAACTGCAAACGGCAGGAGTGTCGTGTCACGGTAACCACCGTACAAGCCCCGCGGCGCCCACAACTCCCCCATGGCTCTAGATCTGATGCCGACACAGGATTCTAACAACTAAAACTCAGTTGTACAATGGACCGATCGTATTTGGGAAGCTTTTGAGATCTTGACAAATCATTGGTCCGCTACAAATACAAAGTACTAATAGGTGTGGACACACCCTGGCATCGGATGTTCGTCAGCCTAACGACGAAACCAACGAAATAAAGGAAATACAAAAGAAAGCATTGCCTTGCGGCAGCATATCACGAGTTTTCGCTGGGGATCATCTACCGAGCGCCCACACCTCCGGGCCTCACCAATCGGCATATTGCTCCGGTTTTGGTTTGCATTAGAACTATGCTTAGCCACGTGACTGACTGGCAGTCGTGATGAAGCGCTGCTCACACGCTCCTCTGTCACACAACGGATAGATCAAAATTAAGACCAGGACTAAACAAGTTCAAAATGTGAATACGATAGACTATATTTAAAATATCGACACACAACAACGTTTAGGCCTGGTCTTAATATTGATCTATTTGTTGTGTCAGTGAGTGTAGCGACTTCATTTCCGTAATCGTAATATCCTCTTGTAATAGAAAGTATTATTGAAGCGAAAGACTCCAGCAGACTCAATTGAAGAGGAACAATATCGTACTCTGTCTGGTCCTCAATCTGCAAGAAGACTACTCATACTCGCGCTCTTCATGGTAAATTCTGACATTTGCCCAGTCTCGACTCCAAGGTAGACCAAATACTCCATAGAAGTTAATCGTACCTTCTCGACCACGTACGACGACTGCCGCAGAGGTTCCACTGTGTTCAAATTATGAGGCCGTAAGAATATCACGGCGTTGGTTTATGTACTAAATATTCCTTGAATAAGGATGAAGTATTACATTGGTGAGGCCGACTTCAGTGATGTTGTAAGCCCTAATTCCTCACTTGGAGGATCGTTCGTAGCTAATATTCCTGAATTCGAATCGCCATCCTCCCCTTGTGGCCTGGAACACCGTCCAATATCCTCTTCACACTTCTTCTGACCTTTCCATGCGGGTCCTCAACGTCGTTCGCATTTGCAGCTCGGAAAGGCATCTGCATACATATGGATCGTCTCAGCACACCTGCTGTCCAGCCCATTTGGTTGTGTTCACTGGCTAACCCTTCACAAGATGCTGGCCCCTCCGACATCTTGCAGACGAAATCGCACCGCGGTTTCAGCGTGTAATACTCTCCTACAGCGGATGAGAGTTCATCCTGGCTTATTGTCCGGGAAAGGGTGTCTGCTCACTCTACCGTCAAACACCACTTTCGTTGGATGAGTTTTCCGTGATTGGGCAGAAGTTGAATACCCAGAAGTCTTGGCCATGCCGAGCGGAGAGGAATCGTTGCACGTCGGCTCGGCAGTTGTGGTAGATACTTTCCAGTCCGCTCGCTGGGAAACCCATGGTGATGATTTGATACGTCACACAGACTAAATCTGACCAATTTGCTGGAACTCACCATGGCTGGTGAGAACACTCAAGATCAACTCACAAGAGAACGTGGATCGGTGTGTACGATTACGCATATACGCAGCAAGGTGATACAAGCAAGATAAGTGAGGGGAGATCGTAAAAGGGGGAAAAGGAGTGATCCCCTTGCATGAGCAGCTAGCCGACTATATATACAAGCAGCCTCCAACATAGATGCAAACATCCCATGTAGGCAGTTCCATATGCCAAAGTGAGTTCTGGTGAGCATATGCTTACACCCCTCCACCCTTTGAAAAAAGAGTGACGGGGGATGTGGTGAGTGTGGTGAGTGTTGGAAGTCCGAGAGTGTAGGGGTCATGTGCATTGGCTCACAGGGGATGTTCCTGTTCCCAGTCATCCAATGCTTTGCACTCCTCCAGTTCCTTCCTTGGCAGCCACTCATCATCCTCTGCACCATAACCCAGCCACCTGACCAAATACTTCTTTGTCTGTCCTACACGCTTTTCATCCAAAATGCACTCCACAAAATTCTCCAGCTGACCCTTTGCTGTGACTACAGGTCCAGGCCTGGGGAGTTCCCTTGCTGGGAATAGCTCATGGTCATTGGGTATGAAGGCACATAGTTGACTGGCATGGAATGTTTTGCAGGTGTTTGCTGTGCATGGGATATTGAGGGTGTACATGGATGTCATGGGAGATGCAGCCACCACATGGTATGGACCATCATAGCATGGCATGAATTTCACTACACGGTTGGTACCATTAGTGATATACTCATGACGATGATGTTTAGTGGATAACATAACCTGGTCCCTGACCTGGAACTGAGGGTCAGGGACATGGTGTTGGTTTGCTGCATGTGCTTGTGAGGCTTTGGCAGCCAGCAAGTTGTCTTGGGCTTCAAGTACATTGAGTTGTAAACAGGACAGGAAGGACTCTGCTCCTTCTGGGGGTGGAGTATCTTCTAGGGAGAGGGGAGGCAGCAACCTTGGCGAGCAGCCAAGGTGCAGTTGAAATGGAGTGAAACTAGTACTACCATTGACGCTATTCATAGTGTGGAAGCATACCCAAGGCAGGGCCTTGACCCAGCCCTTCTGGTTGTGTTCTACATGGAAGCAGATACATTGATTCACCGTTTTATTGGTCCATTCACTGGAGCCATCTGTTTGAGGATGATATGAAGATGACATTTTGAGTTTTACCCCAGTGAGTTGATGTAGGTGTTTCCAGAACCGGGACAAAAACAGCTTGTCATGGTCAGATATAATTTCCAAGGGTAGTCCATTCTTGCAGTACCAGTGATCAAAGAAGAGGGATGTGAATTGCAGAGCTGTGATTGTTGAATGGCATGGGACAAGACAAAGGTCAGCCCCCAAATGATCGGTCATAGTCACGAGCATGTTGAACCCTTGATCTTCTGGTAAGGGACCAACAAAGTCAATGGCAACTGAGTTGCCCTGACCATCTGGTATTGGAAGTGGGTGTAAAGGACCAGTGGGCGCAGTTGTGGGAGACTTGTTGCACATGCAGTGTATGCAAGCAGGAATGTAGGCACTTGAAAGGTCCTGTCACATGTGTGGCCAGTAGAATGAGCAATGGAGTGCAGCATAGGTCTTGTCCGTACCAAAATGGCCTAAGGCATCATGTGCTAGGTGGAAGAACTTTTCTCTGAGCACATGAACTCGGGGAATGACCAGGCAATTGGCAAGGTAGAGTAGCCCATTGCATTCCTGTAACCCCAGTAGCAAGTCCAGTAGATGGAAGAGTTTGCGACAGAAGGGGTCCTCAAGGTAACCCTTCAAGATTTCCACTGTCAGTGATTTGTTGAGCTCGATTGCTGAGACAGCAGCCATTGGTGGAGTGTCACCCAAGCAACAAGACAAGGCATCAGCCCTGACATTGCAGCCACCTGGGAGGTAATGGATTGTGAGCTCAAATTGGGCAAGGTACTCTTGCCAATGTGCTTGTCACTGTGAGAGATCATGTTGTGTAGCAAAACTTTGTAGGGTACAGTGGTCGGTATATACCTGGACTGGAACACCAAGGAGTTCCAGATGCCATTTCTTAAGACTATGGATAATAGCCAGGAGTTCCTTCTCATGTACTGGATAATTCAGTTCCACACCATGGAGGGGAGTAGAATCAAAGGCCACAGGACAGGAAGTCTCCCAGGAGGGTCCCCAGGACAAAATGGCACCCATACAGAAGTCAGAGGCATCACAGGTAAGGAAAACGTGATTGTTGCCTGGATTATCATGGTCGATGGTTACTAGACAGTGGGGGCTAACAATGAGATCCTTGATTGCTTGAAAAGTGACCTGGTGTTCCTGTGTCCATGGTGGGAAGTGTTTGTCAGTGTCCTTCATGGTAAGGGCATTGAGGATGCGGGTGTGTTTGGCCAGGTTTGGCAGATGGTCAGCAACATAGCGTACCAGACCAAGAAATGCATGCATTTCTGTACTGGAATGGGGAACTGGCCAGTCTAGAATTTTAGTGACCTTTGAGGGGTCTGCAGTGATCCCTTTGGCAGATATCACATGGCCCAGGAAGAGTACCTCCATTGCAAAGAGCTGTGTCTTCTTAAGGGAGCAAAATAGTTTCACTGTGCATAGTGCCTCAAGGACTGTGCAAACATTGCTCTCGTGTTCTTCCAGGGTCTGTGACCAAATGATAATGTCATCCAGGTAAATGTGACAAATTCAGCCAATGAGATGTCACAAGGCAGAGGTCATATGCCGCTGGTGGACTGCAGGGGCATTGCACACTCCCATAGGCATGACCATCCACTCATATAAGCCCCAGGGTGTGTGCACAGCAAGCCATTTGACATTGTCTGGGTGTACCTTGGTCTGAAAAAATGCATTCATCATGTTGAGCTTGGCAAAGTACTGCCCCTTGGCACAGTCACAGAGGATTTCATCAGGTTCTTGCACATAATCACATTGTCATCAATCATGAGTTCCGCACTTGTATAAATAAAGATACCAGCTATAACTTAATGCATCCCTGTAATTGTACCCCTTCCAAACCTGCCTCTCCTACAGTTTATGAGGCACACCAACTTAAAAAGGCTGTTATGAATGAGTTGTGTTGGTTACTTCCCAAGTACAAGGAACTCATTGACCAATCATGTGAGCCAGTTTGTGGGGTCAACATAATTGCCACAGTACAACAGCACATCACAGAACTAGCACTCTTGGAGGATTTCAGAAAACGGGATGCACAATTGAAAAGCGAGTTCATAGACTGCTTCCCAGTAGATATTCCCCCTACAGACTGCCTTCCAAATGATGTCCTTTTTCGAGTTCAACCTAAGGACATGAACAAGGTCATCCAGCTTCGCTCATATGATTGCCCAAAGAAGTATCAGGAGGCATGGAAGACACTCTTACAGCAGCATCTCGATGCTGGGCATCTGCGCCCATCTAACAGTCAACATTTGTCACCAGCCTTCATCATCCCCAAGGCAGACCCAACAGCACTTCCCTGCTGGGTGAATGACTTCTGTCAACTCAACTTGAACACTGTGCTGGACAATCACCCCCTTCCACGAATTGATGAAATCCTCTGTGACTGTGCCAAGGGGCAGTACTTTGCCAAGCTCAACATGATGAATGCATTTTTTCAGACCAAGGTACACCCAGACAATGTCAAATGGCTTGCTGTGCACACACCCTGGGGCTTATATGAGTGGATGGTCATGCCTATGGGAGTGTGCAATGCCCCTGCAGTCCACCAGCGGCATATGACCTCTGCCTTGTGACATCTCATTGGCTGAATTTGTCACATTTACCTGGATGACATTATCATTTGGTCACAGACCCTGGAAGAACACGAGAGCAATGTTTGCACAGTCCTTGAGGCACTATGCACAGTGAAACTATTTTGCTCCCTTAAGAAGACACAGCTCTTTGCAATGGAGGTACTCTTCCTGGGCCATGTGATATCTGCCAAAGGGATCACTGCAGACCCCTCAAAGGTCACTAAAATTCTAGACTGGCCAGTTCCCCATTCCAGTACAGAAATGCATGCATTTCTTGGTCTGGTACGCTATGTTGCTGACCATCTGCCAAACCTGGCCAAACACACCCGCATCCTCAATGCCCTTACCATGAAGGACACTGACAAACACTTCCCACCATGGACACAGGAACACCAGGTCACTTTTCAAGCAATCAAGGATCTCATTGTTAGCCCCCACTGTCTAGTAACCATCGACCATGATAATCCAGGCAACAATCACGTTTTCCTTACCTGTGATGCCTCTGACTTCTGTATGGGTGCCATTTTGTCCTGGGGACCCTCCTGGGAGACTTCCTGTCCTGTGGCCTTTGATTCTACTCCCCTCCATGGTGTGGAACTGAATTATCCAGTACATGAGAAGGAACTCCTGGCTATTATCCGTAGTCTTAAGAAATGGCATCTGGAACTCCTTGGTGTTCCAGTCCAGGTATATACCGACCACTGTACCCTACAAAGTTTTGCTACACAACATGATCTCTCACAGTGACAAGCACATTGGCAAGAGTACCTTGCCCAATTTGAGCTCACAATCCATTACCTCCCAGGTGGCTGCAATGTCAGGGCTGATGCCTTGTCTTGTTGCTTGGGTGACACTCCACCAATGGCTGCTGTCTCAGCAATCGAGCTCAACAAATCACTGACAGTGGAAATCTTGAAGGGTTACCTTGAGGACCCCTTCTGTCGCAAACTCTTCCATCTACTGGACTTGCTACTGGGGTTACAGGAATGCAATGGGCTACTCTACCTTGCCAATTGCCTGGTCATTCCCCGAGTTCATGTGCTCAGAGAAAAGTTCTTCCACCTAGCACATGATGCCTTAGGCCATTTTGGTACGGACAAGACCTATGCTGCACTCCATTGCTCATTCTACTGGCCACACATGTGACAGGACCTTTCAAGTGCCTACATTCCTGCTTGCATACACTGCATGTGCAACAAGTCTCCCACAACTGCGCCCACTGGTCCTTTACACCCACTTCCAATACCAGATGGTCAGGGCAACTCAGTTGCCATTGACTTTGTTGGTCCCTTACCAGAAGATCAAGGGTTCAACATGCTCGTGACTATGACCGATCATTTGGGGGCTGACCTTTGTCTTGTCCCATGCCATTCAACAATCACAGCTCTGCAATTCACATCCCTCTTCTTTGATCACTGGTACTGCAAGAATGGACTACCCTTGGAAATTATATCTGACCATGACAAGCTGTTTTTGTCCCGGTTCTGGAAACACCTACATCAACTCACTGGGGTAAAACTCAAAATGTCATCTTCATATCATCCTCAAACAGATGGCTCCAGTGAATGGACCAATAAAACGGTGAATCAATGTATCTGCTTCCATGTAGAACACAACCAGAAGGGCTGGGTCAAGGCCCTGCCTTGGGTATGCTTCCACACTATGAATAGCGTCAATGGTAGTACTAGTTTCACTCCATTTCAACTGCACCTTGGCTGCTCGCCAAGGTTGCTGCCTCCCCTCTCCCTAGAAGATACTCCACCCCCAGAAGGAGCAGAGTCCTTCCTGTCCCGTTTACAACTCAATGTACTTGAAGCCCAAGACAACTTGCTGGCTGCCAAAGCCTCACAAGCACATGCAGCAAACCAACACCATGTCCCTGACCCTCAGTTCCAGGTCAGGGACCAGGTTATGTTATCCACTAAACATCATCGTCATGAGTATATCACTAATGGTACCAACCGTGTAGTGAAATTCATGCCATGCTATGATGGTCCATACCATGTGGTGGCTGCATCTCCCATGACATCCATGTACACCCTCAATATCCCATGCACAGCAAACACCTGCAAAACATTCCATGCCAGTCAACTATGTGCCTTCATACCCAATGACCATGAGCTATTCCCAGCAAGGGAACTCCCCAGGCCTGGACCTGTAGTCACAGCAAAGGGTCAGCTGGAGAATTTTGTGGAGTGCATTTTGGATGAAAAGCGTGTAGGACAGACAAAGAAGTATTTGGTCAGGTGGCTGGGTTATGGTGCAGAGGATGATGAGTGGCTGCCAAGGAAGGAACTGGAGGAGTGCAAAGCATTGGATGACTGGGAACAGGAACATCCCCTGTGAGCCAATGCACGTGACCCCTACACTCTCGGACTTCCAACACTCACCACACTCACCACATCCCCCGTCACTCTTTTTTCAAAGGGTGGAGGGGTGTAAGTGTACACTCACCAGAACTCACTTTGGCATATGGAACTGCCTATATGGGATGTTTGCATCTATGTTGGAGGCTGCTTGTATATATAGTCAGCTAGCCACTCACGCAAGGGGATCGCTCCTTTTCCCCCTTTTACAATCTCCCCTCACTTATCTTGCTTGTATCACCTCGCTGCATATATGCATAATCGTACATGCTGATCCACATTCTCTTGTGACACTGCAAGCATTTCACAATGTTTCTTCAGAAAACATGCTGAGAAAAGGAAGGAAAGAGATACTCTTTTATTTTAGACATTTCAAAAGAAAAAATGCAGAAATAATGTTTTATTTTCTGTCAGAAAACATGAATTGATGCTAATGCCAATTAGTGTAGATGCTAATGGACATTACCATTAATCTATATTTCTGTACAGAGAAGAAAAAGTTATATTTGCCTTCTTTGCAACAAATTATCCAAAATAAAAGAGTATCTCTTCCCTCCATTTTTTCAGCATATTTTCTGAAGAAACATTGTGAAATGCTTGCAGTGTGAGTTGATCTTGAGTGTTCTCACCAGCTGTGGTGAGTTCCACTTTTTTTGAACATGTCATCGAGTGTGTGTTGACACCTGTAAAAGGGTGTCAAACTGCCATCCTGCCATCATCCCACTGTAACCACACCACCGGTTACTTGGTGTCAACAATGTCAGCATGCTCCACCAGAGCCACCATCACTGATAGCCCCACCATCACCATTGCCGATATCAGCTCAGCCCTCATTGCTGACTCCATTACTGTCATCCACCTCATTGTCACCTGCTGACATCCCCCTCCCAACTACTCCCCCTCCACTGTCTCCTTCTATGGATGCTACATCCTCAGGATCCTGCTTGCTATCTGTTTTAGCAGTGAAGCTGGAGTTTGCAGTGCAGCTAGGTTGAAATGGTTTCTTGTTTGAAGTACAAAGTACTGCTTCAATTTTGGCAGCATCTCGGACCCATTTCTCATCAAGCAAATGGACCATGTCCAGCCAGACATGGAAGTCTGTTTCTTTAGAGAGTATTGTCATGTGGTATTCTGCAGCAAGGTCCAAGTTCATGTGAGACTCGAGGTGGAAGCAGAGGTGGACTTCAGACAAGTATGATTCACTACCATGTAACAGGACATTCAAACTTTTGATTTCAACTGCCCAGAGGTGGAAAGCCTTGGTTCCTTGGGTCGACGAGAGCATCTTCTGTCAGACTGTTGCTGCCCAATCAGAGGGCAACCAGTATTTGCATACTTCTGTCATGAACTCAGCAAAGGAGAGGGCCATCAAGTGGTCACCATCATTACTGTACCAGTCCTGAATCTGGGGGTCCAAAAGGTTCCCAGCTACCTTGACAACCTGGTCATCTGCAGTAACACCCTTCTGTTGAAAGAAATTCATACAACCCAGCTCCCATGTGCAGAGTGCTCCAGGTGTAACATCCCCAGCTGTTAAAACAGGGGGGGCCTTGCTAGGTGCAGACTGTTCACAGCGACTGGTGTGTGACAGTGTAGCTGATGACATAACTGGAAGATAGAAGGATCCTGAGGATGTAGAATCCATAGAAGGAGATGGTGGAGGGGGAGTAGTTGGGAGGGGGATGTCAGTGGGTGACAATGAGGTGGATGACAGTAATGGAGTCAGCAATGAGGGCTGAGCTGATATCGGCAATGGTGACAGATCATAAAGATTGCATTATCAAAATTTCAACCTGCATTTAGATGTCAATTGTTGAGATCTCTTGCCCCTATTTCTCTGGACAGGTCTAGCCAGTTAGGTACCTTGCTGTCAAAAGCTGGCTAGTTCTGTCCAGTTCTGGCTAGGGTAAGGGCTGTTTTGCTGATGTATCCCCACTGTCATCTGAGTCTGATTGGGAATTGGACTCATCGGATGACTCAACTGGTTTCCTGGAGTTGAGAAATGCATGTTACTGCCATTTTCTTGATGCAATCCATGTGCTACAGGATGAGGTAGCACGAGCATGGGTTTTAAATCCTATAGCTGAGCATCCACTTTGTTCCCCTCAACTCCACATGCTCGAACACTTTGTGGACTTTCACCCCAATTCATTCTGTGCAAAGTTGCATGTCAACCCCGAGATCTTCAACTGTATCCTGGACCAGATCAGTGACCATCCAATTTTTCAGACACAGTCAAATCACTCACAACTTCCTGTAGCCATCCAACTTGCAATCTTCTTGAATCATGCTGGACATTATGGAAATGCCACCACACCAGAAGACCTGTGCCAGTGGGCAGGTGTGAGTGTTGGTTCAGTAATAAACTGCACAAACCGGGTGATGGTGGCATTGCTTGACCAGCATGATGAGTTCATCACAATCCCCACAGAAGATTCGGAGGACATGGAGCCATCACAGCAGTGGGTAGAGAGTAGGTCATGCCACAGTTGGTGAAATGGTGTCTTTGCAGCAGATGGTTCAACAATAAACTTGCATGAAAAACCATCCATTTATGGGAAAACATTCTGGGACAGAAAGTCGCATTACTCCCTCAATTGTCAGGTAAATGAAAACATACCGTGTATTGTGCATCATGCACTGAGCCATGCCACAGCTCATTATCATGCCCTGCAATCTTCTTATTGTGGACTATGGTCTGGGCCACCCAGGAAGTGTACATGATGCATATGCATTTCAAGGGACAGATATCACACAGCATCCAGTGCAGCTGATCCCTGGAGAGCATTGGATATGGGCAGACTTGGCTTACCCAACACGTACATGGTGTGTTGTACCCTTCAAAGCCACAAAATCATCGCCACTATCAAGGGCACAGAAAACCTACAATAAACACTTGTCAAAGGTATATACCTTTCACTTCAGTTCCTGATGAGCATGCAACAATATTTGATAGGTATGCATACGAGTGGAACATGTGTTTGGTGCCTTGAAGGGCTGCTTTCAATCACTTTGTGAACTTCATTTGAAAATATGAACCTTGAAGGATGTCAAGATCACTGTGCACTGGATACAGTGCTGTCTCATCTTACATAACATGATCATATGCTTTGAGGAGAAACTTGGTGTATCAACAGTAAGCTGGGCCATCCAGGAGGGAGAGGAGTTGGGCAGAGATGGACCTGCAGTAATAGTGCAAAATCAGGAGGGCACACCAGGGCAGAATTTCCGACAACAGTTGATGTGAAAATTGTTTTTGGAGCAAGGTTGGAATGATCTTCTGTAATTTTATGTGGAACAGAGTTATACAGACAAGGTAAGTAACTGACACATCAGAATGCAAAAAAATATGCACCATTTGTAACCATACAGTGGTACATTCTGAACTATGACAAACTTCCCCTTCATGCCACCAGTACACAAAAGTTTTAGAACAAGTCAGCATTGGGGGTGGATGGTAGCAGAAGCAGCAGGATATGAGAGGGGGGGGGAAGAAACTAATGTAAAAGTCTGTAGAAAGTGTATGTAATTTCAGGGAAGAATGAAGGGGACCTACACACCATAAGTTTGACTAGTGGATGATGCCAATGAGGATGCAGCTGGGTTTCCTTGTTCCATGTTCTTCAACTGGATCTGGAGGCACAACATTTCAATCTGCTGATTGAACGAGGTTTCTTCAGCCTTCTTCAGCTCGATGTCAAGCTTCTTAAGCTCTTGTTCACAGCAAAATGCTGCCTCTGCATTAGCAATTTGGGAGCTACACTCATCCCGCTGAAGTTCCAGCTCCTTCTTGCATATCAAGTAATTGTACCACATGGCAGCATGACAAGTATGAGCATCTGACTCCTCCTCAAACACATCACTCTCCTTGTTGAGGTCCTCCACTTTCTTGGTGATCACATCATGTACACCTGCAGATGTCAGCTTGGTGGAAATAGAACTTGGTGTCCACCTTTGGCCAGATGTGCTGGAACTGGATTTACTGGTTGGACAGGGATATGGAGCACTCCTGGTAAACATGGAACAGGAATTCCAAGATGGTGTCTTGGACTTGAGCTGATGTGTGAGTGGCAGAACAGCTGAGGAATTTTGGCCATGTATTTCTGCAGTGCCTTCAGAATGTGAAGAACATTCCACCTAGAGATAACAGAAGTTAGAGACTAAAACACATCAACAACTGATCAGACAACAGCACCTGATTGACCAGTATGTCTCCTACATCAGGATCTTCACCCATGTTCTCATCTTCACTGATGGCAGGGCCATCACTGCCATAGAAAGGATCCCCCTCAGCCATTTCCATGTCCTCAGTGCTGTCCATAGTAACATCTTGGTTTTTACCTTTGTCAACCATAGTCATGCCCACATCAGCTTCAAGTTCACCATCATCACCAACACCTTCTGTATCTCCAAGAGGGTCCTTTGCAGATTTATTTTGGATCAAACTGAGAAAAGAATCTGCATGCTTGGCATTAGGCTGGGATGAAATGAGCTCACTGTCAAAAGATGGGATCCCACACCAGATCAAATCAAGGTCAGAATAATATGGGAATACATGGAGGACATCAGCTGCATAAAAAATTAGTCCAAGAGATAGCCCAGCTTTGTCTAAAAAACACACCTAATAAATTTGCTGACAAGCTGCCAGGGGCAACACCACCCCCAGTGTTGTTAAAGTGTGCACACTGCTCGTGGTATTTGGTCTTCAATCTTGAAAGAAGTGAGCAAGGTGTCAAACAATACAAATATCATACACTTACATTGACAAATGGTTGATAACAGACATGGAGAATTTACCTGCATCCAATGTGTATTGATTGGCATATACAGAATCACTTTCAAAAATATGCCTTGCAATCACAGCCACAATGTCCTTCTTATTCTTCCCAGATGGTCGATCCTCTGGAGAAAGGGCAGGAACATTTGTGGTATGGTCATGAAACAAGATGTGGCAATCAGTGGGGTGACCAAGTATCCAAGCAACCAGTTTGTCTGTGCAAGAGGGATCTGCATCCCATGAGATAGTTTGAGCCTTCACCATAGTTGCTGCTGGTGCTGCTGTCATTGGTGTAGTCATACCTTTTCCACTGGACCTTCCACCTCACTTTTTGACAGGTGCATGGCCCCTTGTATGCACATCGAGAGGAGTTTGAGGAACTGGTGCCATGGAGGAAGCTGAAGATACCTTGCTGGGTTGGCAGGCTCTTCCTGCCATTAGTATGGGCATATTGCTGAGGGCTCGTAGTCAGGTAGAGCATCGAGGGGATGATCTAAGGGGAGGCATGTTTTTCAAAGTCCACCAGGTGTTTCCCAACTTCCCCATGGCCATTCCAGTGCAATTCCAGCAGCCACAGCGCCATCATGAGCGCCACTATTACCTAATCGTGGCAGCTACGGACTGTCAGTAGCAGATGCTACTGGAGGGCTCACTACTAGTACCAAAACCAAAACAGTTGTTGTTGGTAGGGTACTGCACTGGCTATCCCAGTTGAGCACATCAGACCCTGTCAGCCACACACATCAAAGGGAGCTGTTCCTGGCATGATGTTACATCGTCCCCGATGGCCACTGACAGACTGTCATAGCAGCACATGTTACCCAAGAGTAAATTTGGGAGTATGTGTACTTTGATTGTTCACAGGCCAGAGGCAAATGCAATTTTGTTTGTAATGGCTCATATGTTCATTGGGTGGTTGTTTAGTACACTGCATCCCTTCCCTTGTCATAGGAGGCCCATTTCGCAGAGCCAATTATTTATTCATCTCTACATACATCATCACTTGGGCTCTGGCAGTAAAGCTCGCCTTAAAGATGATGAGCTCAGAACAGATCTTGGAAGGTCCCACCCTACTTGGCATCATCAACATACAGTTCTGACTCAGAGCAAATGTAAGCATACACTCACCAGAACTCACTTCGGTGCATGGAACTGCCTATATGGGATGTTTGCATCTATGTTGGAGGCTGCTCATATATATAGTCGGCTAGCTGCTCATGCAAGGGGATCACTCCTTTTCCCCCTTTTACAATCTCCCCTCACTTATCTTGCTTGTATCACCTCACTGCATATACATGTAATCATACATGCTGATCCACATTCTCTTGTGAGTTGATCTTGAGTGTTCTCACCAGCCATGGTGAGTTCCACTTTTTTTGAACGTGTTGTTGAGCATGTGTCAACACCTGTAAAAGGGTGTCAAACTGCCATCCCACCATCGTCCCGCTGTAACCATGCCACCAGTTACTCAGTGTCAACGATGTCAGCATGCTCCACCGGAGCCACTGTCACCGATAGCCCCACCATCACCATTGCTGATATCAGCTCAGCCCTCATTGCTGACTCCATTACTGTCATCCACCTCATTGTCACCCACTGACATCCCCCTCCCAACTACTCCCCCTCCACCATCTCCTTCTATGGATTCTACATCCTCAGGATCCTTCTATCTTCCAGTTATGTCATCAGCTACACTGTCACACACCAGTCGCTGTGAACAGTCTGCACCTAGCAAGGCCCCCCCTGTTTTAACAGCTGGGGATGTTACACCTGGAGCACTCTGCACATGGGAGCTGGGTTGTATGAATTTCTTTCAACAGAAGGGTGTTACTGCAGATGACCAGGTTGTCAAGGTAGCTGGGAACCTTTTGGACCCCCAGATTCAGGACTGGTACAGTAATGATGGGGACCACTTGATGGCCCTCTCCTTTGCTGAGTTCATGACAGAAGTATGCAAATACTGGTTGCCCTCTGATTGGGCAGCAACAGTCTGACAGAAGATGCTCTCGTCGACCCAAGGAACCAAGGCTTTCCACCTCTGGGCAGTTGAAATCAAAAGTTTGAATGTCCTGTTACATGGTAGTGAATCATACTTGTCTGAAGTCCACCTCTGCTTCCACCTTGAGTCTCACATGAACTTGGACATTGCTGCAGAATACCACATGACAATATTCTCTAAAGAAACAGACTTCCATGTCTGGCTGGACATGGTCCGTTTGTCGTGTGCCGTTTCAGTCTTTTCCTTCCTAAGACACTTATTGTGTATGTTCCCAACGTTCCTGAGCCCACTACCTGTTGTTGTCCCCTTTCCTGCGTCCTTGCGACGTCTCACTTTGGACCTCTGCCTAGCCTTAGGGGCAAGTCCATGGACCTTACATTTATGACACAGCCATGCTTACATATGTTCCCCTTTTTACTTTACCTTTCTCGCTTCTCAGATCCTGATGGGATCTGGAGGCTTCTTGACGGTTGCGGTTTGCTTTCCTAGGCATGTGACTGTCGTTGTGTTGTGCCTAGGGGAGATCTCCTATTTGCCTGTCACAAATAGTCCAGCATGGTGAGGAGTCATGATGAGTAGGGTGTGTCGTCACCCATGACTCAGTGTGCGTCACCGAGGGCACTCTGACTCAATACCCTGTGGAGAGATCTCCTTTGCAAGACCCCGTCTTGTTTGTTACTTGCATGTTTATGGCAATTGTATGGTAGTCTTCTCATCGCCTGTGGGGTATATAAACCCACAGCATAGCGATAGAGAATCCTTGTACTTTTGCTACCTAGCTACATCCTAGCAAGTAGGATCCATCCTGTAAACTCTTGCTTCTCCCTTTATCTCTGAGCACTGCTCTGCTAAAAGTCGACCGGGCAAGATCCCTATCGAAGTATTAGTACGACTTATCCTCAAGGATATCAGGATGTAGTCAAGGCTGTCCCTGTTGACACATCTACATATCACTGTCGATATATCTACAAGAGGCCTGCCGCAAGTCACGTGCTCACCTATTGTCTGCCTATAGGTCTACTTTACTGGAAGGTAAACAGCGCACGTCGGTCGTTGCCTTGAACAAGCAACCGTGATCAATGCCACATGACAAAAGCAAAAGTACCCTCATGTCGCATATCTGCAAGTGTGATCCCTGCTCCCATAAGGTCATAGCAGAAAGCATCACAAGTCGTTTGCCAGGTATCGTTCTTGCAACAAACCCCCACAATCACAACCCTTCTACAATGACACCCTCTCGTCGTTGTATTCCCCCACATCATTCCTATTAAAGCAAGCATCAGTTATTTGAGGAGTAAAGCCTAGATCAGAAGAGTACTAGGAGGTGAAGGCTACACCTGTCATGTGGGCTCAGGTACCTCTAGGAATCCCTGAAAGGTCACTCAAAGTAACGTCTCAACTCATACCCAAGATAGAGGAAGCCCCTCGAGTCTTGTGGCAATAAAGCAAAGGTGTCTTCTGATGCGGGATCAACAAAGTTCTGGCCCAGAAAGCCTCCAGTAGTCCCCCCATGCACATCGACATCCTCTGCAGCACCTGAAAAGATTGAAAGGTCAACCTCTCAAAGATTTCAGCTGTATGCTATGAGTCCAACAAAAGCTGATCCTGAAGCAAACACTCCGGTATTGCCCAGTAGAGCAAAAGGGAAGGCCCCTAAAGAAGCTCAACAACTGCCCTCGTCCTTCCATCAGATCCAAGAACCAGAACCCTTAGCTGGGAAAAGAATTGACAAAGAAGAGACTCATACAGCACCAGAGTCAGTGTCAACAAGTTTAGATCTTGGAATGGCAGGAGTTGGTGAACAAGAAACCGTTGCAAAACTCGCTGAACAACTCCAGCAATTTGCCCAAACAACAGACCCCTTCAAAAGTAGAACAGTCGGAAACATAAAGGAACTTGTCACCTGGTATGAAGCCCTCACAGGTCATCAAGGACTTGTGTTCCCATCATACACTATACTGGGAGGTTCCACTGATCAAAGACAAGAAGGAAGAGTCCTTGAAGGAGGAAAAGAACTTGGTCTTGGTAAACCCCCTCTGTTCGACGGAACCAGTGGCAAATACGAAGCCTGGATCGCCTCTGTCAACAATTACCTCAATCTCAATCAACACATCTATAATACCAACAAAAGAAAAATTGGATTCACCCTTTCATTCATGAGCCAAGGCTCATCAGTCCACTTTGCCGAAAATTACTTGAAAGAATGCACAACTCAAGCAGGCAATGTCTACATCCTAGACTCGTGGACCATGTTTATTGAATGAATGGAACAAATATTCAAGGTCGGTGATATGGAAGCTCTAGCTTTCCTGAAGATGGCCGAGATTGAACAAAATGACAAGCCCCTGAATGAGTATATCAGGAAGTTCTTAGATCTCATCACCCGAGCCAACATCTCCCATGATGATCGACAAGCAGGAGTCTATTTCAGAAAAGGATTAAATCCCCACACTACCGAATGGATCCTCCGGTCCAGCAAAATCCCGACTACTGTCCAGCAATGGATAGACACCACCATCGATGCACAAACTGCAAAAGCATCGCTTGGAGTATATAACAGTTGCCTCACAAAAGAAGATCGAACTGTCCTGCATATGTATCAAGATGAAGGCAGGAATAACATGACAAAGAAAAATGATCCATGGGCCATGGACGTAGATCAGCAAAAGAAGCCGACCCCATACAGGCCACCCCAGAAAAGGAAACCTCCTAGGTTTCAAGAAGTACATTCGTCAAGCAACTTTGCTGGATCGTGTTATGGATGTGGAAAGCAAGGCCACATCAGTCGTGACTGCCCAATCAAAAAGGACTTTCAAAAGCCGTCAATCCTCCAAGAAGTAAAGTCAAGGTACAGCGCATGCGAGTCTGAGGAACTCAAGAGGGCATTGGGAGCTGATAAAAAGGAGGATTTTTAAAGACCTCTCTCAGAAAGACCGCAACCGAGGAGAGGTGCATGTTTCAATCGTTTTCAGCTCCAGAGTTAATGTCCCTAGCTGCGTATAATGAATATCTGTCCATCAATGCAATTGCTGGAACATTATATCTCATGGAACGAAATGATCAAGCGGTACGAACAGCAATCGATAGTGGAGCCGAATGCAACGCTATCAGCAGAGACGTCATACAAAAGAATGGTCTCAAGACCTGAAAAATAGAGCATCCATGGTCGCCTCGAAGTTTTGAAGGTTCAATGAAACAAGTAATCAACTCTATAGCCTTCTTCATGGGAAGAGTTCATGGTCAAACATTCAAACTTCACACATATGTCATGGACCTTAAAAATGAAGGACTCTTACTCGGAATGCCTTGGCTACAGCAGGCCCAGCCCGTAATAGATTGGGTCAAACGCTGAATTGTTGGATGGGGAACCCCAGAAGTATCCATTTCAATAAACTGAACATCAATTTCAACAGAACTAGAGGCCAATATGAAACACAATGAGGTGGAACTCCTGCCTGAGTACTCCAAGTATTCCAAAGTGTTTTTGGAAAAATGCCCTTTCCCTCCCCATCGACTCGGCTATGACCATACTATTAAACTCAACACCAGCAAGGATTTAAAGACCTTCAAGCCAGCCAAAATCTACCCCCTGTTGTGCGATGAAATGAAACTACTCAATGAGTTTCTTGAGGAAAATCTCAAAACTGGCAAGATCGAGAAGATTCAAAACACCGACATCCTTAAGGTTCCCCCGGCCCCGGTCTTCTTCATAGGAAAGAAGGATGGAAAGAAACAGTTAATTCAAGACTATCAACAGCTCAATTCCTTCACTGTCCCAGACCATTATCCCCTTCCCCTTGTAAAACCCATCCTCAACGAGCTGGTGGAGTCGAAATACTTTGCAAAGTTCGATGTCCACTGGGGCTTCATCAACATCTGAGTAGAGAAAGAAGAAGATGCTCTGTTAGGCTCGTTCGTAACACCCAGAGGGGTGTACAAGCCAACCATAATGTTCTTTGGACAAAACAATGTGCCCCTGACGTTCCAAAGATATATGGACAGAAAATTTGGTCGTCTCTGAATTGACAAGAAGGCCATCATATACCTGGACGATGTAACTGTCCATGCTAAAACATGTGAAGAACTGAAGAAGAATGTACAGGAGTTCTTGGAAATAGTGAAAGAGGAAAACCTATGCCTAAAACTGTCAAAGTGTGTTTTTGGAGCAGAGGAAATTGACTTCCTGGGTTTTACCATCAAGCATGGCCAATACGAAACTGCTCCCATCAAGGTCAACACTGTTCATAGTTGGAAAACCCCGAGTAACGTCCATGACGTTCAACAATTCCTTGGCTTCTGCAACTTCTACTGACAGTTCATCCCATTGTTCGCTATGGTCACAAAACCCCTACATATCTTGACGAAGAAAGATGAGCCCTGGCACTGGAAGGATGATGAAGAACATGCATTCCAGAAACTAAAAATGCTGATGAGCCAGGCTCCCATACTTTGCCTCCCAGACTTCAACAAACCATTCGAAGTCTATACAGATGCCTCGAAGCTCAGCACAGGAGCTGTATTATGCCAGAAGTTTGAAGACAATGAACTGCATCCAATTGCATACCTCTCGCAATCGCTCCAAGGAGCCAAACAAAATTATCAAGTATACGATCTGGAAATGATGGCAGTAGTATGCGCCCTGAAGGCCTGGAAACACTACCTGCTGTGTCCTGTGGAGGAAACAATCATCCATACCAACCACAAAAACCTGACTTATTATCAGGAACCTCAAAACCTTACTGGCCACCAAGCCTGCTGGCTCGCCTATATTCAAGGTTTCCCGCTAAAGTTCAAACACAATCCCAGTTGACGAATGATTGTCCCTGACACACTCTCATGAAATCCACATTTCATTGCAACAACACCAGTTGAAACCATGGTACTCCCACCATCAATTTGGCTAAAAGAGGGGGGTGAAACCGCAAAAAACACCCCTGAACCGGTCAACACGACCTCAATACCACCCCTCGAAAAACAACAAGAAGAGCCTTTGAAGGTGAAAGTCCCAAAAACCAAGTTTCAACAGCAGAAAAAGCCACTTCAAGAAAAAGGAATGTTGAGGGTATCGACAGAGGTGTACAAAGAAATAAAGAAGTCATCAGCACCAGATAAAAGTTACGTGATAACCAAAGACAACAACGTCAAAGAAGATCCTGTAACGAAAATCAAGACTAAAAATGGAAGGCTCTACATACCTCCAAATGCAAGAAGAAAGACCCTAGCAGAGTTCCATGACCACCCATTGGCCAGACATCCAGGTGTCAAGGCAATGACAGCCAAGCTAAACAAAAATTGCTTCTGGCCAGGAATGTGGAAGGAAATTTGAGAGTATGTCCACAGATGTCCTACCTGTCAAGCTTCAAAGGTTGTTCGACAAAATCATCCACCACCTCTACAACCGATAGAAAGTGCAACACCGTTACCATTCAAACAGGTATCCATGGACTTCATTACTGACCTCCTGCATTCCAAGAACCACGATTCCATTTTAACGGTTGTAGATCACAGCCTGAGCAAGGCAGTGATATTTATCCCCACCGAGAAAACCGTCGATTCCAAAGGTCTGGCCAACCTCTGGCTCCAACATGTCTATCCAAGGTTTGGAATCCCCGAGTCCATAATATCTGACAGAGGTCCCCAGTTCGTCAGTGCCTTCACACAAAACTTATACAAAGCACTACAAATAAAACCTCACTACTCGTCAGGGTACCACCCTCAAACCAATGGAGAGGCTGAACGAGTTAATCAAGAGGTCGAAACGTACATTTGGATGTACTGTGCCGAAACCCCTAACGACTGGAGTAACCACCTGTCAATGGCCGAGTTTGCACATAATTCCTGAATCCACATGACCCACAGACAGATGCCGTTCTTGCTACTCTATGGATATGACCCAGACCCTTATCTGGCTGTCCATGCATCAAAAGCCCCAGGCGTAGAAGAATGTCTTGAAAGTCTCACACATGCCCGTGACACCGCCCTCATTGCCCATAAGAAAGCTACTGAACAAATGGCAAAGGGAGGCCCTGACCCTCTTCTGTACATGCCCCCTCGTATAGGTGA
This sequence comes from Pisolithus thermaeus, assembly GCA_024663475.1. Lineage (NCBI taxonomy): Eukaryota > Fungi > Basidiomycota > Agaricomycetes > Boletales > Pisolithaceae > Pisolithus > Pisolithus thermaeus. Next base: position 111,101 of record JANFAF010000058.1, read on the forward strand.
TTGTGTTTGGCTAGATGCAAAAGACCTAAAACGTGATGTCCAGTCAACAAAGCTGGCTCTGCGATGCGTCAGCCCCTTTCGCATAAAGAAGATTATAAACAAGGTTGCGGTGGAACTTGAACTGCCAATCCCATGGCGAGTACACCCTGTCTTTCATACATCACAGATCTTCCCATATGTCAAAACCCAAGAATATGGTCCTGCACCACCCCCACCTTTACTGGATATAGTCAATGATGTCCCAGAATGGGAGATCGAGTCTATTTTAAACCATAAGGAGGTAAAGATGGGACAGGGTAAAAGGACGCGTTATTTGGTCAAGTGGAGCGGTTACGGACATGCAAGCAATACTTTGGAACCAGAAGGAAACCTTGTTAATGCAGGAGAGGTCCTTGAGGAGTATAAAAGAAGACGACTGAAACCACCAGAAACCAAGAAATCCCCTCGTCACACCTGTCGTCACCAAAAAGAAAACTAAATGTCCTCCTACGACCATGACGATGGATATAACTCTGAGTTGCACAAACACTTGCTCAACTCCATGTCTGCCTTCAACTCCGACTATGACTTTACATCCCCCGCATCACCTCCCTTATCCCAGTCTGGTTTATCTGCATCAGACCACTTCACATTGGTCTATGAGTCCACCCTTGAATCCATTCTTGATGCCAACACCAATGGGCCACAGAACCCCCATTCGCAGTTCAACATATGGTACCTGTCAAAGGGAAAAAGAAGGGCTACACCTACGACACCCAGAGCTCGCCCTTACCCCACACCAGAACCCGTATATTGAGCCCAGTGCAACACACCTCCCCCTCAGCCATCATCCTCTGTCCCAAACAATAACGAAACAACCCCATCCTCGCTCCCCAATGAAACCCGAGAAAGTGAACAGCCAGTCGGACTCCTGTGCAACCCACAAGAGTATGAAGGTTATGTTCAGGTGTTTGAAGGGTTTGAGCAGTGGGACCGGGAGGGATGGAACTCAGGAAGCAACCATGAACACTTATGGATGCTGCATCAAATATACAGAGGCATTGAAGATACCATTGGTCACACCGCCAACATCCTGAAGGCTGGAGACACTGTGCTTGATGAACAGTCGCCCAGAACTGCTTACATGGAGGCCAAAGGAATGAAAAATGTAGAACAAATGCAGAAAATGCTCGGGTCACTAGTCAACATTGTCCATGTCAAGTTCAGCACTAAACTAGTCCAGTCCTTTTGTGACTTTCACCATGTTCCATCTGCTCTTAAACATGTCACTTTCAAGGTCACCACTCCCTCTGACTACGAAACCCCTCCAGCTGGTATCCCAGTTAAAGGACAAGAGAATATTCATGAAGGCAACAGCTTGTCGGCCACTGAGGATAGGAGAGATGGAGGTAGTGCCAGGAACCTCACTGAAAGTGGACCGTGTCAAGGGACATCACGAAGCCTACAGCCAGACCAAATGGACATATCTCCAGTACCTGGCAGCAACCGGAAAGAGACAAGCGATACTATGGCCGAAGAAGGGGAGTCAACGAGTGAAGACGAATCTGTTCCAGGAGCCCACTGGATTCACAAATGTTGCCACCAAGAGGAGGAAGAGGTTGCCAGAAGAAAGTTTCTCAACATTGTGGCCCAGATCCTCGGAGAGAGATGCGACGATGCGTGGGTCTCCGAAAGAGAAAGAGTCGAAAAGTGGAGAAGCTTCCTCCTCAAGGTCTTTGAAAAACACAAATACTGGACATTTGATATATTCAATGCAACAAAGACAACGGAAGCACTCCCAAATTGTGACTTCTATCCCATCCATTCCACCCCTGAACTTCGTCTTGAACTCGCTGGATACATTGTCCTCAACTATGGCATTAAATCTGCACATTTATTCTGCCGCATTTTTTGTACCTACCATGTTTTTTGTACCCCTGCTGCATTTTTTGTACCCACCGCATTTTTAAAAAAAATACAAGAGGAAGTGCAAAACAAGGGCCACATTTTTTTTTTTTGGTTTGGAGCCCACCACTGAGGTAGAATGAACATCAAAATATAAATGATGTAGCTACTAACTACTGGCAGCTTCACACAAAATAAGGATTATCTTGTGAACAGCGAGGTGTGCCAAGATAATTCTGGTGTCATTTTGAAGCCATGGCCAAGTAGTATGATCCTGTAAAATAGCAAGATGCATGGTTGAGAAATGGTGGAGAGTAGTACAACATACTGGATGCACCTGCACACGCACCTGAGTCTGTCCATGTTCCTTCCGTGCTGACTAATCTCTATGTGACTGCTCCCTCGTCCTTGCCCTGACTATACATGCCTCCCTCAAACCCACGGGTTGTAAACCCAGATAACTACCTGCAGAATTTCCTGTCCTTCATTTAGCACATCCCCAAAAGATTTCCATCTTCATTTAGTGCAGTAGCATACTAATTGTTCCTCACCAAGCCTATACTTGAATGCACTTTGATTTTACTCATGAATTTTGGTACCAAAAAACAGAAAGTACAGGCAATGCAACTACTGCAAGTGCCAAAAAAAATGCAGCCCTTTGTGTTTTTGCACTTCCTCTCGTATTTTTTTTAAAACACGGTGGGTACAAAAAATGCGGTGGGGGTACAAAAAATGCAGCAGGGGTACAAAAAACGCAGTAGGTACAAAAAACGCGACGGAATAAATGTGCAGATTTAACGCCATACTCAACCCCTTCCACCCCTTTTACAAACACACCTGCCTCAACTGTCAAAGACTCAGTCATTGGTCGTGTCACAACGGCAAAGGCTCTAAGTGGACTGACCCTCATGGACGTCCTATTAGACAGCCCAAACCTGCTGCCAATAATCAACACGAACCTGGACCTTCCCTTTGAAGACGTCAACTGATCGACCGTAGCAGGGTCGCCACAGTTAAAAGAGGGGGGTGATGTCGTGTGCCATTTCAGTCTTTTCCTTCCTAAGACACTTATCGTGTATGTTCCCGACATTCCCGAGCCTGCTACCTGTTGTCATCCCCTTTCCCGCATCCTTGCGATGTCTCGCTTTGGACCTCTGCCTAGCCTTAGGGGCAAGTCCATGGACCTTACATTTACGACACAGCCATGCTTACATACGTTCCCCTTTTTACTTTACCTTTCTCGCTTCTCAGATCCTGATGGGATCTGGAGGCTTCTTGATGGTTGCAGTTTGCTTTCCTAGGCACATGACTGTCGTTGCATCACACCTAGGGGAGATCTCCTATTTGCCTGTCGCAAATAGTCCAGCATGGTGAGGAGTCATGATGAGTAGGGTGTGTCGTCACCCATGACTCAGTGTGCATCACCAAGGGCACTCTGACTCGATACCCTGTGGAGAGATCTCCTTTGCAAGACCCCGTCTTGTTTGTTACTTATGCATTTATGGCAATCATACGGTAGTCTTCTCATCGCCTGTGGGGTATATAAACCCACAGCATAGCGATAGAGAATCCTTGTACTTTTGCTACCTAGCTACATCCTAGCAAGTAGGATCCATCCTGTAAACTCTTGCTTCTCCCTTTATCTCTGAGCACTGCTCCGCTAAAAGTCAACCAGGCAAGATCCCTATCGAAGTATTAGTACAACTTATCCTCAAGGATATCAGGACGTAGTCAAGGCTGTCCCTGTCGACACATCTACATATCACTGTCGATATATCTACAAGAGGCCCACCGCAAGTCGTGTGCTCACCTATTGTCTGCCTATAGGTCTACTTTACCAGAAGGTAAACAGTGCACATCGGTCATTGCCTTGAACAAGCAACCATGATCAACGCTGCACGACAATGTTATGATGGTCCATACCATGTGGTGGCTGCATCTCCCATGACATCCATGTACACCCTCGATATCCCATGCACAGCAAACACCTGCAAAACATTCCATGCCAGTCAACTACGTGCCTTTGTACCCAGTGACTGTGAGCTATTCCCAGCAAGGGAACTCCCCAGGCCTGGACCTGTAGTCATGGCAAAGGGTCAGCTGGAGAATTTTGTGGAGTGCATTTTGGATGAAAAGCATGTAGGACAGACAAAGAAGTATTTGGTCAGGTGGCTGGGTTATGGTGCAGAGGATGATGAGTGGTTGCTGAGGAAGGAACTGGAGGAGTGCAAAGCATTGGATGACTGGGAACAGGAACATCCCCCATGAGCCAATGCACATGACCCCTACACTCTCAGACTTCCAACACTCACCACACTCACCACATCCCCTGTCACTCTTTTTTCAAAGGGTGGAGGGGCGTAAGTGTACACTCACCAGAACTCACTTTGGCATATGGAACTGCCTACATGGGATGTTTGCATCTATGTTGGAGGCTGCTTGTATATATAGTCGGCTAGCTGCTCGTGCAAGGGGATCACTCCTTTTCCCCCTTTTACAATCTCCCCTCACTTATCTTGCTTGTATCACCTCGCTGCATATACATGTAATCATACATGCTGATCCACATTCTCTTGTGAGTTGATCTTGAGTGTTCTCACCAGCTGTGGTGAGTTCCACTTTTTTTGAACATGTCATTGAGTGTGTGTTGACACCTGTAAAAGGGTGTCAAACTGCCATCCTGCCATCATCCCACTGTAACCACGCCACCAGTTACTCGGTGTCAACGATGTCAGCATGCTCCACCAGAGCCACCATCACCCATAGCCCCACCATCACCATTGCCAATATCAGCTCAGCCCTCATCGCTGACTCCATTACTGTCATCCACCTCATTGTCACCTGCTGACATCCCCCTCTCAACTACTCCCCCTCCACTGTCTCCTTCTATGGATGCTACATCCTCAGGATCCTGCTTGCTATCTGTTTTAGCAGTGAAGCTGGAGTTTGCAGTGCAGCTAGGTTGAAATGGTTTCTTGTTTGAAGTACAAAGTGCTGCTTCAATTTTGGCAGCATCTCAGACCCATTTCTCATCAAGCAAATGGTGTCGTGCAGCGTTGATCATGGTTGCTTGTTCAAGGCAATGACCGATGTGCACTGTTTACCTTCTGGTAAAGTAGACCTATAGGCAGACAATAGGTGAGCACACGACTTGCGGTGGGCCTCTTGTAGATATATCGACAGTGATATGTAGATGTGTCGACAGGGACAGCCTTGACTACGTCCTGATATCCTTGAGGATAAGTTGTACTAATACTTCGATAGGGATCTTGCCTGGTTGACTTTTAGCGGAGCAGTGCTCAGAGATAAAGGGAGAAGCAAGAGTTTACAGGATGGATCCTACTTGCTAGGATGTAGCTAGGTAGCAAAAGTACAAGGATTCTCTATCGCTATGCTGTGGGTTTATATACCCCACAGGCGATGAGAAGACTACCGTATGATTGCCATAAATGCATAAGTAACAAACAAGACGGGGTCTTGCAAAGGAGATCTCTCCACAGGGTATCGAGTCAGAGTGCCCTTGGTGATGCACACTGAGTCATGGGTGACGACACACCCTACTCATCATGACTCCTCACCATGCTGGACTATTTGCGACAGGCAAATAGGAGATCTCCCCTAGGTGTGATGCAACGACAGTCATGTGCCTAGGAAAGCAAACTGCAACCATCAAGAAGCCTCCAGATCCCATCAGGATCTGAGAAGCGAGAAAGGTAAAGTAAAAAGGGGAACGTATGTAAGCATGGCTGTGTCGTAAATGTAAGGTCCATGGACTTGCCCCTAAGGCTAGGCAGAGGTCCAAAGCGAGACATCGCAAGGATGCGGGAAAGGGGATGACAACAGGTAGCAGGCTCGGGAATGTCGGGAACATACACGATAAGTGTCTTAGGAAGGAAAAGACTGAAATGGCACACGACATCACCCCCCTCTTTTAACTGTGGCGACCCTGCTACGGTCGATCAGTTGACGTCTTCAAAGGGAAGGTCCAGGTTCGTGTTGATTATTGGCAGCAGGTTTGGGCTGTCTAATAGGACGTCCATGAGGGTCAGTCCACTTAGAGCCTTTGCCGTTGTGACACGACCAATGACTGAGTCTTTGACAGTTGAGGCAGGTGTGTTTGTAAAAGGGGTGGAAGGGGTTGAGTATGGCGTTAAATCTGCACATTTATTCCGTCGCGTTTTTTGTACCTACTGCGTTTTTTGTACCCCTGCTGCATTTTTTGTACCCCCACCGCATTTTTTGTACCCACCGTGTTTTAAAAAAAATACGAGAGGAAGTGCAAAAACACAAAGGGCTGCATTTTTTTTGGCACTTGCAGTAGTTGCATTGCCTGTACTTTCTGTTTTTTGGTACCAAAATTCATGAGTAAAATCAAAGTGCATTCAAGTATAGGCTTGGTGAGGAACAATTAGTATGCTACTGCACTAAATGAAGATGGAAATCTTTTGGGGATGTGCTAAATGAAGGACAGGAAATTCTGCAGGTAGTTATCTGGGTTTACAACCCGTGGGTTTGAGGGAGGCATGTATAGTCAGGGCAAGGACGAGGGAGCAGTCACATAGAGATTAGTCAGCACGGAAGGAACATGGACAGACTCAGGTGCGTGTGCAGGTGCATCCAGTATGTTGTACTACTCTCCACCATTTCTCAACCATGCATCTTGCTATTTTACAGGATCATACTACTTGGCCATGGCTTCAAAATGACACCAGAATTATCTTGGCACACCTCGCTGTTCACAAGATAATCCTTATTTTGTGTGAAGCTGCCAGTAGTTAGTAGCTACATCATTTATATTTTGATGTTCATTCTACCTCAGTGGTGGGCTCCAAACCAAAAAAAAAAAATGTGGCCCTTGTTTTGCACTTCCTCTTGTATTTTTTTAAAAATGCGGTGGGTACAAAAAATGCAGCAGGGGTACAAAAAACATGGTAGGTACAAAAAATGCGGCAGAATAAATGTGCAGATTTAATGCCATAGTTGAGGACAATGTATCCAGCGAGTTCAAGACGAAGTTCAGGGGTGGAATGGATGGGATAGAAGTCACAATTTGGGAGTGCTTCCGTTGTCTTTGTTGCATTGAATATATCAAATGTCCAGTATTTGTGTTTTTCAAAGACCTTGAGGAGGAAGCTTCTCCACTTTTCGACTCTTTCTCTTTCGGAGACCCACGCATCGTCGCATCTCTCTCCGAGGATCTGGGCCACAATGTTGAGAAACTTTCTTCTGGCAACCTCTTCCTCCTCTTGGTGGCAACATTTGTGAATCCAGTGGGCTCCTGGAACAGATTCGTCTTCACTCGTTGACTCCCCTTCTTCGGCCATAGTATCGCTTGTCTCTTTCCGGTTGCTGCCAGGTACTGGAGATATGTCCATTTGGTCTGGCTGTAGGCTTCGTGATGTCCCTTGACACGGTCCACTTTCAGTGAGGTTCCTGGCACTACCTCCATCTCTCCTATCCTCAGTGGCCGACAAGCTGTTGCCTTCATGAATATTCTCTTGTCCTTTAACTGGGATACCAGCTGGAGGGGTTTCGTAGTCAGAGGGAGTGGTGACCTTGAAAGTGACATGTTTAAGAGCAGATGGAACATGGTGAAAGTCACAAAAGGACTGGACTAGTTTAGTGCTGAACTTGACATGGACAATGTTGACTAGTGACCCGAGCATTTTCTGCATTTGTTCTACATTTTTCATTCCTTTGGCCTCCATGTAAGCAGTTCTGGGCGACTGTTCATCAAGCACAGTGTCTCCAGCCTTCAGGATGTTGGCGGTGTGACCAATGGTATCTTCAATGCCTCTGTATATTTGATGCAGCATCCATAAGTGTTCATGGTTGCTTCCTGAGTTCCATCCCTCCCGGTCCCACTGCTCAAACCCTTCAAACACCTGAACATAACCTTCATACTCTTGTGGGTTGCACAGGAGTCCGACTGGCTGTTCACTTTCTCGGGTTTCATTGGGGAGCGAGGATGGGGTTGTTTCGTTATTGTTTGGGACAGAGGATGATGGCTGAGGGGGAGGTGTGTTGCACTGGGCTCAATATACGGGTTCTGGTGTGGGGTAAGGGCGAGCTCTGGGTGTCGTAGGTGTAGCCCTTCTTTTTCCCTTTGACAGGTACCATATGTTGAACTGCGAATGGGGGTTCTGTGGCCCATTGGTGTTGGCATCAAGAATGGATTCAAGGGTGGACTCATAGACCAATGTGAAGTGGTCTGATGCAGATAAACCAGACTGGGATAAGGGAGGTGATGCGGGGGATGTAAAGTCATAGTCGGAGTTGAAGGCAGACATGGAGTTGAGCAAGTGTTTGTGCAACTCAGAGTTATATCCATCGTCATGGTCGTAGGAGGACATTTAGTTTTCTTTTTGGTGACGACAGGTGTGACGAGGGGATTTCTTGGTTTCTGGTGGTTTCAGTCGTCTTCTTTTATACTCCTCAAGGACCTCTCCTGCATTAACAAGGTTTCCTTCTGGTTCCAAAGTATTGCTTGCATGTCCGTAACCGCTCCACTTGACCAAATAACGCGTCCTTTTACCCTGTCCCATCTTTACCTCCTTATGGTTTAAAATAGACTCGATCTCCCATTCTGGGACATCATTGACTATATCCAGTAAAGGTGGGGGTGGTGCAGGACCATATTCTTGGGTTTTGACATATGGGAAGATCTGTGATGTATGAAAGACAGGGTGTACTCGCCATGGGATTGGCAGTTCAAGTTCCACCGCAACCTTGTTTATAATCTTCTTTATGCGAAAGGGGCTGACGCATCGCAGAGCCAGCTTTGTTGACTGGACATCACGTTTTAGGTCTTTTGCATCTAGCCAAACACAATCACCTATACGAGGGGGCATGTACAGAAGAGGGTCAGGGCCTCCCTTTGCCATTTGTTCAGTAGCTTTCTTATGGGCAATGAGGGCGGTGTCACGGGCATGTGTGAGACTTTCAAGACATTCTTCTACGCCTGGGGCTTTTGATGCATGGACAGCCAGATAAGGGTCTGGGTCATATCCATAGAGTAGCAAGAACGGCATCTGTCTGTGGGTCATGTGGATTCAGGAATTATGTGCAAACTCGGCCATTGACAGGTGGTTACTCCAGTCGTTAGGGGTTTCGGCACAGTACATCCAAATGTACGTTTCGACCTCTTGATTAACTCGTTCAGCCTCTCCATTGGTTTGAGGGTGGTACCCTGACGAGTAGTGAGGTTTTATTTGTAGTGCTTTGTATAAGTTTTGTGTGAAGGCACTGACGAACTGGGGACCTCTGTCAGATATTATGGACTCGGGGATTCCAAACCTTGGATAGACATGTTGGAGCCAGAGGTTGGCCAGACCTTTGGAATCGACGGTTTTCTCGGTGGGGATAAATATCACTGCCTTGCTCAGGCTGTGATCTACAACCGTTAAAATGGAATCGTGGTTCTTGGAATGCAGGAGGTCAGTAATGAAGTCCATGGATACCTGTTTGAATGGTAACGGTGTTGCACTTTCTATCGGTTGTAGAGGTGGTGGATGATTTTGTCGAACAACCTTTGAAGCTTGACAGGTAGGACATCTGTGGACATACTCTCAAATTTCCTTCCACATTCCTGGCCAGAAGCAATTTTTGTTTAGCTTGGCTGTCATTGCCTTGACACCTGGATGTCTGGCCAATGGGTGGTCATGGAACTCTGCTAGGGTCTTTCTTCTTGCATTTGGAGGTATGTAGAGCCTTCCATTTTTAGTCTTGATTTTCGTTACAGGATCTTCTTTGACGTTGTTGTCTTTGGTTATCACGTAACTTTTATCTGGTGCTGATGACTTCTTTATTTCTTTGTACACCTCTGTCGATACCCTCAACATTCCTTTTTCTTGAAGTGGCTTTTTCTGCTGTTGAAACTTGGTTTTTGGGACTTTCACCTTCAAAGGCTCTTCTTGTTGTTTTTCGAGGGGTGGTATTGAGGTCGTGTTGACCGGTTCAGGGGTGTTTTTTGCGGTTTCACCCCCCTCTTTTAGCCAAATTGATGGTGGGAGTACCATGGTTTCAACTGGTGTTGTTGCAATGAAATGTGGATTTCATGAGAGTGTGTCAGGGACAATCATTCGTCAACTGGGATTGTGTTTGAACTTTAGCGGGAAACCTTGAATATAGGCGAGCCAGCAGGCTTGGTGGCCAGTAAGGTTTTGAGGTTCCTGATAATAAGTCAGGTTTTTGTGGTTGGTATGGATGATTGTTTCCTCCACAGGACACAGCAGGTAGTGTTTCCAGGCCTTCAGGGCGCATACTACTGCCATCATTTCCAGATCGTATACTTGATAATTTTGTTTGGCTCCTTGGAGCGATTGCGAGAGGTATGCAATTGGATGCAGTTCATTGTCTTCAAACTTCTGGCATAATACAGCTCCTGTGCTGAGCTTCGAGGCATCTGTATAGACTTCGAATGGTTTGTTGAAGTCTGGGAGGCAAAGTATGGGAGCCTGGCTCATCAGCATTTTTAGTTTCTGGAATGCATGTTCTTCATCATCCTTCCAGTGCCAGGGCTCATCTTTCTTCGTCAAGATATGTAGGGGTTTTGTGACCATAGCGAACAATGGGATGAACTGTCAGTAGAAGTTGCAGAAGCCAAGGAATTGTTGAACGTCATGGACGTTACTCGGGGTTTTCCAACTATGAACAGTGTTGACCTTGATGGGAGCAGTTTCGTATTGGCCATGCTTGATGGTAAAACCCAGGAAGTCAATTTCCTCTGCTCCAAAAACACACTTTGACAGTTTTAGGCATAGGTTTTCCTCTTTCACTATTTCCAAGAACTCCTGTACATTCTTCTTCAGTTCTTCACATGTTTTAGCATGGACAGTTACATCGTCCAGGTATATGATGGCCTTCTTGTCAATTCAGAGACGACCAAATTTTCTGTCCATATATCTTTGGAACGTCAGGGGCACATTGTTTTGTCCAAAGAACATTATGGTTGGCTTGTACACCCCTCTGGGTGTTACGAACGAGCCTAACAGAGCATCTTCTTCTTTCTCTACTCAGATGTTGATGAAGCCCCAGTGGACATCGAACTTTGCAAAGTATTTCGACTCCACCAGCTCGTTGAGGATGGGTTTTACAAGGGGAAGGGGATAATGGTCTGGGACAGTGAAGGAATTGAGCTGTTGATAGTCTTGAATTAACTGTTTCTTTCCATCCTTCTTTCCTATGAAGAAGACCGGGGCCGGGGGAACCTTAAGGATGTCGGTGTTTTGAATCTTCTCGATCTTGCCAGTTTTGAGATTTTCCTCAAGAAACTCATTGAGTAGTTTCATTTCATCGCACAACAGGGGGTAGATTTTGGCTGGCTTGAAGGTCTTTAAATCCTTGCTGGTGTTGAGTTTAATAGTATGGTCATAGCCGAGTCGATGGGGAGGGAAAGGGCATTTTTCCAAAAACACTTTGGAATACTTGGAGTACTCAGGCAGGAGTTCCACCTCATTGTGTTTCATATTGGCCTCTAGTTCTGTTGAAATTGATGTTCAGTTTATTGAAATGGATACTTCTGGGGTTCCCCATCCAACAATTCAGCGTTTGACCCAATCTATTACGGGCTGGGCCTGCTGTAGCCAAGGCATTCCGAGTAAGAGTCCTTCATTTTTAAGGTCCATGACATATGTGTGAAGTTTGAATGTTTGACCATGAACTCTTCCCATGAAGAAGGCTATAGAGTTGATTACTTGTTTCATTGAACCTTCAAAACTTCGAGGCGACCATGGATGCTCTATTTTTCAGGTCTTGAGACCATTCTTTTGTATGACGTCTCTGCTGATAGCGTTGCATTCGGCTCCACTATCGATTGCTGTTCGTACCGCTTGATCATTTCGTTCCATGAGATATAATGTTCCAGCAATTGCATTGATGGACAGATATTCATTATACGCAGCTAGGGACATTAACTCTGGAGCTGAAAACGATTGAAACATGCACCTCTCCTCGGTTGCGGTCTTTCTGAGAGAGGTCTTTAAAAATCCTCCTTTTTATCAGCTCCCAATGCCCTCTTGAGTTCCTCAGACTCGCATGCGCTGTACCTTGACTTTACTTCTTGGAGGATTGACGGCTTTTGAAAGTCCTTTTTGATTGGGCAGTCACGACTGATGTGGCCTTGCTTTCCACATCCATAACACGATCCAGCAAAGTTGCTTGACGAATGTACTTCTTGAAACCTAGGAGGTTTCCTTTTCTGGGGTGGCCTGTATGGGGTCGGCTTCTTTTGCTGATCTACGTCCATGGCCCATGGATCATTTTTCTTTGTCATGTTATTCCTGCCTTCATCTTGATACATATGCAGGACAGTTCGATCTTCTTTTGTGAGGCAACTGTTATATACTCCAAGCGATGCTTTTGCAGTTTGTGCATCGATGGTGGTGTCTATCCATTGCTGGACAGTAGTCGGGATTTTGCTGGACCGGAGGATCCATTCGGTAGTGTGGGGATTTAATCCTTTTCTGAAATAGACTCCTGCTTGTCGATCATCATGGGAGATGTTGGCTCGGGTGATGAGATCTAAGAACTTCCTGATATACTCATTCAGGGGCTTGTCATTTTGTTCAATCTCGGCCATCTTCAGGAAAGCTAGAGCTTCCATATCACCGACCTTGAATATTTGTTCCATTCATTCAATAAACATGGTCCACGAGTCTAGGATGTAGACATTGCCTGCTTGAGTTGTGCATTCTTTCAAGTAATTTTCGGCAAAGTGGACTGATGAGCCTTGGCTCATGAATGAAAGGGTGAATCCAATTTTTCTTTTGTTGGTATTATAGATGTGTTGATTGAGATTGAGGTAATTGTTGACAGAGGCGATCCAGGCTTCGTATTTGCCACTGGTTCCGTCGAACAGAGGGGGTTTACCAAGACCAAGTTCTTTTCCTCCTTCAAGGACTCTTCCTTCTTGTCTTTGATCAGTGGAACCTCCCAGTATAGTGTATGATGGGAACACAAGTCCTTGATGACCTGTGAGGGCTTCATACCAGGTGACAAGTTCCTTTATGTTTCCGACTGTTCTACTTTTGAAGGGGTCTGTTGTTTGGGCAAATTGCTGGAGTTGTTCAGCGAGTTTTGCAACGGTTTCTTGTTCACCAACTCCTGCCATTCCAAGATCTAAACTTGTTGACACTGACTCTGGTGCTGTATGAGTCTCTTCTTTGTCAATTCTTTTCCCAGCTAAGGGTTCTGGTTCTTGGATCTGATGGAAGGACGAGGGCAGTTGTTGAGCTTCTTTAGGGGCCTTCCCTTTTGCTCTACTGGGCAATACCGGAGTGTTTGCTTCAGGATCAGCTTTTGTTGGACTCATAGCATACAGCTGAAATCTTTGAGAGGTTGACCTTTCAATCTTTTCAGGTGCTGCAGAGGATGTCGATGTGCATGGGGGGACTACTGGAGGCTTTCTGGGCCAGAACTTTGTTGATCCCGCATCAGAAGACACCTTTGCTTTATTGCCACAAGACTCGAGGGGCTTCCTCTATCTTGGGTATGAGTTGAGACGTTACTTTGAGTGACCTTTCAGGGATTCCTAGAGGTACCTGAGCCCACATGACAGGTGTAGCCTTCACCTCCTAGTACTCTTCTGATCTAGGCTTTACTCCTCAAATAACTGATGCTTGCTTTAATAGGAATGATGTGGGGGAATACAACGACGAGAGGGTGTCATTGTAGAAGGGTTGTGATTGTGGGGGTTTGTTGCAAGAACGATACCTGGCAAACGACTTGTGATGCTTTCTGCTATGACCTTATGGGAGCAGGGATCACACTTGCAGATATGCGACATGAGGGTACTTTTGCTTTTGTCATGTGGCATTGATCACGGTTGCTTGTTCAAGGCAACGACCGACGTGCGCTGTTTACCTTCCAGTAAAGTAGACCTATAGGCAGACAATAGGTGAGCACGTGACTTGCGGCAGGCCTCTTGTAGATATATCGACAGTGATATGTAGATGTGTCAACAGGGACAGCCTTGACTACATCCTGATATCCTTGAGGATAAGTCGTACTAATACTTCGATAGGGATCTTGCCCGGTCGACTTTTAGCAGAGCAGTGCTCAGAGATAAAGGGAGAAGCAAGAGTTTACAGGATGGATCCTACTTGCTAGGATGTAGCTAGGTAGCAAAAGTACAAGGATTCTCTATCGCTATGCTGTGGGTTTATATACCCCACAGGCGATGAGAAGACTACCATACAATTGCCATAAACATGCAAGTAACAAACAAGACGGGGTCTTGCAAAGGAGATCTCTCCACAGGGTATTGAGTCAGAGTGCCCTCGGTGACACACACTGAGTCATGGGTGACGACACACCCTACTCATCATGACTCCTCACCATGCTGGACTATTTGTGACAGGCAAATAGGAGATCTCCCCTAGGCACAACACAACGACAGTCACATGCCTAGGAAAGCAAACCGCAACCATCAAGAAGCCTCCAGATCCCATCAGGATCTGAGAAGCGAGAAAGGTAAAGTAAAAAGGGGAACATATGTAAGCATGGCTGTGTCATAAATGTAAGGTCCATGGACTTGCCCCTAAGGCTAGGCAGAGGTCCAAAGTGAGACGTCGCAAGGACGCAGGAAAGGGGACAACAACAGGTAGTGGGCTCGGGAATGTCAGGAACATACACGATAAGTGTCTTAGGAAGGAAAAGACTGAAACAGCACATGACAAACATGGCATGAATTTCACTACACAGTTGGTACCATTAGTGATATACTCATGACAATGATGTTTAGTGGATAACATATCCTGGTCCCTGACCTGGAACTGAGGGTCAGGGACACGGTGTTGGTTCTCTGCATGTGCTTGCGAGGCTTTGGCAGCCAGCAAGTTGTCTTGGGCTTCAAGTACATTGAGTTGTAAACAGGACAGGAAGGACTCTGCTCCTTCTGGGGGTGGAGTATCTTCTAGGGAGAGGGGAGGCAGCAACCTTGGCGAGCAGCCAAGGTGCAGTTGAAATGGAGTGAAACTAGTACTACCATTGATGCTATTCATAATGTGGAAGCATACCCAAGGCAGGGCCTTGACCCAGCCCTTCTGGTTGTGTTCTACATGGAAGCAGATACATTGATTCACTGTTTTATTGGTCCATTCACTGGAGCCATCTGTTTGAGGATGATATGAAGATGACATTTTGAGTTTTACCCCAGTGAGTTGATGTAGGTGTTTCCAGAACCAGGACAAAAACAGCTTGTCATGGTCAGATATAATTTCCAAGGGTAGTCCGTTCTTGCAGTACCAGTGATCAAAGAAGAGGGATGTGAATTGCAGAGCTGTGATTGTTGAACAGCATGGGACGAGACAAAGGTCAGCCCCCAAATGATTGGTCATAGTCACGAGCATGTTGAACCCTTGATCTTCTGGTAAGGGACCAACAAAGTCAATGGCAACTGAGTTGCCCTGACCATCTGGTATTGGAAGTGGGTGTAAAGGACCAGTGGGCGCAGTTGTGGGAGACTTGTTGCACATGCAGTGTATGCAAGCAGGAATGTAGGCACTTGAAAGGTCCTGTCACATGTGTGGCCAGTAGAACAAGCGATGGAGTGCAGCATAGGTCTTGTCTGTACCAAAATGACCTAAGGCATCATGTGCTAGGTGGAAGAACTTTTCTCTGAGCACATGAACTCAGGGAATGACCAGGCAATTGGCAAGGTAGAGTAGCCCATTGCATTCCTGTAACCCCAGTGTGAGTCAAAGTTGGGATCAATGGCAAAAACAACCAAAAACCCAACACAAAGACAAAAAAATGTGAGTGGTGGTTTTCCTAAGTGGTATCCTGCTTGAAGGACCTGTAAAATCAAAAG
Organism: Pisolithus thermaeus; assembly: GCA_024663475.1. Taxonomy (NCBI): domain Eukaryota; kingdom Fungi; phylum Basidiomycota; class Agaricomycetes; order Boletales; family Pisolithaceae; genus Pisolithus; species Pisolithus thermaeus. The sequence goes on from JANFAF010000058.1 coordinate 126,795, forward strand.
GGGAGGGGTTCTGTGCAGCTAGTGCAGAGGGAGGGGGACAGTCTGGACAGGGAGGGAGCTGGGAGACAAAGGGAGATGAAGATAATAGGCTCCTGTGAGCCTGAGGACAACTGGGAGCAAAGGAAGATCAGTGGATAGACCCTTCAGGGGGCCTCAACCACTGGAAGACTGAAGATGATGATGGAGGGGCTTCAAAAGCGATGGGAGATGAAGATATATTGCAGGAGGATAGTCTCCTGGAAGTAAGTATGAAAGTGATGTATATTCTCTCTAGGCTATCTCTCTGATAACTGGAACTGCAGGGTTTATATACAAGACCAGAGTGTAGCCTCCAACAAATGTGAAGCAACACTCTGTCAGCAATTGGTAAAGGGGTTGGTAAGGGATTGGTGATGATCAGTAAGGCTTGGTAAGGACAGGTAAGTGATTGGTAACAAAGTGGTAAGCATGACAAAGAATGTCAGTAAGCAATGTCAAATAAGTATGAGTCATGGAAGGAACAGATGATTAACATGCCAAGAGAATGAATCAGGGTATTGGTCATTGCTAAGTAAGGGGTATGACTGAGCAAATCTCAATGTGACAGGTCAAGGCACAGTGATTCCAAATGAAGAATGGTGGGGGATCCTGCCAGGGGCTGAATGTTGGGGGTCTCCACAGGTGTCAGGGCATTGGATTTCACATTTTTCCCCCTCTTCCTCCTCTGAAAAAGGGTGCTACATTGACAGCTAGTCTTCAGCAGGGTCTGAGGAAGATGGGGGTCCATCCTCTCCCATGAGAGCAAGGAGAAGTGCCTCAAAATCATCATGAATGCAATCAGATAGCCTAGATGACAGTAACTGGTACTGAATCTGTCACAACCTTGGAAGAACAAATGATGAGAGTGAGAAGTAGATGTTGCAGGGGGTGGGAATGAAGGATCCATATGCTTCTTCAACTGGAGAGACTGATACAACCACATAAGACCTTTCAAGTCTGACAACAGACTCGAGATGACCAAAGAATGTCCTCCTGGATGTCATACTGACAAGGAGAACATGCTGTCCCAAAGAGATGGCTTGGGAGGGAGTGGATGAGGAAGGGATGAACCAGGATGCTTCAGGGTGGAAGCTAGTGGGAAGTCCTGGGAGATATAAGTAGTTATGCTCCCTAGCACAGGACACGAGCAAAGAGATCATTGATGAGGCAGCCATTGTGATGGGATTCAGTGAAATGGGCATCTGTTGGCAGAAATGCTGTAGAAAATCATGGAGGGCGAGGATTGTTACCAAATTTGGAAGGAAGGATGGCATGATCAAGGGCTACTGGTGAGCGTGGGAATAATGTCGATATGTTTAGAAATGCCCAAGATATTCAAAAAACTGGAATGCCATATGTGAGCACTAAAAAGGTTTGATCAGCACTTGAACAGTTTCCCCCCTAGCATTAAGGATTGTTCTTGTGTGAAGGATGACTGCTAGATGTACCAGTCATCTTTTGCATTAGGCCACATTCCTCAATCTCCCTCATTCAGCAAGACTCCATGCTCATGTCCCCAAACACCTTTGGTGTGTGACAGCAGTAAAACAGGCAACAACTGCAGACCTGATGACACACCTGCAGAGGCTAACGATAGGACAAGTCACAACATCGCATGCAGTACCAGGGACAGCATTGTGCACACAACCCCTGACGGTACTGCATGCCTCCTGATTCATACTTCAACAAACTCCTAGATGCACCACCCCATACAGCCTGCCTACAGAAGAGGCCAAGGAGACTGTGCGAAGAACACTGGAACAGTTTCCACATCAGCTGGCTGATGAAGAAGGGCAGAAGAAGTATATGGCACAACTCACAGTGTGGACTGCTAAGCACAGAGACACAGCTTGAATCACAGAGCATACACCATATCCCCTCAGGCCAGGAATGGGCATAATATGCTCAGGAGAGTGCTTCAGATGCAGCACACACAGACATGGAAGTCAAAGCTGCCCAATGCCAGAAGGGGACCCAGCAAGGCTAAGCCATAATGAAACTGCATGGTGAGTGTTATGCAACAGGGCTCTGGGAGCATTCAACAGAAATACAGCACACAGCATCAGACTAGTGAGCATGGACAATCAGGGAAATGAGACTGGGTTGTTGTAAAGGACAGCACAATGACCCAGATGACTGATGTATCTATGGTAGCACTGGCAGGCTTGCATGTAAACTGCACAGAATTGCATATTGTCAACCTATATTCTGCAATATATGAAACACAAAGCCACATACCAGATACGATGGAAAAGACTGTCCCTTTTACCCACCTGATTGTACTCAAGAACATGGATGGGACAGAAATACAAGTGAACACACTGTTCAATGACAGAGCTATGGCAGCTGCAATGGCATCGTCTACATTCAACAAAATCAAATGCAACCTGGAAGGGTGGCAACTGTCAAACCAAGCACTTCACATGGCAAATGGTGTGGTGTCACATGGCATCAATCACGGTTGCTTGTTCAAGGCAATGACTGACGTGCGCTGTTTACCTTCCAGTAAAGTAAACCTATAAGCAGGCAATAGGCAAGTCTTCAACTTGAAGGCGGGGCCTCTTGCAGATATGTCAGCAGTGATATGTAGATATATCGACAGGGACAGCTTTGACTACCACCTGGTTAGCCTTGAGGATAAGTCATAGTAGTTGATAATGATAGGGGTCAAGCCCAGTCGACTACCAGAGCAACGCTCTGTCGTGCGCCATTCCAGTCTTTTTCTTTTCCGCCTCGCTTACTGCACTTGTCCTGTACCCCCGAGCCCGCCATCTGTTGTTGTTCCCCTTCCCACATCCTCACAACATCTTGTTGGACCTCTGCCTAGCCTTAGGGGCAAGTCTGTGGACCTTACATTTACGACACAGCTTTGCTTATGTATGTTTCCCTTTTTGCTTTTGCCTTTTACTTCTACTGCTTCTCAGATCCTGATGGGATCTGGAAGCCATCCTTTACAGGATGGGTTGCTTTCCCAGGCACGTGACTGTTGTCGCATCGCACCTGAGAGATGTCTGTCATGTTTGCCCCTGTTGCAAACAGTCCAGCATGGTGAGGAGTCATGATGAGTAGGATGTGCGTCATCCATGACTCGGTGTGGAGCCAAGGGCACTCAGTCTGACTTGATACCCTGTGGAGACATCTTGTTTGCAATGCCAGTCTTGTTTGTTACCTATGCATTTATAGCTAAGATACAATAGTCATCTCATCACCTGTGGGGTATAAGTACCCACAGCATAGTGATAGAGACTCCTTGTATTTTCACTACCTAGCTACCTGCCTAGCAAGTAGGGTTCCCCTTATAAAAACTCTTGCTTCTTCTGTATCATCGAAGCGCTGCTCTGCTGCACAACTGGGCTTAGTACCCTATCACCACATTACAGCAAGACTTATCCTTCGACATACAAGGAGGTAGTCAAAGTCGTCCCTGTCGATATATCTCCATATCACTATCAACATATCTGTGATCGGCCTCCCAATACGTTTGGTCCACCCATTGCCTTCTTATAGGTTTACTTTACCAGAAGGTAAACAGCACATGTCGGTCATTGCCTTGAACAAGCAACAGTGATCGATGCCGCACGACACGCTCAGGGATAATGGGAGAAGCAAGAGTTTATAGGGGGGAACCCTACTTGCTAGGTAGGTAGCTAGGTAGCAAAAATACAAGGATTCTCTATCGCTATGCTGTGGGTTTATATACCCCACAGGCGATGAGAAGACTATCGTATCTTAGCTATAAATGCATAGGTAACAAACAAGACTGGCATTGCAAACAAGATGTCTATCGTATCATGGCTATAAACGCATATAGCAACAAACAAGATGGTGCTTCGCAAACAGGATCTCTCCACAGGGTATCGAGTCAGAGTGCCCTCGGTGATGTACACCGAGTCATAGATGATGCACATCCTACTCATCGTGACTCCTCACCATGCTGGACTGTTTACAATGGGTAAACAGGAGATCCTCTAGGTGCGATGTGACAAAGTCACGTGCCTAGGAAAGCAAACCATGACCATCAAGAAGCCTCCAGATCCCATCAGGATCTGAGAAGCAAGAAAGGTAAAGTAAAGGAAACATACGTAAGCATGGCTGTGTCATATACTAGAGTCCATGCACTTGCCCCTTAGGCAGGCAGCGGTGCAATACGAGACATCACTAGGACGCAGGATAGGGGATGACAACAGGCCAAGGCAGGCTCATAACAAGAGACTTGTATAGTAAGCAGTTTGAAAAGGGAAAAGACTGGAATGGTGCACGACATTACCCCCCCCTTTTAACCATGGCGACCCTGCTACGGTCGGCTTAGTTGAAGTTGTCAAAGGGAAGGTCCAGGTTTGCATCGAGTACCGGTGGAAGGCTTTGGCTGCTTAATAGGACGTCCATGAGGGTCAGTCCATCTGGAGCCCTTGCCATTTCGACACAACCAATGACCAAGTCTTTGACAGTCAAGGCAAGTGTGTTTGTAGAAGGGGTGGAAGGGGTTAAGGACAAAGCGTCCTGCAAGTTCAAGGCAGAGCTCAGGGGTAGCGCAGATGGGATAGAAGTTGCAGTTTGGGAGTGCTTCCGTTGTCTTCGTTGCGTTGAATAGATCAAACGTCCAGTATTTGCGTTTGTCGAAGACCTTGAGGAGGAAGCCTCTCCATTTTTTGACTCTCTCCTTTTCGGATACCCATGCATCGTCACATCTTTCTCCGAGGATCTGGGCCACAATATTGAGAAACTTTCTTCCAGCAACCTCTTCCTCCTCTCAATGTTGACACTTGTGGATCCAGTGGGCACCTGGAACAGATCTGCTTTCACTTGTTGACTCCCCTTCTTCAGCCACAATATTGCCTGTCTCTTTCCTGTTGCTGCCAGGTACTGGAGATATGTCCATTCGGTCATGCTGTAAGCTTCGTGACATCCCTTGACATGGTCCACCTTCAAGGAAGTTCCCGGCACCACCTCCATCTCTCCTACTCTCAATGGCCGACAAGCTGTTGCCTTCATGAAGGTCCTCTCGTCTCGTAGTTGGGCTATTAGTTGTAGGGGCTTCATAGTCGGAGTGGTAACTTCGAAAGTAACCTGTTTAAGAACGGGTGGAACTGGCCGAAAGTCACGAAAGGACTGGACTAGCTTGGTTCCGAACTTGACATGGACAATATTGACCAGCAACCCTAACATCCTCTGCATTTGTTCGACATTCTTCATTCCTTCAGCTTCCATATATGCGGTTCCAGGGGACTGTTCGTCAAGCACAGTATCTCTGACCTTCAAGATGTTTGCAACACAACCAACGGTATCTTTGATGCTTCGGTAGATCTGATGCAGCATCCATAAGTGTTCATGGTCATTTCCTGAGTTCCATCCTTCCTGGTCCCACTGCTCAAACCCTTCAAACACCCAAATATAACCTTTGTACTCTTGTGGGTTGCACAGGAGTCTGTAGGGTGGTTGGTCATTCGTTCTGTTCTCATCGGGGAGCAAGGACGTGGTTGCCTCGTTATTGGTACCTTGGTCGGGGGATGTAGGTAACTCGGGACATGGCGTGTTGTATTGGGCACGGTATACTGGCTCTGGGATGTGGTAAGGGCGAGTTCTGGGCATCGTAGGTGTAGCCCTTCTTTTTCCCTTTGAGAGGTAGCGTATATTGAACTGGGAATGGGGGTTCTGTGGCCCGTTGGCATTGGTGTCAAGAATGGATTCAAGGGTGGACTCATAGACTGATGCGAAGTGGTCTGACGTGGATAAACTGGACTGGGATAAGGGAGGTGACATGGGGGATGTAAAGTCATAGTCAGAGTTGAAGGAAGACATGGAGTCAAGCAAGTACTCGTGCAACTCAGAGTTATGTCCATCGTCATAGTCAAAAGAAGACATTTAGTTTTTGCATTTAGAGCGATGAGGGGATTTCTGAGGATTTGGCGGCTTGAGATGTCTTCTTTTATACTCTTCTAGGACCTCTCCTGTGTTGACGAGGTTTCCTTCTGGTTCCCAAGTATTGCTGGCATGTCCATATCCACTCCACTTGACCAAATAATGTGTTCTTTTACCACAGGCCATCTTCACCTCTTTGTGGTTTAAAATAGATTCGATCTCCCATTCTGGGACGTCATCGACCATTTCGGGAAGTGGGGGAGGCGGTGCAGTACCATATTCCAGTGTTTCGGTGTAGGGGAAGATCCGTGACATGTGAAATACAGGGTGTACTTGCCATGTGATTGGTAGTTCGAGTTCCACCACGACGTTGTTTATGATCTTCTTTACATGAAAGGGGCTGACATGTTTTGGAGCAAGTTTTGTTGACTGGACGTTGTGTTTTAGGTCCTTTGCATCGAGCCAAACAAGACTTCCTAGTCGTGGAGGGGCATAGTGGAGTGGGTCAGGACCCATTTTTGCCATTCATTCGGCCACTTTCTTATGGGCAATGAGCACAGCATCATGGGAATGGGCAAGCTCCTCAAGACATTCCTCTACTCCAGGGGCCTTGGATGCATGGACCGCTGGATATGGGTCTGGATCATATCCATAAAGCAGGGAAAACAGTGTTTGTCCATGAGTCGAGTGGATTCGAGAATTATGTGCAAATTCGGCCATGGATAGATGGCAGCTCCAGTCATTGGGCCTTTCAGCACAGTACATCTGAATATACATTTTGACCTCTTGATTAACACGTTCTGCCTCTCCATTAGTCTGAGGGTGGTATCCTGAAGAGTATCGAGGTTTGATGCAAAGTGCTTTGTACAAGTTTTGTGTGAAGGCACTTATGAACTGGGGGCCTCGATCAGAGATAACTGACTCAGGTACTCCGAACCTCGGATAGACGTGTTGGAGCCAAAGGTCGGCTAGACCTTCGGAATCGACAGTTTTGTTTGTTGGGATGAACATCACCACCTTGCTTAGGCCATGGTCTACAATCATCAGAATGGAGCTGTGATTCTGGGAGAGCAGGAGATCTGTGATGAAGTCCATGGATACTTGCTTGAATGGTAGGGGTGTTGAGCTTTCTATTGGTTGTAGTGGAGGAGGGTGATTTTGTCGGACAACCTTTGAAGCTTGGCAAGTGGGGCATCCGCAGATGTACTCCCTTATATCCTTCCACATCCCTGGCCAAAAGCAATTCTTGTTTAGTTTGGCCATCATCGCCTTGACACCTGGGTGTCCAGCGGAGGGATGGTCATGGAATTCTATGAGGGTTTGTTTTTGCACACTCGGGGGTACATAGAACCTTCCATTCTTGGTCTTGATCTTTGTTACAGGATCTTCGTCGACATCATTGTCTTCTGTTACCACATAACTTTTATCTGATGGCAACGACCATTTTATCTCTTTGTACATTTCTTTTGACACTCTCAATACTCCTTTCTGTTGAAGCAGTTTCTTCTGCTGTAGGGACCTGACCTTTGGGACTTTCACCTTCAAAGGCTCTTCTATTGTGTCATCAAGGGGTAGTTTTGTGGTCGTTTTGACCGGTATGGGTGCGATTTTTGCAGTTTCACCCCCCTCTTTTAGCCAAATCAACAGTGGAAGTACTGTGGTTTCTACAGGTGTTGCCACAGTGAAGTGTGGATTTCTTGACAGTGTGTCAGGGATAATCATTCATCAACCAGGGTTATGTTTGAATTTTAGCAGGAAACCTTGAATATAAGCGAGCCAGCAAGCCTGGTGGCCAGTGAGATTTTGAGGTTCCCGATAATATGTTAAATTTTCATGGTTGGTATGGGTGATTGTGTCTTCCACTGGGCAAAGCAGATAATGCTTCCAGGTCTTCAGAGCATGTATGACTGCCATCATCTCCAAATTGTATACTTGATAATTTTGTTCGGCTCCTTGGAGCGATTGCAAGAGGTATGCGATTGGGTGTAATTCGTTGTCTTCGAATTTTTGGCATAGTATGGCTCCAGTACTGAGTTTTGAGGCATCTGTGTAGACTTTGAACAGTTTGTTGAAGTTGGGGAGATGAAGTATGGGGGCCTGGCTCATTAGCATTTTTAATTTTTGGAATGCATGCTCTTCATCATCCTTCCATTGCCAGGGTTCGTCCTTCTTCGTCAACACATGTAGGGGTTTTGCAACCATAGTGAATGATGGAATAAACTGTCTGTAGAAGTTGCAAAAGCCAAGAAATTGTTGGACATCATGGACATTGCTTGGGGTTTTCCAACTACAAATCGTGTCAACCTTGATGGGAGCGGTCTCGTATTGACCATGTTTAATGGTAAAACCCAGGAAGTTGATTTCTTGTGCTTTGAACATGCATTTTGACAGTTTTAACCATAGGTTTTCTTCTTTTGCTATTTCCAGAAACTCCCATACATTCCTCTTCAGCTCTTCTCGCATTTTGGCGTGAACAGTCACATTTTCTAGATATATGACAGCCTTTTTGTCGATTCAGAGGCATCCGAATTTCCCATCCATATACCTTTGAAACATTGGGGGCGCATTGTTCTGTCTGAAGAACATTACAGTGGGTTTGTACACCCCTTGGGGTGTCACAAACAAGCCTAGCAACATGTCTTCATCTTTCTCTACTCAAATGTTGGTGAAGCCCCAGCGAACATTGAACTTTGTGAAATATTTCAATTCGACCAACTCGTCAAGGATGGGTTTTACGAGGGGAAGGGGGTAGCGATCTGGGACAGTGAAGGAATTGAGCTGTTGGTAATCTTGTATTAGTCACTTCTTTCCATCCTTCTTTCCTATGAAAAAGACTGGTGCCGGTGGGACCTTAAGAACATTGGCGTTTTGAATTTTCTCGATTTTACCAGTTCTGAGATTTTCCTCGAGAAACTCATTGAGTAAGTTCATTTCGTCATGTGATAAGGGATATATTTTGGCCAGTTTAAAGGTCTTTAGATCCTTATTGGTGTCGAGTTTAACAGTATGGTCATAGCCAGGTCAGTGGGGAGGAAGAGGGCATATTTCTGAAAACACTTCGGAATACTGAGAGTATTCAGGTGGTAGTACCACCTCATCGTGTTTCATACTCACCTCGAGTTCCATTGAAATTGACGTTCAATTTATTGAAACGGATACTTCGGGGGTTCCCCATCTGATAATATGGCATTTGACCCAATCTATTACAGGCTGGGCTTGCTGAAGCCAGGGCATTCTGAGTAGGAGGCCTTCATTTTTCAGATCCATGACATATGCATGAAGTTTGAATGTTCAACTGTGGACTCTTCCTGTAAAGAAGGCTATTGAGTCAATTACTTGTTTCGTCGATCCTTTGAAGCTTCGAGGAGACCATGGATGTTCAATTTTCTTGGTTTTAAGGCCATTCTTCTCAACTACGTCTTTGCTGATAGCGTTGCACTCTGCTCCACTATCGATTGCTGTTCATACCACTTGATCATTTCGTTCCACGAGATATAATGTTCCAGCAATGGCGTTGACAGATGGATATTCATTATATGCTGCCAGGGACATTACTTCTGGAGCTGAAAACGATCGGAATGTACTCCTCTCCTCAGTTGCAGTCTTTCTGAGAGAGGACTCTAAAAATCCTCCTTTTTATTGGCTCCCAATGCCCTTTTGAGTTCCTCGAACTCGCATGCACTGTACCTTGATTTTACTTCTTGGAGGACTGTCGGCTTTTGAAAGTCTTTCTTTGTAGGACAGTCATGACTGATGTGGCCTTGTTTTCCACATCCATAACATGATCCAGCGAAGTTGCTTGAAGAGCATACTTCTTGAAACCTAGGGGGTTTCCTTTTCTGGGGTGGCCTATATGGGGTCAGCTTTTTTTGCCGATCTACATCCATGGCCCACAGATCATTTCTTTTTGTCGTACTTCCTTTTCCTTCATCTTGATACATATGCAGGACAGTTTGATCTTCTTTCGTGAGGCAACTGTTGTATACTCCTAGCGATGCTTTAGTGGTTTGCGTGTCAATGGCAGCATCTATCCATTGTTGGACAGTGGTGGGGATTTTGCCGGACCGGAGAATCCATTCAGTGGTGCAGGGGTTTAATCCTTTTCCGAAATAGACTCCTGCTTGTCAATCATCGTGGGAGATGTTGGCTCAGGTAATGAGATCCAGGAACTTCCCAATATATTCATTTAGGGGCTTGTCATTCTGCTCAATCTCGGCCATCTTCAGGAAGGCTAAGGCTTCTGTATCACTGACTTTGAATATTTGTTCCATTCATTCAATAAAGGTGGTCCACGAGTCTAAGATGTATACATCGCCAGCTTGGGTAGTGCTTTCTTTTAAGTAGTTTTTGGTGAAGTGGACTGACGAGCCTTGGCTCATGAACAAAAGAGCAAATCCGATTTTTCTTTCATTGGTATTGTAGATGTGGCGATTCAGATTGAGGTAGTTATTGACAGGGGCGATCCAGGCTTTGTATTTGCCACTAGTTCCATCGAAGGCTGGAGGTTTGCCAAGGCCTAACTCTTTTCCTCCTTCAATAACTGTTCTTCCTTCACTTGGTTGGTCAGAACCTCCTGGGATAGTGTACGATGGGAACACATGTCCTGTGAGGGCTTCATACCAGGTGACGAGTTCCTTGATGTTTCTGACGGTTTTACTTTTGAAGGGATCTGTTGTTTGGGCAAATTGCTGGAAATGTTCTGCAAGATTTGCGATGGTTTCTTGTTCACCGACTCCTGCCATTCCGAGGTCTATACTTGTTGACGCTGACTCAGGTGCTGTGTGAGTCTCTTCTTCGTCAATCTTCTTCCCAGCTAGGGGTTCTGGTTCTCGGATTTGATGGAAGGACGAGGGTAACTGCGAATTGCTTGCTAAAGGTTCTAGGGCTGGTTCCCTTCTACCTTTGGTTGGTGATTCTGGAGTGTTTGCTTCGGTATCGGCTTTGATTGGACTCATAGTGTAGGGCTGAAATCTTTGAGAGACGCTTCTTTCAATCTTTTCAGGCGCTGCCAAAGAGGTCGATGTACGTGGGGGGACTACTGGAGGCTTTCTGGGCCGGAACTTTGATGACCCCATGTCGGAAGACACTTTTGGCTTTTATTCTGCAAGACTCAAGGGGCTACCTCTATCTTGGGTATGAGTTGGACTGTTACTTTGAGTGACCTTTCAGGTATTCCTAGTGGTCCTTCGGCTTACACAATAGGTGTAGCGTTCACCACTTAGTACTCTTCTGATCTAGGCCTTACTCCTTGAATAACTGATGCTTGCTAACAGGAATGATGTGGGGGAATACAATGATGAGAGGGTGTCATTGTAGGTAGGGTTGTGATTGTGGGGGTTTGTCACAAGAACAATACCTGGCAGACTTTGTGATGCTTTCTGCTACAACCTTATGGGAGCAGGGATCATGTTCGCAGATATGTGATGTGAGGGTATTTTTGCTTTTGTCACGTGGCATTGATCATGGTTGCTTGTTCAAGGCAATGACCAACATGCACTGTTTACCTTCTGGTAAAGTAAACCTATAAGCAGGCAATAGGCGAGTCTTCGACTTGAAGGCAGGGCCTCTTGCAGATATGTCAGCAGTGATATGTAGATATATCGACAGGGACAGCTTTGACTACCACCTGGTTAGCCTTGAGGATAAGTCATAGTAGTTGATAATGATAGGGGTCAAGCCCAGTTGACTACCAGAGCAATGCTCAGGGATAATGGGAGAAGCAAGAGTTTATAGGGGGGAACCCTACTTGCTAGGTAGGTAGCTAGGTAGCAAAAATACAAGGATTCTCTATCGCTAAGCTGTGGGTTTATATACCCCACAGGCGATGAGAAGACTATCATATCATGGCTATAAATGCATATAGACGGTGCTTCGCAAACAGGATCTCTCCACAGGGTATTGAGTCAGAGTGCCCTCGGTGACATACACCAAGTCATGGATGACACGCATCCTACTCATCATGACTCCTCACCGTGCTGGACTGTTTATGACAGGTAAACAGGAGATCCTCTAGGCATGACACGACAAAGTCATGTGCCTAGGAAAGCAAGCCACGACCGTCAAGAAGCCTCCAGATCCCATTGGGATCTGAGAAGCAAGAAAGGTAAAGTAAAGGAAACATACGTAAGCGTGGCTGTGTCATATACTAGAGTCCATGCACTTGCCCCTTAGGCAGGCAGCAGTGCAATACGAGACATTGCTAGGACATGGGATAGGGGATGACAACAGGCCAAGGCAGGCTCATGACAAGAGACTCGTATAGTAAGCAGTTTGAAAAGGGAAAAGACTGGAACAGCACATGACATGTGGTAGTTCTGTCAGAAGCAACTTGGACAGGAACAATGAACATAAAAGGTGTCAAGGTTACAGGAACCTTCGAAATCTTTGATAGTGCAGGTGGTTGGTCCTTCCTCTTCAGGAAACCATTACTGAAAGCCTTCAAAGCAGTACATGACTACACAATGGACAAAGTAACAATCACAGACAATACCACAATGGTAACATTACACAACCACAGCCCCAGCAAACCACTGCTGAGTGCAAGTACAATGTGCAACAACATGACACATGAACCAGCAGAAACCATGAGAGCCAAAAAGGAGGAAAGCAAGAAACCATTGGATTGATAAAATCTGTAGGAATCTGTAGGACACTTAGTAGTCACTAAGTAGAAACTACAGTACTATGAAAAATGTAAGTGTGCACTACACACTTATGTAATCTGGTGGCTATGCTACAGCACACCAGTTGTTTACTCCAACACTCCCCCTCAAGTGGTGGTGTGTGTAGGTACTTGAAACAATGAAAAACAGGTATAAAAGAAAATACCTGTATAGTAGCAACTTCACAGAGGTAACATTAGATATGATTTGTGGTCCGTAGTTGGGCTTGGCCTTGAGTTCGAGGTGCACCACTTCATGTGCACATGAGTAGTTGCCTGATTTGGACAGTTGCATCACATCCGTGGCATGTGCATTGTGTCTACACACTCAGTGGCCTTCAAATAGCTGTAGAGGCTACATTTTTGCGTTTCGCACCCTGGAATTTTGTACATAGCTTCCATATGTCGTATAAAACATTTCTGTCGACTCAGATTCGTGTGCTTCGAATTCTATTCAGTGTGATAGTGATTTTACTTGGTTTCGAGCCTTGGAATGCGAGACTCGGTATGGCACATGAGCATAGTTGCCTGATTTGGAACATCGCATCATGCTCGTGCTCGTATGTCGCATCTTCGTTGATCACCTGGCCTGTGCACTCACTGCATCATCTCTGACACATCATCAGCACTTCCAGCGTGCCCTGGACTTAACAGTAAGGCTTTGTAATGTTCCTATCCCCTCTCATGGACATGCAATCACATTATCACATCTCTGGTATGTGTCTTTGCCCTTCTGCAGCCTGCTGACCTTCCTAGATTCGATTTTGATTTGTCCGTGTCAATGCTTCAGTCTGGTGGGTTCGTAGGTACACATTCCGAGTCTTTTGGGTGGCTCAGGTATGTCCCTCAGTTTACACTGCTGCCACTTGTGCTGACTGGCCTCATCTTCAGCTAGCAGCTTCATTTTGGCTTGTTTCGAGCTACAGTGTGCACTGCTTGTTGCGCCATCCATTTGGCACTTTGGCCCATCCATCCTGACTTGTTCTCGATCATTTTGATGCTTCCACTTGTCCTTGACATCTCTGAACATCTCATTGACCTCAACCTGGCCTCCTGGTCCTCTAGTTTGACTTGGTGGGTTCATATCAACACTGCACTGGCTTCTAATGCCTTCAGGGCACTCCTTGAGTGTCCTGTACTCAACAGTAAGGTTTGTGGGTGTTCCAATACCCTTTCGAGGATGCAGAATCGCATTATTGCAGCTTTGGTACGCTTCCTCATCCTCTTGCCTTCTACTAATGTTTCCAGCTTCAAATATAATTCATCCTCTTCAACATCTCGGCTTGACAGCCTCGTAGGAATGGCTTCGAGGGGTTTTGGGCATGTTGACTGGTAGGTCTATGGGCTCCTCTCACCCACTCATACCCTCTGCACACATGCCTGGTGCTCTGGAAGCTTTCATGTGCCCCTGTAGGTTTTTCTTGTTGCTGCTCACATGCCTGGTACTGTTGCTTGCACAACCTGCAAGCTCCCCCTCAAGTGGCACTCTTTGTGCTTTAGGTACATGCTGCCTTGTGCAGCCATTCACTTTCCCTGCATGTCCAGTTGGCATGCTTGGCACACTCTCACTGTTCTCCACCTCCTGGCTGCTTGCCATTAGCCATTGTAGGGTGCCACCTGGGTTGTATATGGTAAGTTGCGGCTTTTTGGGGTAGCGGCTCCAGCCATTTGTGGTGCTGCTGTTTGCATTCAAGGTGTCTTCATCCGTACTATGTCTGTAGCAATACAAGTTGACATTTATGAGCCTTGGCTGCTCATCCTCAATGCTATTTGAGTTTCTGGGGCTGCCGCTCATGCATGTTGCCTGCTCCCCCTCGAGCAGCAATTCTCATGCATCAGGTAGGTCATTTTTCATGCTTCTGTTGCACAGTTTCATTGGTAGGTCTTCATGGGCCTTCCTGTTGATGCTCTCGACCTTTCCCAGCTTCTCGACTATCCCATCTAGCACTTTTATGTGCTCACTTTCGAGTGGCTTTCCTGCCCTTGAACTCAGCTGCTTGTCCAGCTTGCTCTGTGCTGCGTGCAAGTCACTTGGCACTTCAGGTATGTATTCTTTGAACTCAACACTTCATGATGGAGTCTGCTGGGCTGCTCCTACTGCGGCCTCAGCTTCACCTTCACTTCTCGCCTCAGTAAGTCCATCCTCAAGCCTCTCCTCACTTGGTGGCTCCACTGACAACTCATTAGGCTTCGTGCATGATTCTCACATCTTGTCATCATTCAGTGCCTCAATAGGCTTCTCAGTAGGTATGGAGATTGGAGTAGGGTCTCGAAATTTTGTTGCTAGGTAGTCAAACATCTCATGTGACATCCTGAGATTTCGAATCTTGAGTATGAGTGGGATTGGTACTGTCTGGTAAAACAGCATTTTTAATTGAGCATCCTTGCCCTCCCATCATAAACTTTCATCATTTGTTTCCTGGCCTGAGAGAATACCCAGCCAGCCCTTTGTGGCTGCAGCTTCAAGTAAGCTCACCTGGAAAACCTTCCAATTCCTTCCATCCAGTTCAAGTGTTGGCACAGTTGAGCTGGCCATTTCATATCTCCAGATTCCACCACTAGGTGGGGCTCATAACCTGATAAAATCTGCAGGAATCTGTAGGACACTTAGTAGTCACTTATATATTAGTAGCAGAGCTACTGTACCTGTAGGACACTTAGTAGTCACTAAGTAGAAACTACAGTACTATGAAAAATGTAAGTGCATGCTACATGCTTATGTGATCTGGTGGCTATGCTACAGCACACTGGTTGTTTACTCCAACACTACCGAGTGCCCACACCTCAATTGAGTCCCAAGTTCCAACCTACAGAACACTAACCATCAAATACAACTCTCCACCAACTCTGCAACAAATTTGCTTTTTGCATACTTACTCCCAGTTGCTAGCGAAAGTGCAATAGAGAGATGTGCTGAGGCAGTGCCACTGTAGGATAATTCAATTTTCCCTAAAGTTTCCACTGGGATTTGTTTTGCAGTGGGCTCATAATGTCATATGTGTGAAGTCACATCCACCTGTCATAATGAAACATTGCTCTTCACATCTGATCTCCTTGTGTTGTAAGATGATCGTCACAGTGGTGAGCATAGCGACTTCACCTGCAACCAAAAGTCTGTAGCCTCATCCTTGTGTCAAAAGTAGAAAAGTCGAAGATGGTGTCAGGACTTGGCTCAATTGAGAAGGAACAATAATGTTGGTTTGATTTTTCTACAACAAGGACTTCTATGTTTCAAGTGCATCAGTGAGGTCAACTTCAATGACAACATTCTACTAACACCTCCAAAGTGACCACTCATAGTTAGTCCTGAATTTGAATTGCCTTCATCACATCATGCTCCAAAATGCTGTCAACTATCCTCACCTCCACTATCACTGTCATGCGCATCCTCATTTATCTTTGCAGCCCGAAAACACATCTGCATAAGTGCTGTAGACTGTCCCGGCGAGTTCTCCAGCTTGCCCATTTGGGCTGTATTCACTGGTTAACTCATTGCAAGACCCAGCTCCATCCGGCCTCTTCCACAAGACATCGTACTGCAGTTTTGGGAGGTAATTCTCTTGTACAGTCAGATGGGAGTTTGTCTGGAGTGGGCGCCATGTCATCCAGTTCTGCTCAACTAGGCATTGCATCCACTTGCCCAAAGTAATCTCTTAAATCCTCATCAACCTTTCAAAAGGGTCGCATCAACACCAGTATCCAGCTGTTCTTGGCACTGGAAATCCTGTAATAGACTGACAGACGATGGCATCTGTGCCACAAAGGGCCGGTCAAATCAGGTTGATCAGCCATCCAACACACTTCACTTGATGTGATTGGGAACAAGAGAATCACACTCCACTGTACAATCACAGCTTATGTCGAGGACTCTAGCATTTAGAACAGTGACTAGTGAAGCTCGGACTTTGGAGATTGAGCAGCTCTATGCTTCATACTGATAACATTTTACACATTTGCTTGATGATGTACTCACTTCTTCGAATAAGTACAACAAGAACCCCCTTCGCTAGCCTCATGAGACAAGAGGAGTCTTGCCTACATACATGGTGGAATGCCAAATTTGTCTCAAGTACATGTGCCAGAATGTATAAACTACACACTAAACTAATATAATGTGTATGTCCATACTGTATACATGCTATAAAATGAGAATTTATTTACCCAAGATCTTGGCCTCAATGTGCCTCAGATATGTCACAAAATTATGAGAATGGTGTTTGGTGTATATCAGACTGGTGTGGAACTGGTGTTCTGGCATTATTCACCAGGGACCCTATGACCCATATTTTGTACAATGTACAATGAATAATTGTCATTGTATATAGCCTACATATCAACTGTATGTACAGTGCATGCAGACTGTATATATCATGTATATGTTGAATCCATACATTTGCGATTGTACTGCTCTTTTTAGCAGACATTTCTGTATTATACAAGTGATAAGCCCAGTACTCATATGGTGTAGATAACTTGTATTGCACTACTATGATAACAACATGTGCACATCATTGTCTTCATTGTCATGTCATCACCATTGGGCATCAGTACTTCGGTACTCAGTATTCAGTACCTGGCTGGCAGCAGCTTGGTGGCAGCAGTGAGTTTGCAGGCAGAGGCTTAATCAGTCTTGCAAATCAAGTGGGGTGAGTCAAGTGGCCACAGTGTGCTGGGTTTGAAAATGCTGAGGGTAAGCGAACATGAAAATTTCAACCAAGTCCCTTCACGCTCTCTGACATGATGACACCCACTACCTCCTCCACTCATCACCACCACCTGACAGTGATACACAACATGTTACAAAACTCCCTCCTTCCTTCCAATACTGACTGCATCCCACCTCTGCTTCACACCTATTGTTCCCTATGGATCATTGTCATCATTGTCATCATCATCTTGTCCCTCACCACCTTTCAGGTTATACCTGGTATGTCCCCTGACAGACTTATGTTTTGGTAGAACCATCAGCTACCTGTCTCAGGCCTAACCCCGAGCCCCTGTCTGTTTGACTTGCCAGTTCAACCCTGGCTTGTTGGTCACCTCTTGTCTCATCAGTTCCCCTGTGTCTCACCAGGTCCCCCTTGTCTCATCAGTCTCCCCTTTGTTCACCTGACTTGTTCTGGCACTATAGCTGTGCATGCTGCGCATTGTTGCCTTTCCTGTACTTGAGTACTTCCCTGTCTCATCTGATTGTTGGACTCGTCATCCAGTACCTGACTCATAGCTGTGCCTCCCTCTACTATATAAACCCTACCTACTTGCCATGTACCATATCTTTTTGCTACCTTGCAACTATGCTATTGTTTATCACCATTCTTTGGCAATATGAGCAATCATTGTGAAGGGGACTCAAAGTCTCATCATCCCAAGGTAGTATCTTGCCATTGCTCTGTCACACTTATCCTTTCTTAGGATATTCATGTGCAACAGCATAACACAACAATGGTTTGCTAAGATACCAGCACAAATTGCAAGCTGGTAGGGTTGATATGGTGAATTCAGTTTGTATATTACATTCCTCTACCTCTACTCATCACCACCACCTGACAGTGGCGACAACATGATGCTGATACAATACAACATACAATGATAATGATGGTAACTGGCTTGTGAAGATACCAGCACAACTGACAAGCTGGTATGGCTGATATGGTGAATTCAGTTTTTATATTATAATCCTTGTTGTCTTGTGTCATGTAGTTCAAATACATGTTACACTTTTCTCTCACTTCATCTGAGGTGAATGAGTGCTCAAGGAATCTGTGTATGATGAGTGGGATGTTAGTAGATATTATATGTACTATAATTCAAATGTTTCATCACCTACATATATCAGTGGAATTATACAGTGTATATTTACAGAAGTATCCAACCCATGTTTGATACCAATTATACAACCAAGAATGTTGGTATAATCCCTTGATAGTTCTAATGATGTTTGTCGGATATGCAGACCCTAACATCCTTGGCATAAATTTCATAATTATATTCTGCAGCTGTGCTGGAATGTAATAAACTGACATAAACTGCACATCGGCTGCACCTTCCAAAAAAAAACATCGACTGTACAATTATAACGAACCGACGTGTAGGTCGTATTTTGTAGCGACATTACACCATCTTACGTTACGGCGAAAAAGAACGAAAGGCAAATGCTGTACGAACATCTGAAAGACGGCTGAATTACAGCATGCGCTTCCTACAGTATTTTGAATTGGTTGAGTGTTCGGCAAGCGTTGTTACTCAATGCTAAGCGCTCAAAAAGCTGCTTTTTGAGTGCTTAGCTTCCACTGATGAACCAATAGAATCAAACCTCTCCCTCCGTTCGCAACGCCGCAGCAGAAACGGTGGTAACATTGATAACAGCTGCGTTGGACGCATCGGTTCGCCTTGTTCCATCCTTAGGACTCTCTACCTCCCCTACAAGCTTCGACAGGTTCGCGAAGTGGACAGTACCGCTGTGGGAATCTGAGCGGGAACCTGCATTCTGTGATCGAAGGTGCTCCCGGGGGTTCATTGATGCCAGCAGCGAGTTGGCATATACTATTCAACAGTAAGCTGGGGTGTTCTATCCAATCACTTGCAGAGTGCTGAAGACTCACATTTTCCAATGACGAACATCTAGTTAGTTGGTGGAAAGGACAACTCATCGTCCACAGGGAGGTTTCGTTGGTCTGAAAAGTCGAATGTTGTGGACGCTCGTACCTGCCAAATGTTCATACCCATACCTGCCAATGTTTACGCTTGTGCCTGGAAATGCTTACGTACGAGCCAAGTTAGGAGCCGACGCTGAGAGCACGTGACACGTACCGTGCCACTTGTCATCAGCATTGGTCATGATCTCAACAACGTGTTTCCATCAGAGCGCTGGCGAGATGCCATTATCACTGTCGAAGCCACTGCGTTAAGTCTCGGCGATGTTCACGACTTTACAGCGCCAGTGTTTGCTTGGAGCTGCCATCTTCTAGTATGACTCGGAGCCCAAAACCTTCAAGCTGCAAACCCGATTTTCTAGCAAACGAAACCTCCCCTAACGTCTCACTTACGAAATGCAAGTAGCAGGAGTTCATCAGTGAGGTCTGGTTTGACACAGTTTTATTGGGTATGATTCCGCACCACTTGATAACCCAAGCCTCGTTGCAGGGTGGACCGACTGTATCAGGCAAGTTCCGATAATCTACTGTATATGATTTCTAACATCCGGGCCCCGATCTCTACCAGTGTGTGCATGTCGAACAGAACCAAGGCTCTCCAGCAGTCCTCCGTCCCTGCGAGCCGTTTTGGACACACCGCTTTGCAGATAGAAGTGGTTTTAGACTTCCGTCGAATAAATTGTGATCTGAACACAAGGTACCGGCCACCCGGCAGTGGCAGGAGTAATTGGCATCCATGGGACAACCGCGGTCTCTACGGTGGAAAGATGTAGAGATCGCCCCTCGGTGTGTGACCTCAGAGTAGTCCTTTGATACCCGAGGCACCTAATGGTCTTGATGGGATTGCTGAGGGTTTTTGTGTGTTGATTGCTATGATGTCGTGGATTAGGAAGGGAACGCCGATTTCCGCACGAAGGGAGCTGCCAGTCGACAGTGCTGCGGACGGGCGGGCAGTCATCCTAAATCAGTGAACAAGAAAGTAGTCAGAATCGATCACAAACCAGTTGTGACCAGTCCTGACCAATTTCCTGCTCCCTGACAGGCTGGTTTACTGCGGGATCCCCTTTCGTAGCTCACAGAGCAAGGGGAATATCTTACATGTTTGTGATATTTCCAGTCACTTCCGGCGTGTAGTATCTGAACTGGTGGCGAACAAACTACGTGACGGGTGGAGGATGTGATATACCGGTAGCCCACTGCTCCGCCTCTCCGCAACGCTACCGCCTTATCAAGAGTCACATCAGCACTGATGTCAACGACAGCGATGCCGTGCACGTCGAACCGTTTTACTCCATCCTTTGAACTTTGTTCGAAAGGCTTAGCAGGTTTGCGAAGTGGACAGTGTCGATGCGTTCAATGCAAGTGACTCGGTGCCTGAACTCTAGGATCGAAGGTGTTTCTGGGCATTCATCGATGCTAAAAGTGAGTTGGTATATACTATTCAACAGTAGACGGAGTGTTGTGTTCACCGTGAGCAAGGTGTGGAAGATTGGCGCTTTCCAATGATAAAGCAACTCATGGCAAGACCCTGCTCCGTCCGGCGTAAGGCTTCCAAAAGTCGTCGCACTGCAATTCGAGGAGGTAATTCTCTCATACGGTCGGAGAGGAGTTCATCTGGAACAACGCTTAACCAGGCGCTTGCGCTCACTTACCCGAAGTAATCCCTTAAATCCTCGTTGACTCCCGTCCTCAAAAAAGGGTCACATCAACACCGGTATCCAGTCGCCCATGGCACCGGAAATCCTGTAATAAACTGGCGGGCGACAGCATCGGTGCCTCGAAAAGGCGGTCGAATCGGGTTGATCGACCGTTCCATGTACTTCTCTTGATGTGGTTGGAGCTCAAGAGAATCGCACTCCAGCGTACAACCACATCTTACGTCGAAGACGTAGCTAGCATTGGGAACAGTAGACTTCGGAATTTGGAGATAGTGCAGCTCTATGCCTCGTATCAATAATACCTTACGCATTGCTTGATGATGCGTACGCTGCTTCGTGTGAGTACATCAAGAATCCCCTTCCTCACGAAACAAAAGGAGCCTCGTCTATGTAGGTGGTATTTTGTGGCGACATTACACATTTTACGTTACGGCAAGAGGAACGAATGGCAGACACGGTACGAACTACTAGAATCAAACCTCCCCTTCCGTTCGCAACGCCGCAACCTTATTCAGTGCAGAAACGGTGGTAACATGAATAACAGCTGCCTCGGTTACGTCGGACCGCCCTGTTCCGTCATCAGAACTCTCAACTCCTCCTGCAAGCTTCGACAGCTTCGGGAAGTGGACAGTACTGCTGGGTGGATCTGAGTGGAAACTTGCACTCCGTGATCGAAGGTACTCCCGGGAGTTCAGTGATGCCATGAGCGAGTTGGCGTATACTATTCAACAGTAAACTGGAATGTTCTGTCTAATCATTTGCCGGGTGTGAAAGACTCACATTTTCCAATGACGAAGGACAGCCCTATTGACCATG
Organism: Pisolithus thermaeus; assembly: GCA_024663475.1. Classification (NCBI taxonomy): domain Eukaryota; kingdom Fungi; phylum Basidiomycota; class Agaricomycetes; order Boletales; family Pisolithaceae; genus Pisolithus; species Pisolithus thermaeus. The sequence goes on from JANFAF010000058.1 coordinate 148,460, forward strand.
TATCGACATTGATATCAACGACCTGAAGGAAAAGTGAGGGCGACGTAAGAACAGTGCAACATGCAATACGTACCGTGACAAGTTCCACAATGACGACCACTCTACCGTGAAAACTTTCAACCAGCTCAGTCACAAACCACGCGGATCAAACTTACGAAGTCAGCAAACACCGGTTAATAGCATATATGATAAGGGTATTCAAGAGACGCTTCGTTCTAAGCAGGGTTTGTTAGGAATGAACCCACGAGCGCGGACAAACCCACCTGGCGATTGGAGAGCTAGAGCCCCTGCCATACAATAGGACGCAGAGTGACACCGTAATCATAACCTCGGCAAGTGCGATGGTAGCCACTGCGGGTGTCACGCCGTAATACTAGGAATAATAACCTGTGAGCCAGTGCACCAGTGTCCGCAAACGGAATTACCATGATCTGCGGGACGATACTGGGATTGTGATAGATCATCCTGCGTTCGGAGATCAGTATTTCTGCGAGCATGGTTTGACGGGTTGGAGTACTCAATGATATCTGTTTCTGCTTCATGGTTAGAATACTGGGTCTGTCATGATCGAAGACAAGTACAAACCCGCGCCAAAACCTGTTGAAATATTGTTATCAACATATCTCAACACCAATAAAAAAGTAACCCACCTAACTGCGCCAGTACTAATACCATCTGTCGCGATCCAGTCATTGCATGATACATTTGCTGTGACAAGCAAACATACTTACAATTGGGGCGGTGACCCACCACTTCACTTGAGGACGACAAACTAAACGGCATCAAGAAGGTCTCGACAGGCAGGCTTAATAGGACATACGCCAATAGATTTGATGCGCAAAGAAGCTGGTAACATTAAATTAACTGATGGGTGTCAAGCGATAACAGGGAGTGACTTGCCACTGAACTGCGAAAACTATAAATACCTGCAATACTGCTGAATATTGGCAGAAACGGTGTTGAGATGCAAGGAACGCACATTCATCAGATCCGATCCCTGAGGAGGAACGCATTTACGATCAGTGCCTGGTAGAGGACTGGGTGTGCGTACCGGTAAGGTCCTGCAATATCTCATGAGAGAGAAACAATTTTGTATGCAAGAGTGTACGAACCAGATAATATATTCAAAGCTCGTCGGAACGCCATAATTGATTACCTGGAGGGATTGAGCACGACGGTCAAAAGAAGTAGAGACGTCCATCTACCTGGTAGTAATATAGGGCGTGCATCACTAATCAGCAGTCAATCACGTATTCACTAAGGAATATCAAATACTCACTGAACGAGATGTGTACAGTGTCAAGAGCCCTGACTTCGCGTGAGCAAATTTGAGGAGTATGCCGGAGTAGTCTGATTCACCATACGGCAGCAACCAGCAATTTTAAGATCAAGGCATCCTCAGTGTAGTGCATGTAATAGACGTAGGTCTATACAGCCAGTAAGTTGATCATTGTCCTGAACATATTGCCTGAAACGTGCCTGTAGGGTTGTTATGCCATATATCCTCGGCGGGAAATAAGAATCGGAGAGCGTCACAGCAAGCGGTGAAGGCAAACATACATAGAGGAGATAAAACCCCCGACGAACGCAGAAACTATGCACACCCATGAGCGGATAAGAACATGCCAGACTACGAAAGGTCTTCACCGAAACCGTCCGGAAGGCCGCCACCCATGTTGTTTTGTCAACTTGTGTAACGGGAACTCGTCGACGAACTGGCGGCAGAGCGTGGGTTGGACGGGCGTATCGATCTGATAGTGGAGCAGTCCTAGTTCGCCGTTCTTAAACCGCCCACTAGTTGCATCGCCCCGAATCGTCGAAGCATCCGCTTACAACACATTCCCCAGATACGATGGAATCACCGCTGACTTATTTGGTGCTATGGCACTAGGCTTTTCGTGGATTGTGGCTGACTTGATCGCCGTCAGAAGGTTTCCGCTATGAACCGAGTATCAAGACATCGAGGAGTTAATGAGGGTTTAGTACTACGTACGATAGTAAGTAGCACACCTACAGGCAAATGTAAACACATTGTCTAGGTCGGGCCTGCGGGACGAAGTCGGCCCTTCATCTGTTTAGTTGGTGGAAGGGACAACCCACCAATCTCGGAGAATCCTTAGTATAGACAGAAAACGCTTGTTCCTGGATGTCGATGCTCTCACTTACGAATTGCAAGCAGCTAGGGTGGCACGTGTACACCATCCTCTTCATCAGTGACATATGATTCAATCACATCACTTGATCTCGTTACGCTGTAAGTATTAGGCAAGATCCTGTGTCGTGAATCGTTTACTAAATATGATCTAGTATGGTGAGGTAACCCGCCTGTCGTGATAAAACATCGAGATCGTCACGCTTTGATCCTGCTATGAATTATGGCTTGCATGTTTCAGGTGCATCAGTGTGACCCAACTTTGGCAGTTCTAATGCCTTCAGTGCAACCGCCCATCGTGAGTTGGTCCTGCATTCATATCGCCTTCACTGCCGGCGTTGTGGTCCGAAATGCCATCAGCCATCCTCCTTATTTCGACTGCTCTTTTTTTTTTTTTGACTCTGTATTCGATCGCGTGAGGACACGATTGTCCCTGTTTTGCATTGAGTTACTATATGCGATCTCTAACATTTGGGCCCAAGCTTCTGGCTTACCCAGTCTCTAATAGTGTATGAATGCTCTGCGTGGCAGAGCCAAGGTTCTCTGGTAGTCCTCAGTTCCTGCCAGCCGTTTCTGACACCGCTTCAAGGTAGAGATGGTCCAGGACTTTCACTAGATAGAGATCTGAATACAAGGTACCATGGTCTCTTCGTGGAAAGTATTCGGGATATGAAAATCGCATCTCGGTGTGCGGCCTCACCGTAGTTGTTTCATGCGCGAGGGCATCGATCTTGTGGGGATTATGGACCGCCTCGGAGCATGTTAGTATCGATCGACCGATGCGACTGCCACGATGTCCCAGATTAGGAAGGGAACACTGGTTTCAGCGCGGAGGTAGTTCCTAGTGAATACTGTGCCGCAGATCATGACCCATCGGTAGCTTAATCACAGGGCAAGAGAAGAATCTTGTATGCCGGTGATATTTCCAGTCACTCCCGGCATATAGGGTCTTAACTTGTAGTAAACAAACTGCATGGCGAGTGGATGATGTAAATCACTGGTATCACACTGCTCTGTCTATGCGCAACGCTACCGCCTTATCAAGAATTACAGCAGCACCGTTATCGACAATAGCAATCCCGTGCGCATCGAACCGCTTTACTCCATCCTTTGAACTCTCTTCGTCCCCTGAAAGCCTTGGGAGGTTTGCGAAGTGGACAGTGTCGATGCGTTCAACTGCAACTGACTCGGTACCTGAACTCCGGGATCGAAGATGTTTCCGGGTATTCAGCGATGCTAAAAGCGAGTTGGCATATACTATTCAACAGTGAGATAGAGTGTTATGTTCACCGTGAGCAAGGCGTGGAAGACTGACACTTTCCAATGATGAAGTTCAACCCTATTGCACACGCATTTTGTTCAACAGCGGTCTGAGGGAAGTGTCAGGGTGGCATGAGCATAAGGTAACACGTCAATATACCGTGGCGAGTTCTGCAATGGCGAAAGGCTCCAACTAACTCACAGTTACACACCAGAGAGATCAAACTTACAGAGTCAACAAACACCGGTTGACAGCATAAATGATGAGAGTGTTCAGGAGACGGTTCGTTCTAAACAAGGTTCGTTGAGAGTGAACCATCTGACGCTGACAAAAATGACCTTGGGAATGCAGAGCTAGAACCACTGTCATGCAAGAGTACGCAGAGTGATACCATAATGAGAACCTCGGCAAGTGCGACAGTGGCCACGGCGGGTGTCACGCCGTAAAACTAGGAGCAACGACTAGTCAGCCAGTGCGCCAAAGTGTCTGTTAACAAAACTGCCCCAATCTGCGTAAATACGCTGGCCTCGTTGTTGGCGAGCCTATGCACAGAAATCAGTATTTCCGCAAAGATAATTTGGACAGGTTGGAGTATGTCGTAATAATAATCTCTGCTTCTCGATTAGGATAACTCTCATGATGAAAGACTGCACAAACCCCATGCCAAACCCTGTCGGAATATCATTAGCAACGCTTTGTGAACGGAGAAAAGAGAGGAGCTCACCGAAGTGAACTAGTACTAATAGTATCTATCGCGCCCCATCACCGGATGATGCTTTCGCTAGCCCGACCAAATGTACTCACAATTGGGGGGGTCACCAGCCACTTCACTTGACGGCGACAAACTGAATACCAATCAGCGAGGTCTTGAGAAGGAGGTCAAGTGGGACGTACGATGGTATATTGTATGAGCAAATAACCTAGTACCATTTGGTTTAGTATAAGTGTCAATCATAGCAGACGGTCACTTACAATTGAGCTATATAAATTACAAATAACTGCAATACAGTTGAATCTCATCGAAAAGCCTTTGCGAGATGAAAGAAACACGCGTTCACCAGAAGCGAGGCCTAAGCAAGGATAACATTCCAAATCGGTGCCTTGTAGAAGTTGCAGTTTGCGCACTGGTAATGATCTGTCATGTCTCATCAACACAATGCAGCTGTAAGATGGGAACATACACAAACCAGACATCACATTGCAGGCTAGTCGCGACGCCGTAATTGGTTATCTGCATATGATTGAGCAAACAGTTACAAGGAGTAGTTGTGTCGGTTTCACCAAATAGTAATACAAGATATGACAGACTAATCGGCCGTTATCCATACATTCAGTTATGTGTATGCAACAGGTACTCACTGAGAGAGACGTGTAGCGTATCAAGAATCCTATTTTTGGGTGAGCAGAATCAACAAAAAGTGACATAACTCACCACACGGCAGTAACCAGAAACTTCTTGGTCGACGCATCCTCGGTGTATGTAGTGCATGAAATACATGTAAGTCTATATAACCGGTAAGTAGAGCTCCAGGTTGAACGTTCGGTTAGAACACCCCTGGAGAGTCGTCACCCCATATAACCTTGACACGGAAAAAGATATCAGAGGGGATATTAGCGTTGCAAATCAAGCGGAACCACACATACACAGCCGACGCCAACACAACGCGGTTAGCAGTCTTTAGGTCGGGTTTAAAGGTTGTGGAAAACGTGAAGGGAATATTTGAAGTTTAGTTTGACATTCGCGCAGTGCTAAGACTTGAAGTGTCGCCGAAGGAAAAAATGGCAGCTAAAACTTCAAATACCTACGGACGTACAGCCGCGTCCTGAACGTTAATCTAAATATGATGTATAGGCCGAGAAACAATGTACGTTTAAATATCAAGTATTCCCTTCGAATATAAAATCTGCTCATACTTCAAGTTTCGCCGGCGCCCGAACGACGGCCTATATTCGGAATATAGACGAACAATAAGATGCGCATTTGTTCTTAAACTTTAAAATAACAAAAAAAGACACGTCCAACTTTGAAATATAATCTGCGGACACTACTGAATGCCCGACGATCGCCCGCTCACTGCTCGTCCGTCGCACAAAGTCCGTCGCACAAATTGGACCGCGCGAAGTCCATGTCTACACGTCACAATGCATACACATATCTATGGATTGGTAGTTGGTACATACAATCTAGTCCTGTTATGAGGCCGAAGTGAGCGAACGTGGATGCAACAGGATCACGATCAACGTACTCTGCACAGAGAGACTACAACCGTAGTGTCACTTGAGATGGCCCAGCGAGCGTAATGACCGAACACCCAAGTACACCTTACGCTTTCCAAAGTCTCTTCGAGGGCAGAGGAGTACAGTTTGGCCGGGAAATGAGGGTACCGAGCAAATGGGTCAGCGCTCTCTCTCATCCCGGCCGTCAGCGGACGCTGCCTTTGAACTGCGAATAGAAAAGAGTCGCCAGACTGATAAATGTATTTAATACTCCCCGGAACTGGAGACAGGGTTCGGTTTCCATTGGGATAAAAAAGGATGAGCGAGTTCCCAACATGAGAAGAAGATCTGCTATAGTAAACTCCCGTGCTATGCTTCACATGAGCACGCAGTACAACCTTTTGCTGCCCAATCAACTTTCGCAGATCGTGGGGCGTGTTCGTCGTCCCCGGTCCGTTAGCCGCTTCGTTCACTTGGGGAGAAACGAGGTCGTTAGTATCGAAGTCACGAGTGTCATCTTGTAGTCGATACGCCCGATCGAGTAGGATCTTGCACTCGCGGATGGTAGGCGGGCAATCTGTACGAGATAACCAAGCACGGAGTCGTGCACCTTTGAGATACGAGCCCAGCATCGTGTTTTCTAACTCTCCTAAGGCCACAATTTTCGTCTTGCACTAACACATGATTATGGACCAGACTCACCGGTTTTATTGTTAGTGGGAAGGCGCTGAAGTATTCCAATAAGCCGCTCGAAGGGGAATGTCCACCATGAGTGAACTGGTCCGAAAAGTAGGAGGTAGTCGTAGACGTGGAACGACACATGGTGATTTGGTCGTAGGTCGAAAGTAGGGTGAACCCGCTTCAAATTGCCAACGTAACGGGCTATGCATGAGCGATATGCAGATGCCCTTTCGTTACTCATTGTTCGTGCGCAGGCCAAGTATACCGAAGAGACAAGATCCATCGTATGGTCGAGGGCTACTTTAGCATCCGGGCTCGCATCGCTAGTCCCCCATATGCTGATCAGACCAATCGGTATGTAAACTGTGATAAGTGACCGCCACTCGTCAGCCTTAATCATACCGGCGGATGCATCACCAAAATTTGCTGGGGCTGAGCCAAACCAGGAAGGTCTCGAGGTATGTCGGATCACGTCTCGTATTCTTGCAAGAACATCCCTCGTGTCAAGCTTGGGTCGATGTTCTGCAGTAGCAGAGAGGGGCTTCTGAGAACGCTAGCGATTTTTTAGTAACAACGGTGGGGAGCATGATATCCACCTTACCCAATGTACGAGTGCCTTCACATAATCGATCTTGTACAACCTTGTTTGCTTAACCGGAACACAGCCTACAGCCTTGCACACGTACTGCAATGAGTGCAAATTTTTCCGGTAAAGAGCGTCCTGGAGTTTCTCCATGAACATGTGAACTTGAGCGGGATCGTCCGGAAATGGAACCTGGGCGACGAGCAGTGCCCGGATAGCTGACAATTGAGACATCTCCTTTGTGGTCATGGAGATCTCGGTAGTACGCGGATCGGGTAACTGAAAGACAAGATGAAAGGCGGGTCGTGGGGTCTGAGTTGGCGAAGTGCCTTCGGTGGTAAGGCCGAGGAGGTTTCGAACGTGGTGCTGAACTAAACCTTCAAGAATGCAATGCATAGAATCAACGACAAGCTGTCGGGCTGGGTTCCAGTACGGCAGTCGCCATAGCTCCGACCAGCGTACGCCGTGCTTCTTGAAGATCTTCTCGCGGTGGGCAGAAGTTGCAGCGTCCCTCCACTGCTCAGCGAAGGCACAGAGCTCGTGCGGGTCACGAGGTAGCCAATTCTCAAAATCGACCCTACCGTAGTTGTCCTTGTGGTAACAGTCACATGCACCACAGAAGAAATGACTGCCGACGCCAGCAAGTGCAGCGAGATGGCGAGCAGCTGGGGAGATCACAAACAGCGAGGGCGATGGCACTGCGTGTGAGTTTTCCCCCAGGGTAGTTTGCAGTTCGCGAATACCAGACGCCTCTCTCCCATGAGGCAACCAGATCGAGTATGAGCAGACGAATGTAGTGATTGAGGTTTTCGAGTGACGGCTGTTTGGGGCCAGGGATAATACCCGCTAGATACATGTTCTCCGGCTTATACCTGATGTTGAGTGGTAGGTTAAGACACGCCATGGAAATGATACCCGACGATGTGCTTGCGCCTCGTACATTCATACCTGCAGGGTTGAAAAAGTCGACATGCAGTGCAAAAGCATACTGACCTTCTTCGCCTCTGTCAACGAACAGTTTCCCCGCATCTGGACCCCTGAACTCGCGAAGAAAGTTGGCCTCAAAAGGGTGCTTGACGAAACACGGCGGAGGTGAGGACAACGAAGCAACAAGGCTATCACAGGCCTCGTCCATCGCGGTCTCGATATCACTCCTAGAGAGCAAATTAGCGAGGTAGTCGTTAAATTCATGGTAAATGAAAGCCTTCTTTGGGCAACGCTCGCCGCTTGGTTGCGTATCCAGCAGTGATTCGTTGCACTGAGTCTCGGGCTTCGGAAAGTGAGTGCAATATTCAGGATAGACGGGAATGTCAGAACCAGAGGAGTATGATGGAGAGTACGTGCAGTGGCAGCTGCATGTAGCGAATGTGGTAGTCTTGCAAGTAAGGTTAAATCGGGCGAGTGCGCTTTCTATGGTTGTTGGTATCTGTCGGATAATGTTTTCGTGGGACAGACTGAGGGACCCGTCAGGACGTTGAAACGTGAGGTACAGTAACAACGAGAGCGCACCGATGATGAAGTTGCTGTTATGCTGGCTCATGCCCATCATGACACTGCAGACCACCCCAATGACAAGAGCAACCTGTGCAACAATATCCATATGTTCGATCGGCGGCTGATTGTTTTTACCTGCATGTCAATACGTCAGTGTTTGCGTTCCAAATCCAAAGGAAGAGAAAATTTACCAGTGTCAAATTGCACGGGAGATTGTGATCCAACGGAAGACCGCGATGAATCCCTTGAATGAAGCTCGAGGTTAAGCTTGTTGAGAGCGTCGGCAACTTCTTGCTTGCGGGACTGGACGAAACCCGTGTTGCGTTTGATACCTTTGATGTTGCTGCGGAGGGTCGCTATCTCCGTTCTGAGTGTTGAAATGCATGCGTCGGATGTGCCCAGTAAGAGGCGGGAGCACCTATGGATGCGGGCCTCAATATTGGACAATAAGTTGAGTGCCTTGACGGAGTGTTGATTGCGATCCTTCTTCGACACCTCTGCGACGGTAGGGTGGGAGCGCACTGTTTTTGTCCTCGACGAGCTGCTCCCTGATGGGGAGCCTACTGTAGTAGCATGGTCAACGGTGCCAGGAGGGGAGTCATCCAACTTGAGGCGCGAGAGGCTATCAGCAAGGTCGGCAAAAGGAAGGGGCTCTGGCAAACTGGTAACAACACTTCTGCTCGGTCCCGCTTCCTGGTAATCGGTGCAGGACTCCCACAACTTGCTGACCTGGGTGTTGGTGTCGGGTCCATTATCCGTCAGTGTCAGACCAAAGAGACGACCGGCAAGGTCGCTTGGGTGAGGTACACAGGTGTCTGGAGGCGCTGGAACCGTATTCGAGAGGGCCTGCGGGGCATAGCTGAGTCTAGACCGCTCTTCTCCAACGTGGTTGAGGTGTGCCAGTAATAGTCGTGCTTCTATGAGCACGCCATTGGCATTCTTCTCGATGCATTCTTCACACACGCATCGCTTGAATGTAGGGCGTGAGGCAGGCATGCTTTACCCATCAGACAGGTGTATACAAGTCACAAGAATGAGTACATACCATCGTGCTGAGACCTTACAATAACTCTTCGTGAGTCTGGGTGACGACTGCTATTATAAGGAAAGTGAGAGGGTAGTATAACCTCGTAGGGAACAAAGATACTAGTTCTTTGTTTCGCGAGGGGATGAAAGGACTTACCTTCTTTGAAACGCACCACCGCAGGCACGGCGGGTTGCAGAGAGAGTACGATATGCATTTTGAATAATTACAACAGCGAGCAGGCGCATTACAGATATATAATGACACTTTTTTCTACGTTCGGATCAACTCTATCAGAGAGATCTTCCACGACCGTATTAGTCATCTCCTTGTACCCACTTGGCCAGTCCCTCGTCGCGTCCTCACTAGCACCTTCATAATTGATCTTGTGTGCCCCCTTTGCTAGATCCACCAACTGCATTGCTAACTCCTTCAACATCTCCATGTCACTCTCCATATCACTCAAGTCCACAGGCAGAGGTGGGGGCATCAGCACATGAACCAGCTTCTGCACTGGAAGGCAGGAACACCAGTAGGTGACTTGCGGGATATGAATAAGCATCGCACCAAGTAAGTTCTGGTATCATGTTAGCGTGACTTCTTTCTCTAATAGTAACTTCAACCATACCATCTGTAAACCGAATCCGAGGACTCCCAGCACTAAAAGGAAGGTGAAGATGGTCGACTTCAATGCTTGCTGATGTTCTGGCCTCGCGGTCGATTTATAAGAAGTGTACTGGTGAGTCCAAACCTGGATAAGTGATTTCTTACGACCTGATGCAGGCGAAGCGCTCGCAATGATGCAGGAGCCCCCAACATCATGCGTCTGGCAGGTGTTAAGGTAGGAAGAATGCAAATATATCACGATGTACAGTAATTGTTTGGACTAAACCCATTTTTGAGTGGGTGAGCTTTGCCAGCATCTGCCCAGTCCTTCTTTCAAACAGGTACACACTGCCATTGTCACTACCCCCAACAATTATTTTCGACTCTTCTCTGAATGCAACTTGTTTGGGTATGGGAACACTTTGTGGCTCTGTGACAAAGTACCGGATCGGATCTTCACGGTCCAATGGATACAAGGTGAATCCGTTCGTAGCGTTGTCGATTACTACGAGTTCCTTTTTCAGACTAACCGCTGCACAACCTCTGCAATCCTGGTGGGACAAGCATTCGATAAGTGGACAGAATAGTGCGTACATCACAGAGTCATAGCAGTGTTCACTAAGAATGATCCCGTCAGCAGTGTTCATCTTGACACTACAGCCATGATGTGAGTGATAATCATCGTGACCAACTTCATATCTTGCTTACATGTTACCATCATATAAGCTGAAGATATAGATGTTCCCGCGCTGTGTGAAGGCGACCGACTTTGGTACCATATGTTCGAGCCGCCCCGCAAATACTGACTGGAGTTGCGAATTGGAGTTGAGCAGTAGCACTTGAACGACGTTGTCGCGCATCCCAATTGCAATCCGTGCTCCAGCGTCAATCCATGATGCATCCCATGCCACACAGGTAATTTCAAGCCCAGTCCCTAGTCATCGTGCAGTTATCTCCTGAAAGCGATTCTTTTTAAAATTTAGATATGACTCTCCCGTGTTCAAACTGCACCGCACTCACGTCAACTGGATTCGGTCGCATGAATACCAGATAGCCCATTCCTGTACCGTAACAAAGTGTTTCTGTGGAACTATGCTTTGTTTTGATCCAGGTCGCACAACTAATTGCGCTGTAGGACTCGTGATTGGCACATGTAAGTTCTCTGCGTGATTTGATATTCCAAAGTTTGATGCCGTCGGTACCTAGATCCTACCTTAATTCAGTGTGGGCATCAATTTGAGGATCTTACCTCCGCTAGCAAGAATGTTGCCATCATTTGATAAAGTGAGGGCATGGACTGACACAGCATTTGTAGTAAAAGATGCCATGTTCCTGTAGTGCTGTGGTGATCTCATAAAAATAGTGGAGAACATGTTGTGTGAAGGTCCTAGGATTTCCTGGCTCTTGATTATAAATACCAAGGGTACACTATTGTATTCTAGGGGGCTGCAGCACGTTTTTGTTCGATCCTATGGCTTTTTGTTGAGTGCCACACACTGCAAGCATTTCACCATGTTTCTTCAGAAAACATGCAGAAAAAATGGAGGGAAGAGATACTCTTTTATTTTGGATGATTTTTCAGAAAAAATGCAAATATAACTTCATCTTCTCCATGCAGAAACATGGATTAATGGTAAGGTCCATTAGCCTCTCTCCTAATTGGCATTAGCACCAATTCATGTTTTCTGGAAAAAAATAAAACATTATTTCTCCATTTTTTCTTTCCAAACATCTAAAATAAAAGAGTATCTCTTCCCTTCATTTTTTCTGCATGTTTTATGAAGAAACATTGTGAAATGCTTGCAGTGACACTCCATGATGACTTTTGTTAGGTGTATGTATTATTGTTGGGAGTGTACTACTTTCACCTCTAGAGCTTTTAGTTAGGCGACCACATGTTTCGCAGCCATGATGACTTTTGTCGGGCGAATATTCATTTACTTTAACTGCTTGAGACTTTGGATCGGGCGACCATGTACGGAAGTTAATTGTTATTGTGAGTGTGTTAAATGCCACCCACCATTCCACTAAGCCGATCAACCGCCAGCTATCATACTCGCCAACCATGCCTTCTGCAATTAAGAGCATCACACCATTCTACAACAATGACTCAGCGGTGCCTCCACCATTTCCTACTATGCTTACTGACCAACTCGAGCTCTTTGGAAGGACATCTAATTCGAAGAGCTCCGGCCTACTCGCTGACGAAGTCCTCACCCCGGCCCATATGCTCTCGTCGAAGAAGGTTCGTGTCTCTGAAGCTCAAGCGCAGTCCCAGAAGTCTGCTCTGGCCCCTGAGTTCACTGTGTCTTCTAAGATGGCCGCGCGACTTGGATCCCCTTACCTGAAGAGAGCACCCTCGCAGGCTCGTTCTGCATCTAGTACTCCTAGCAACTCATCAGAGGAGGAGAGAGCGGGCTCTTCAGATGACGAGTCGACCTCAAGCACGCAGTCAGCAGAGGCATTGAAGATCCCCAAGCCCCCTGGAGAACCTGGACGTCCCAGAAGAGGCGGTTACACACTTGAAACCGCACTGGATTGGAATCAGAAGGCATACTCGAAGTTCAAGGTTTCCCATACCGTCAGTACCTCGCCACGACTTGACTAACCTTCGTGCGGTTTAGAAGCACATGCATGCTCTTATCAATGAGCATCTTGACGCCACGAAGTGTCTATCTGCGCAAGACCCTGCCCTTCTCAAGGTTGTCCGCCAAAAGGTAGGCCATTGTCTGCTCTACAGCGTTCATTTCAATACATTCTTACATTGTCAAGGCTGTTGACAAGTTTCCGGACCTCGAAGACTACAGTAACTGCTGGCCAGTAAATGATATAATTATGATGCGACTGAAGTACACGTCCAGCTGCACGAGGCGGCAAGAAACTGAGATGGCTGCCAGCAAGAAAAAGAAGGCAAAGATGCCTGTGTGTCAGCTACTTTTCCTGACGCTTCGTTACTCATTTCCTCACTACAGAAGTAACTGATGATTGTCTGCGGTACTGGTAGATGACTCTGACTTCATACTACACACTGCAAGCATTTCACAATGTTTCTTTAGAAAATATTCTGAAAAAATGGAGGAAAGAGATACTCTTTTATTTTGGATGTTTGGAAAGAAAAAATGCAGAAATAATGTTTTATTTCCTTCCAAAAAACATGAATTGATGCTAATACCACTTAGAGTAGAAGCTAATGGACACTACCATTAATCCATGTTTCTGCACAGAAAAGAGAAAATTATATTTGCATTTTTTCCAACAAATTATCCAACATAAAAGAGTATCTCTTCCCTCCATTTTTTCAGTATATTTTCTGAAGAAAAATTGGGAAATGCTTGCAGTGACATGTCATTCCTCTTGCATCGTGAAATACCCACTGAGCACCTGTTAACTGAAATCTATGCCTGTTCTCCAGACACCTCACCACCGCTCACGCCTAGAGAGAGGGAGTGACATACCAAAATGCCACTGCATGCCAAATAGCATTTGTAATGTATAGAGTCAATTGACGGGGCACACGGGTCGAGCGTGGGTGCATACGATGAACGGGAGTGTTCATGAGGCGCAATACATGACTCGTCTGTGAATAAGAAATCATAGAGTAGACAGGGTATACACAAACGTATTCGAGCCCTGCACAGTTGGAAGGGTATGAGTACCATCGAAGAATAGAGCACGAGCGTCAACGAAGTCATTAAGATCCTTAATTATCATGATACGCGAGGCGGAGAGGAGAGTTACAGCTGAATAAAATCACAAGTACGTGTTGTCGTTTTGACCATCGTCAAACTGCAGAAAGAATCTGGGGTTATAGAGGATATCCTTGCTTCGAGTCGCATCGATCAGCATTGCCGTTGCTCGCAACCAGCCTCCTTTCCTGCAAAAAGAAAAGGATGTTTGACCTGCGGCCCAACTTCCGCCTCCACTTCACCCCTGACATTGTTATATGACCACGAGCACACTAAGTATGAGTCCGATGAACACACGATGTTCCATGAGTGCATATGCTATGCCACGTACCTGATACAGATGGTTGTGAGGGGACTGAATTGGAACTACTGCGCTCCTTGTTAAGCATGCTGTCCTCGCTAACTTTGCTGGGGTATTGGCTAAGTGGACTGCTAATGCATGAGGACACGCTCTGACTGGAACTATGGTGAGGAGGAACGGTGACGTTGGGAACGAGCAAGCGACCGCCCACCTTCGCAAGAAGATTATCTCGACGGCGACGTGTCGACGTCGATGTCGACGTCATGGAGGAGGGAGAAAGGGGCGGAAGGGATTGACTGGGACACGACGTGGAAGGTGTGAAGCTGGAGGTGCGAGATTCAGGACAACGCTAGAGAGGGAGTACCTTCACATCGAGTTGGTCTGCCTCCAACCGACTCGAGTGAGGTAGTGAGCTGGATGATTTACACATGTCAAGGTTGCTTGTGGACCATTGGACGCCGTGACAGGACAAGGCTTTGTCTCCAAGCCGGGGGTGACTATGGAAGAGGAACGGGGTGAGAAACTGTATATGGATTCATGCCAGTCTTGGCTGCCATCGGTCCAACCAGGGATTGGTTTACAAGGTGGCTGTGGCTCGTTGAGCCAGGGGCATTTCGTTGATTGGGGAGCACAGAGGGCAGCTTGGATATGCTTTGCAGACATCATTATGCCACTTTGGTAATCGTGGAGATGTTGAGGTTCCGGTGGGGAGGGCTTGGCTGACGTGGGTAGAATGGGTGGCGCAGGAGGCAAAGGGGGGAATCCATAGATGGCAGAGAGGGTAGTCAGACTGGGAGAGACAGGACCCAAATCAGAGGAAGAGGAGCAGGAATCGAGAGAGAAGGATACAAAGCCATTGGACTCGTCCTCGGACTTGCACTGCACCGAGCGGTCGGAAGAGTTGTGTGGCACAGGTGAGAGGGGTGTGGAGGCGCTATTGGGGTTGTAATCGATAGAAAGGGCACCATCGAGCCTGGAGAGATCCTTGAGCCTGCACTCATCGGAGCAGTACAAGGGGATGGGACCCTGGTTGATGACTGTGCACAGCTTAGGCTGAGGGGCTGGTTTTGAGGGATGCGGCAGTGGGGGTTGTTGGGAGGGAGGAGAGGAGCGGTTCTTGCTGGCCGCCGAGTCTGACCGGTTGATGATGGCTGGTCTGATGCGACCAGTGCCATGAGCGAGACCGCCACCCTTTACCTTGGTGGCCTTCGTGCGCGATGGGTCCTCTTTGGCTGTGAGGAGACCTGAGATTTTAAGGGTTGCGGCAGGCGCTGCTGGAGGGGAGGAGAGGAGCGATTCTTGGAGGCTGTCGAGTCTGACTGGCTGACAGCTGGTCTGATGCCGGTGAGCGAGACTGTAATTGGTAAAAATCGTGACTACCATCGTTTATGCAAAGACGTCTCCACAATTGCTTGGTCGACATACATACATGGCATACATACATACATATGGTCAACATACATATGTATACTACTGTAACCAGCCCTGGGCTTCAAGTACGTCCCTGCAACTGCTGGATACGTGCACTCATACGCAGGTTCAGAGGTTTCACAAAGGTGAGTGAACGAGGTGGCTTGGACCTTCGCAACCCCTTGACATACTGCGCAAAGCTGTGAGTGAGATTAGTAAAGATTTTCAAGGTCAACTCGTTACTAACCAGGGCATCATGTAGTCTGCAAGGGCAGCATCTCTGGGTCGCATATTGACTACAGACCTTGTGCCAACTCTCATTATGACAGCATCACCCCGGAATTCATTGTCATCCCTGCTCAACAGCGGGTTCGGGCAAAGACGACAGTGTCGCTTGAAGAAAACGTGGAATCGATAAGTATGTCGTCCCTCGACGATAGTAACTTCGCAGTTGTGAATGTATGGCTGTAGGCAGGGTTCCTGGAATAAACTCTCTGCAATCGGAAACCTGCTTGCTGTCACCATTTGCAATGAATCAGCACAACGCGTGGGCATTGTCACTTGGCATGGGCAGGACCATGCGGAGGAGTATAGCCTACACTTCAGGCGAAGCTCAGCCGTCTAAGCCAAGGTCAGGCGACTATTTGCTCTCATCATTTCATTCCAGGACTTACCAATGAGGAAGGCAGGATATACACACAGGAATTCACCATGGAGAACGTCCTGAGCAGTGGGTATAGCAGTTTAGTAAAGGAACGACAGGTGTCCAGCACCGAAGACAATATGTGATACAGTGAGTGGGTGATGTAAGCGGGCGATGTGAGTGGGCAACCATATATCTTTCCTCATATACTGACTCTCCAGACCTAGACTAGCCGCTTTTATCACAACAATCATGACAATAAGAACAATAATTCGAGCATTGAAGTTGTAATTACCGTGCATACTCCCGATCAACCGGTGTGCTGTCTCCATTTTTTTCTTTTCCTTTTTGTTTGAAGGTGGCGCTGTGCAGCGATATATCTTTACGATGGACAAGGATCAAGGTTACCCCATGTTCGACATGCCTGGCGGATTCCGTGCGTACTACGATTCATCTTCAAGCATAGAGTCAAGTTCGTCGTCTCTGCACACCACCTGAGGACTTGAGGATATACAGATGATACCTGAGAGCACCTTATTTGATGACGACGGCAGTCAGATGGATGCGGTCAGCATGAGGCCGATGCTGGATGATGCCGCTGACCGAGCAGGTGATGTTCGCCATCCCGTAGGTGACTACGATGCCGCTGTTAGCATGGGGGTGGTAGTGGGGAACAGTTGCAGTGCCGCTGGCGGCACGACATCGGGAGCACTAACCTCTATTGGCATGGCGGTAGCGACGGAAGCTGAACGCAATGCCACTGGTGGCACGACAGTGGGATCACTGACTTCTAAACGGGCAAGGACACTCCTCAGATTTATCACCGCTCATTTGCTGACCTGTCTGACAGAACTTGCAACCAACTTCTTCAGTTGACAAATGTTGTCACAAAGAAGAAGACTTTTCTATGTCCTTGCAAAAGCAGCTTTACTACCAAGGAGAACGTATCCAAGAGCTGAAAACCAAACACTGCAAGCATTTCAAAATTATTCTTCAGAAAACATGCTGAAAAAATTGAAGAAAGTGATAGAGCCAGTTCAGGACGAAAACTACCGGAAAAACCTTGATGAAAAACCACGAGAAAAAATCACGAGATCCATGACATAAGCCGCCGCATTCAGGCGGAGTTCTAACTTCGCTATCGTTCACCCAGTGGACGCAGTCGGGTGGCGATATGGCCTCGATGGACCCACCAGATCAAGGCGAAGCCTCCGGATTTTTGGACGATGCAGAGATGAGAACGTTTTCAGAGCTGGAGGAAGATGAAGAGGGAGAGTTTGCAGGGGAGGGAACTGATACTGACGAGGACATCGAAGACGAAGAAGAGCGAGACAGAAATCTGCTGGTAACGATCCTTATGCAGTATCACCTTCATCTCTCTTTCTTTTCAGAGATCGCGGAGAGGGTCTTCGAACTGATTTTGCTCGCAACTCAAAAGAAAGAGCCCATTCCGTATCACACGTCCATTCTATCTGGTGCAGGGTGGATCGCAGAACTCCTCAACGGTCACCCAGAGAGGATCCGAACCGAGCTCGCCGTCCACAAGCACGTTTTCAAGATACTTCTGAGGGAACTTCAGGACGCCGGTTATACGCATTCGAAGCGCGTCACTCTTGAAGAGCAAGTCGGGATATTCCTTTACACATGTGTCACTGGTCTATCGATCAGGCATGTCGGTGAGAGGTTTCAACGGTCAAATGGGACCATTTCACAGTACGTCTATCACAATCGCTTCATTTCATTACTGATAGAAAACAGCTATTTCAAGAGGATACTATTTGCGTTCTCCGCGGGCAGGATATACAAGAAATATGTGCGACTTCCCCCTTCAAATTCCCCCGTTCATCCTTCCATCCGCGACAACCCAAAGTACTACCCGTTTTTTAAGGACGCTATCGGCGCGATCGATGGGACACATATCGCATGTACACCTCCCGCAAATGAAAGAGACGCGTCGCGAAACCGAAAAGGATTTACTTCTCAAAATTGTCTCATCTGTTGCGACTTTGACATGAACTTTACGTACGTACTGAGTGGGTGGGAGGGTTCGATGGCGGACGCATCTGTCTATCATGATGCTCGACTTTCCGATCTGGCTATCCCCCAGGACAAGTATTACCTTGCCGATGCAGGGTTTCCCAACTGCTTGCAGTTGTTGGTCCCGTACCGTGGACAGCGGTACCACTTGGCGGAGTGGGGTCGTGGGCATGTACGGTGCGTATATTTCACACTTTGCGTCAAGTCCTTCCACTCATCGCATGTCTAGGCCTGCCAACGCACAAGAGTGTTACAACCTCCGCCATGCGCAGCTCCGCAACGTGGTCGAACGTATTATCGGTGTGATCAAGCGGCGTTTCCGGATACTTGTTGTCCCTCCTGAGTATCCTATGGATATTCAGGCCCGTATACCCCCCGCTCTTTGCTGCATTCACAATATCATCCGCAAATGGGACCCGGTGGAGCTAGAGGACATCGAAGATTCAGTCGCCGTACCGATAGAAGAAGAAAATTTGGTTGGGTCGATTGCGGATGGTGTTCCTACGAGTGCGGAGCGTAATGAGATGTCTGGACGGCGGGATGTCATTGCAGGGAGTATCTGGACTAGTTATCTTGCAGAACGTATGCGCAGGGGCCAAGTAGTCCCAAGTCATTAAATAGATTTTTTTTTTTTTCTACTCACAATCATACGAATCGCACGCATTTTTCAGACATGTCCAGCGCGTGATGACATTGAGCGGATACAACAGTAAAATGATATAAAGAGAATACAAAATTATTGATTTTGCCTCTCCATTGCTAATCTGATGCCCTCCTGAAGGTACGCCAGGCGAGCAACCTCAAAACCTTCGCCCACAAGTAGTAAATACCCATCAGCAAAAGATATCTCACGCTGGAACATTGTGAAGAGTAAGGCAATGTCGGATTGAGAAACTCTACCTGCGTCTAACTGTAGCAAATTCTGCCTTGCTTGTTGGACGACTGAGCGGCTTCCAGAGTCGGACTTGGTCCTAGGGGTGACCCTTCCTGAGATGCCAGAGATTGCGCTTTCGAAAGTGTTGAAGTGGCTCTTAATGTCGGATCGAAGACCTCCTAACTCCCGCACGATGTCCGTATTCCCTGCACGTCGCTTTCGGCCTGATGATGTGCTTGAATGTGCAGTTGCTGAGAAAGAAGCAGACATGGATTCATCGCCATCGTCGTCTGCTGGCCGCTTGCGGGATACTACCATGCGAGCCGAGACACTGGAAGACGGCTTGATAGAGCTGATAGCCGAACCATTAAATGAGGAAGGAACGGATGGGGGAGAGAAGGGGGTCTGGGATTGGTCCGAGTGCCAAGTCGGCGTCGCCTGGGTTTGGGTTGAAGGACTGGGGGTTGGCTCGCAGGTAGTAGATAGCAGGAGGGGGGGGGTGGCGTCACTTGATGGATTGGCTGGCTGAAGGAATGTTATGTTATCGGCAGCTAACAACCCGGAGCTGATACCTACCATGCTGCTTTGGGTGGGACCTGTCTGCGCTGAATCGGATGCGGGAGGGGCAGGTTGATGGTCCCACGGAGGGCTGGTAGATAGCCCAATAGTGTCGACGCTTCCCTGTGGACTTTCGCTCTCGCTGGTACTCAACCTCACACCTCCGGAAGGCTGTGCATCATCGATGCTCAGCGCGGAGAAATGGTTCAGGCCTTTTCCCTTGGAGGGCATGAACTGCTTCATTTTCTCGTAGTGGGGCCAGCCCTTGTTTCGGAACGGACCCGCATGCTTGTTCTTCTGTTGATGTCATCGTTAGTCTGTGGATATTCTACATGTTATTATCTACAGCTTACCTTCAAGAAATCCGACCACACCGCCTCGTTCTCGAGAGCAATATTAGCCCCCGATTCGAGTGAATAAGTAAATCCGGACGCGTTTGCGATACGATCCACGACATCGAATGTCTTCTTCATCTGTATATTCTATCAGCTATGTGATGCACTAATCATGCAGTAATACCATGCCCTTTGCCATCTCTCCTTGCATGACTTCGCAGTTTTGGGTGCCCCTTTTGTAGGGGCAGGCAGTTGAGCGGCGGCGGCATTCCAGAATGCCATCTTGAAGTTCAGGCCGTCACCAGCAGAGGCCTTGTGGGAAGCGATTATTTCAAGAAGCATTTCGGACTCTGCATCAGTCCACGATACTTGAGGAGTCGAAGATTCCTTGGAGGGCGACTGCGACGATTTGCGGGGCATCGTACCATTGGGTGATTTGAAAAGGGGTTGTTCGTAGCATCGAAGTCGCCACAGCCCAGAGTTAGAACTCCGCCTGAATGCGGCGGCTTATGTCATGGATCTCGTGATTTTTTCTCGTGGTTTTTCATCAAGGTTTTTCCGGTAGTTTTCGTCCTGAACTGGCTCATACTCTTTTTTGACAGCTGTTTTCAAAGAGAAAAGGCAAAAATAATATTTTCTTTTCTTTGCATGACTTTCCACAAAACATTGATTGATGGTAATACCCATTAGCATAGAAGCTAATCAGCACTACCATCAATTCATTTTTTTGCACAGAAAAGACAAAGAAAACAAAATATTATATTTGCATTTTTTATGTGAACACAGCCCAAATAAAAGAGTATCTCTTCTTTCCATTTTTTCAACATATTTTGGCAAGAAAAATTGTGAAATGCTTGCAGTGAAACTGCGATATCAAGGAGAGGTGCGTAGACGGGGAACAACCACCCTTGTGTTTCTAACCTACCCCAACAGAGTTTCCAAGAGCAACAATGCATTCTCCAACAGCAATATGAAGACCTCCATCGTACGGCTTTGAATGGTGTCGTGAAAGACTTCCAGGTGCAGAAGGATGCACTCGGTGAGATGAAGACAGTTCTCCAGAAGAGGGAGACTGAGTTGACATCGCTGCATGCCGAGCTTGAGGTACAGCCCATAGCCAATCCGTTCAGATGTTATACCAAGTTACACCTGGGGCTGGAACAGACTCACACAAAAGAATGTGCAGCGCATCAAGAACAACTTTACAATGAGCAGCGACTGGCTATGCAACGGAACCATTCACAACTTGAAGAGTTTCAAAGGCGACTCGAGGTATGTATTCGCTCTAGACAACTACATCGAGATGACGTTGACATTTTACCTCTAGCTCGAACTCCAATCCCAGATGGAGAAAATGTCGACCAGTCAAGCAGCCAACCTCGAGGCTTGTGTGCAAGAAGAGGTCACAAGGTTGAGAGAATCATTGCAGGTGTGTGGGAAACAAAAAGCTCAAAACCAGGCGGCCACTAATGCACTCATCAGGCGGAGAAGGAGAGGGAAATGGCGAAACTCGAGCAAGAGGTCATGCGGTTGAGGGAATCATTGCAGGTGTGTGGGGAACGAGTGGCTCAAAACCGGGCGGTGACTAATACGACTCGTCAGGCAGAGAAGGAGAGAGAGATGGCGAACTTCGAGCAACAACACCATCGCATGAGAAAAGTTCGTACTACTACACCCCAGCCCGATGGAGATCCGACGGATTGCCGAGAAGGGTGTCCTACATCGCCTTCCTCACGACCCTTCCTGTCCGCTGCTAATCCTTCTCGGCCCTCTTGACTGGCTCAATTTCCACAAACCAGTACCCCTTCTCTCGATGCTATTAAAAGGATTAGGCGAGCCCGGGGCATCTCAACACGAACTCGTCTCATTGGAGTTGCTGTTGATGTAAGTCACAATCACCCTTTTCAATGTATGCTTTTGATGTCTGACATCTAGATACAGGAGGACGTAGGAAATGAAGGAAATGGAGGATCACCAGGAGAGAGACAGACAAGCCCTGTTGAGGGGGGTGAGCCGAGTGGAGGCAGCAGCAATATGGTTCCTATCTCGGCGATGGTGGAAGCGGTGACCAGGGGAGTAGAGGCGGCGCTTCATAACGTCCTCGCCGACGGAAAGATGATTCCCAGCCGAAGTGGAAGGCGCAGTCGCCGTCGCCGAGTCTGCGAGGATGAAGAGGTCAAGCTTGAGAAGGAGAGTGAACCTGTTGTTCACCGGGATTTCATATTGGTATGTCGTTGGCCTGTTCGTCTACCCGACCTACTCAAACCATTATCGTCAGGCGGAGGTTCGTCGCCTCTTCAAGGAGAAGCTAGGAATTACCCAAGACCTCGACTTCATCATGCACCGCCCAGCCACAGCAGAAGACGTCCGTGCTTACGAGTATGAGGATGGATTTGGACCAGACCGAAACAATCTCTCGTTTGACCTCACCCAGAATTACTCATCGCCGTGGAATACTTATATTCTCAAACTGCTCTGTCAAGAGCTCCAAGCACGCTGCAAGGAAGAGAACTGGCCAATCAAAAGAGGCAACAATTATATTACGGAGATACTTCGGGAACGTTACAAGCGACTGCGGACGGTGTGGAGAAATGCGCAACCTAAACTGACATCCAAAGGTGTCTTGGAAACACCTACTGAGACTGAGGCGCGTTTGGTTGAAGGAAGAATACAAATGGGGAAGGACAGCAGGCAAGCCAACAGTCGCCGGAACATAAGTTTGCAGTTGAGCCATGATCCTCTACTAATATCTGCACTTGTGGGTCAGAAATATCACCGCAGGGTCATGGTACTCGATGAAATGGTCAAGTCAAAGTCTGAAGCGCAAGACGACGATCTGCAGAGCTGGAAGTGGCTCTGAAGCCTCATCAAGACGTTAGGTGAACATGGTATGAGCTCTGAAGACAGCTCAGTGGAGAATGGGGTGGAGAATGTCCTCCGTGTGAAGAACATGCCATGGCACAGGAACATAGACTGGGAACTGGAAATAGTAGATTTCCAACGTCTTCTTGACACTGATATCTTCTCTCCCCAAGGTTCCAAGCCTCTCACTCGTAAACGCTCACCAGACAATCCATCGACCACACGTGATGCGGTGAAAGCCTTACCCCTCGCATTGTACGATGGGGCCTGGTTTGCGCAGCTCACCGAACGTCAGATCGAGGCACTCAACATTCCCCAACAAACATTCTCTTGGATGAAAGTCGTCGTAGCATAAGACAGCCGGCCGTAAACATCCTTAGGTATTTTTTACAAAGATACTGAAAGTTGTCGTAGCATAGGACAGCATAGGACAGCCTATGTATTCGCTCCTTACAGATATACCGTTCGTTTTGATTTGTGGACCGATGTCACAACCTGAGTGATGACACTGCTTGCACGACGCACGAGCAGTGAGCGGGCGATCGTCGGGCATTCAGTAGTGTCCGCAGATTATATTTCAAAGTTGGACGTGTCTTTTTTTGTTATTTTAAAGTTTAAGAACAAATGCGCATCTTATTGTTCGTCTATATTCCGAATATAGGCCGTCGTTCGGGCGCCGGCGAAACTTGAAGTATGAGCAGATTTTATATTCGAAGGGAATATTTGATATTTAAACGTACATTGTTTCTCGGCCTATACATCATATTTAGATTAACGTTCAGGACGCGGCTGTACGTCCGTAGGTATTTGAAGTTTTAGCTGCCATTTTTTCCTTCGGCGACACTTCAAGTCTTAGCACTGCGCGAATGTCAAACTAAACTTCAAATATTCCCTTCACGTTTTCCACAACCTTTAAACCCAACCTAAAGACTGCTAACCGCGTTGTGCAAGCCCCCAATGAGAATAGAACCTACCGCGAACAAATGAGCACACAAGATTGTGTTCTCCCACGAAAGGTCTTTACCAAATCCGCCAGTGATGCCCATGTCGTGTCGGTAACTTGCACGAACATTGTTGACACTCACTGGGGGACGTGGCTGGAGAAGTGATGGAGGGTGAAAATGCGAAGCGAACTACATCCGCTCCTGTATATTAAGGACAGAGGTTGCACTAGAAAGATTGGGAGAACTCCACTTCGGAACATCTGCCGGATCTCATCAATGACACAGAGCTAATTCTGATACAGTAGCTATTTCCGTAGCAGCACTGCTTTGGCTATAAATGATCCTTGGAAATTCAGTTATGCGAACAGTGGAACGGACAACTTATCGTTCTCGGAATGGCCGAGATATTCATGGACAAAAAATACTGAACGTCAAAAACTCACGTTTTGTATTATCTCTTACTTACACGACCTGCACGAACCAGTGGATGTTTGTAGAATGTGTGAATCGGGGGATGCTCGATGAAGAGGGAACCTTTTTATGCGAGTTAGCGGTCGGTCTGATTTGGTATTGCGGGTTGGTGTATACAGACCGGCGCAGGCCCAACCGGGCATTAGAAATGATGCCTGGACACCGTGAGGTAAGGAAACATAAAAAACAGCAACTCAACTCCAGGTTGTATGTAACAAGTGCTCCTCATCGATCGACATTACGGAGAAACGATTCGACACAGACGTTCGCAGTGGTACAGGGCCTACCTCAATTGTGCGTCTCATTCCAGGTCATCACGGCGGTGGTCGTGCCAGATGATACGACAAATAAAATTTTACATAATAGTGAGAATATGGTTGGATGAGTCCTTCTGGTACTTACGTCAGCACGCAAACATGAAGGTAGCGGTAAGCGACGACAACGTGTATGTGAGCTGTTCACGTTGGGCACTGAGCGACACGGAGGCTCACTGGCACTTCCGCCGTCGTCGTCATGTGCGTCCCTGTTCGTCTTTGCAACTCCAAAAAACACCCATGGATCATAAGTTCAAGCAGACCCCCCGGCCAACCCATTCGGCGTATCCACTGGTTGACCCATGGCGGGACACCCCCTCTCTGACGTCCTTCAGACCTAAGCGGCCATTCAATACACTTCTTCTGATGCGGCTGCCCGATAACAAGTACAAGAAGATCGCACCCGGCTAGTCAATCGCCGTTTGCGTCTGGGATGTAGCTGGCGTCGAAGATGGCAGTGAACTTCGAACCTTGAAGATTACATACTTGGCTCTGTCCCCCGTGCCGAACATATTTTACTCACTGGTTGACTACACGCTCTCCAACCTGCCATTGGGTTGTGACCGGTTCGAATAGGTACGTGAGAATGCCCTTCGCTAGGCCTACGTACGACATTAAGAGGAGCGTTGTGTATATAGGCGATATCGTATAGCGGCATTACATCGGGTTATGTTATGACGGAAAGAAGAAATGACGGGCGCAGCACGGAACTACCTGAATTACACTTCTCCGTCTCCTCGCAACGCCGTAGTCTTATCAGGTGCAGGATCGATGGTAATACTGATATCAGCCACCCCAGGGACATCGGACTGCCTTGCTTCATCCTTAGAACTCTCAACGTCCCCTAAAAGCTTCGGCGGGTTGGTGAAGAGAACAGCACTGGTGCGTAGACATGACAGGGTACCTGCGTCCCGGGAGCGAAGGTGCTCCCGGGAGTTCAGTGATGCTAGAAACGAGTTGGCGTACACTATTCAATAGTAAACTGGGGTGCTCTGTTCATCACTTGCAGGACACGGAAGACTGACATTTTCCAATGACGAAGGACAACCCCAGGAACCACGTATCCTGAGTCTCCACGGCCTAAGGGAGATGTAAGAGCGACGTAGTCATAGTGTAGCACGTCGTACATACTGTGACGAGTGCTGCAATGGCGACTAGTCTACCACAAAAAGCTTCAACCAAGTTACAGCTATGAATCAAACGCATCAAACTTACAAAACCAACAAACACCGGTTGATGGCGTATATGATAAGAGTGTTCAGGACACGCTTCATCCTAAACAGAGTTCGTCAGGAATGAACCAACCGGCATGAATAAAAATCACCTTGGGAGCGCAGAGCCAGAGCGCCTGCCATACAAAAGTACGCAGAGTGATATTGTAATCAGAGCCTCAGCAAGTGCAATGATAGCCACAGCGGGTATCACGCCGTAAAACTAGGGAAAACGACTTGTGAGCCAGTGCACCAAATTGTCTGTTAACGAAACTACCCTAATCTGTGCAAGTACACTGGCCTTGCGGTCGATAAATCTATGCGCGGAGATCAGTTTTCCTGTGAACATGATTGGATAGGTTGGAGTACTCCAAAACAACTGTCTCTGCTTCTCAATTAGAGAACTAGTACATCTCCCATGATCGAAGAAAAGTGCTAACCCATGCCAATCCCTGTTGAAACATCATTATCAGCGAGTCTTAATTCCTGACAAAATACCCACCGAGCTCAGCTATTATAAACAGTATCTGTCGCGATTCTGTCATGACATGATATGATTGCCATGAGAAGCAAATGCACTCACCATTGCGGTGGTCACCCACCGCTTCACTTGAGGGCGACAAACTGAACGCCATCAAGAAAGTCTCTGGAGGCAGGCTTAAGGGGACATACGGAGATAGATTTGATGCGCAAAGAAGCTAGTAACATTCGGTTGGTGATTGTCAAGGTATAGCAGACAGTCACTTACCATTGGACTACAAAAATCACGAGTACCTACGATACCGCTAAATCTTATTATAAATGGCCTTAGATGAGAGGGACATACATTAATCAGATCCGATGCCTGAGGGGGGGAACATTCACAGTGTCCGGTAGAAAATTGGGTAAGCGTACTGATAATGACCTGCATTATCTTATCAGTGGGGAGCAATTTTGAAATAGAAAGGTATACGAACCAGACAATATACTCCAAACTTGTCGGCACGCCATAGTTGGTTATCTGAAGTCACTGAGCACGGTGATTACAAGAAGTAGACGCCTTGATCTCACCAGGTAGTAATACAAGGCGTGACACACTGATCTGCAGTTGATCACACGTTCACTAATAAACACCAGATACTCACCGAATACGACATGCAGGGTGTCGAGAACCCTGACCTCATGTGAGCAGATTTGAGGGATGCACCAAGGTAGCCCAACTCACCATATGGCAGCAACCAGGGATTTCAAGGTTGGGACATCCTCAGCATAGTGCATGTAATATGCATAAATCTATATAACCAGTAAGTCAAGCACTAGCCCGACATTCCATCTAAAATGTCCCTGGAGAATTGTTATGCCATATAACCTGTGTTGAAACATTTACCAGTTACTATCACTTACATGTGATTGTTATTCTAAGAATAGTTGTTCCATACTATTCTACAGTGTTCTCTTCTGCCGGATTACTGGATAACACATTCCTAGTAGAAAGACAGAGTAGTACCTATATGGAAGGTCCTCTTACTTACAAATATGGTAGTTCTTATTGTAGGTGCTAGCACACCTGGTCCATGCACACCATACACATATATATACCCTGTAGAATGTACTGTACAAGATAACAAAGCTTGTTCTCACTCTCTACATTGTTCTCTCTCAGAACTACTCTCTTAGAACTACTCTCTTAGTACTTACCAAGTCCAAGTCCAACTGAACCACTAAGGCAAGTGCTCTGCCACCTTGCCCTTTTGACCCCAGATCCTCTGTGCAATAGGTTATGAGCCCCGAGTGAACAGGTGCTTATCATCTAATGGACAATAGATCATTGAGGAAGACATTTGTCATTGACTATGCTGTTGAACGGACCTGAGGCACTAGGTTGGGCCTTGGCCACCTTGTTGCTATCATTCATACTAGGCATATGTCAGGCGGTTTATGTCATAAATGCAGTTGGAGGTCCTTTCAATCTTGCACTAGTTTTATCTACTGTTATGTGGGGTACTTTTTTAGGCATCCCTATGTGGCATGGCATCTACTCCTCGTATCAGGAGTATCGTATTCTTTTGGGGTGCTATTGTCAATTGTGCATTCATGTAGGTGTCCTTGTTGAGGCTAGGGATCTAGAACCTCCTCAGATATCTCTGCCTTCTTATGAAGCACATGAATTTCAGGATTTGGATTTCCAACCCAACCTAGACCCAGTTCCTCATTACCCTTTATCTCCACCTCCTTATTTGATTGATCTCCCCATTCATCAAAGAGAGGTTCCTGTCCATGAGTATTATGTGGATTGGCCCCAGTGTTTTATTGGGCCAAGTGCTTTCTTAGAAAATCCAGTTGATCCTGATTTGCTTGGAGGGCATCCTAACAACCTCCTTGAGCTTTCCCCTTCGACTCCTGATGAGGATGACAAAGATCTGAACCGGTTATCCAAGTTCGATCTCTTGTAGTCATGTCCTTTCATCATCTCCTCTCGAGTTCATTTGCTGATGCACATCCTGGTATCCAGATGTCCGCTGTCATAATCAACCAGAACACACTTATTACCAAGCTGGTGCTACCTTCCCGACCTTTCCCAATTGTGGTTGAGCATGAGACTGCCATTGCTTTGGAGAAAGTGAGTACGACGGAAGAGTATTCACATGCTAGGTACATAAAGCACATAATCGGATATATCGAGGAACTTTATCACAAAAAAGCCAACCACTGGAAACAAGCTGCCTATGGAGATCATGAGAGAGCCTTTTTCTTATGAACACCATCGCAAACTTCTGTAGTCCCCACTATCGCCATGGAGTATTCTTGGTCAGTGTTAAAATGACCTGATGACTTCGATTTTTCCTCACCATTCTACAACCCTCACATGCATATATCTTTCCATTCTTATCTCATCAACTGTCTTCCAAAATTATCTCCCATGTCAACTCCTCATGCCATCACTAACTTCAACAGTGTAGATATTCCATCGTTTACCTATGAAGATCTGTCCATCCATACAATCCCCACTTTCACGCTTACCAATGACATCTTCTTTTACTTCAAAGGAAGAGTCCACCCATCCTATGACTTCCAGCAATTTGCCAGATTCATCCCCTCTCTTTGGGTTTGGAACCACCATCTGGAATGCACTTTCTGAGGAGTTTGGAACTCTGACAAAACAAGCCTTGAGTGCACACCCGGATATCTCCGGAGTAGGACAAAAAGCAGTGAACAACGATGAGATCCTAAGGTTGTATTATCCCTCCAGGATCTCAAGTATAGTATTGATTTGGAGCAGAGAACTTGGTATGAAGAAGAAACCCAACATCTCTGTTGGAGATCTATTGGCAGAGTTATGTGTTGGGTCTTATGGCCCAGCAAGTCAACAATTTTATTGGACCTTCAGTGTGCAATGGACAAAGGTGATGGAAAAGATTTATTCTCTAGGCCCTCCAGAGGAATCTATTCCAGACATCATCAAAGAGCACATGCTAACTGTGCTGCCAAGGAATTATCTGCTTCCCGGAAATTTCCCTGAGGCATATGCTGGTTATGGGTGAAAGGGACTTTATGATAGTAATATTAGCTATGCCTCACTTATAAATCTGTTTCAACTTATGTGCCATAAA
Source organism: Pisolithus thermaeus (assembly GCA_024663475.1). Taxonomy (NCBI): domain Eukaryota; kingdom Fungi; phylum Basidiomycota; class Agaricomycetes; order Boletales; family Pisolithaceae; genus Pisolithus; species Pisolithus thermaeus. Next base: position 177,714 of record JANFAF010000058.1, read on the forward strand.
TCTCAGTGATATTCTCAGTTCATTCTCCCTTACTCCATTGGAATCCATGGAGGAATTGCTTTAAGGGATGAACAAAGGACTTATTCACTTCATGAGATTGGCTTTCCACATTTATTGGCATATCATTATTTTGAAGATTTGGAATTCCAAAACTTCAAAAAGCTACATTTAGAAAGGTGACACTATACTAGAAAAGGCTACTCAACTCCGCTTATCAAGACAAACCCACGGTCTTCAGGAATTCCAAAGACACACAAGAAAAGACCTTTGAAACAACAACAACAGTCTTTCCATCACACAGTTTTGGAATCCACTGCTAGCGATCAGGTTCTGGACAACATACTAATTCTAGAGTTCTTCTAGTTTTACTATGGCCGATCAAAAGGAAACATCAGCCTCTAAAAACATTCCACACCTCAACAGCTCGAATTACTCTTCTTGGAAAGCTATGATCAAAGGATACTTCCTGACACTTGATGTCTGGAATGTTGTAAATGGGACCGAAACTTGCCCAGATCAGGCAATTCCTGCCAATGCTGCCATGGTTAAAGCCTGGGACACTAGAAATAGCCAAGGAATGGGCACAATCCTTTTATATTGTGACCCAGTAATATCTGTTCCTTTGGAATCCAAAGATACTGCACATGAGATGTGGACCACTCTTCAAGCTTATTATGGAGCTCCTACTGCTGTATCTGCTTACATGGACTTCTTGAGACTTCTCAAGATTTGGATCAACCCTTCCAATGATTTGGGATCCAAACTTGTGGAAGTAAACATGATTCTTGGGTCGCTTGCAACCTGAAATATTACCTTATCCAAGCCAGTCCAGTGTATGATGCTCTGTGGAGCATTTTCAGATAAGTGGGGAGCTGGTCCCATGAATATTTTATCCTCAGTTAGAACAGAAGATCTCAGAATGGCAGACATCATCCCATGACTAAAAGAACTAGCATCACATCACACCAGGCAATCCAATTTGCCTAAATTAGAAACCAACAATGTTGAAGCTGGCTCATCTCAAGTCTCAGCACAACTGTTGATTAATCATCTCTCGAAACCACCGCATTGTTGTAAATGCCGCAGAAATCATCCTACAGAGCAACATATAGACAGGCAACAATACAACCGAGGAAGAGGAAGCTTTAGAGGTCAAGGAGGTCTTTCCCATGGGGGAGCACCTTATCCTCCCTCACATCAACAACAACAACAAACTCAGGGACAGCCAAAAGGCAAACAATGTGCATGTCGAACTTGTGGTCATGGTTGTGGCAGGTTTTCTGCTGTAGACTATAATAATGAGCAAGATCCTGAGGAATCCCAGGATTACGATAATTACGACCAGTATAACAAGGAATATGATCAGGGCTACGAGTCCTATCATATAAATTTGCAAGCTGCATCCATTGACAATGCTTCACATTTCGAGGGGTTTAATGATGAGATCACTCCTGTCCTGGTTCTTCCTGAGGAAGAATCACAAACAGTTGAGTATGTTGATAAAGCTCTTCCTGGATCTACCGTTAATTTGCCCTGTCAATGCTCCATGTGCCTGCAAACAGTATCCTGACTACATCTATGGGTACTACTGGATCTGGCCACACAATGTGGTCTTCAAACTGTGGAGAGGGGGAGATGGATATCTGCTGACTTCAGAAACCGAGTTGATGAACCATCCCACTCTGATCCTTGTGTTGATAGATCTGGAGGTAGAGTGGAAAATACCACCACACACAGCACTGGTAATGGGAGAGAGGAACGTGTACAAGGCATTCATAAAAAGGTTAAGGGATCTAGGCATAACTGTCCTAGAGTAATGGTATCCTTACAGGACTTTCATGCTTCGGTATCCGAGCATAAATATCCCAAACCTATATGATACATACACTTACCTGATGATTATGATCCTGACCCTGCTATAGAGGGTGCATCTGGTTTCTCTTATGGCATTAATGATGATGTTTTTGACGCTTATCCTTGTGATTTGGAAACCAATCACATGATCAATAAGGTATCCAAGAATTGCGTGTGGATGTTAGACTCGGGTTGCACAAATCATGTAACTCCTTGTCATGCTGATTTTATGACTTATAGGTCATTTCCTAAACCAGCTTTTGGTCATACCACTGGTCATGAACCTGTTAAATTATACAGAAAAGGAACTGTTGTGTTGAAATTGGAATCCAACAACTACCTGACACTATGTGATGTAATCCATGGAGACTTCTCCAAACGCCTATGTTCACGAAACCAACTCTTAAAATCTGGATATAAGAGTTATGCAATGAAAATGCATGAGGTGATTTGTACTCCTGATGGTCACAAAGTTCTCAAGGTGACATGCTTGTCTACTTCACAGTTGCACTGGTTCTATGGAGTCCCTGTCCATTCCTCCAGCACCCTTAAAACTGTAGACCTAGGGATCATCGAATTGGATCGATATACTCTTTGGCATAATCACCTTGGTCATCCAGGCATCTCTGTCATTAAAAACTGTTCTTGCCATGTTTCAGGATTTCCTGCTGAGCTAATCACGAAATCCTTGCCTACCTGTTGAGGTTGTGCCTCTGGCAAAATGGCATCTGACCCTTTCCATGCTTCATCCAAGTGAGCTTCCACACCATTGGAATTGGTTCATGCTGATCTTCTTGAACTTCCTATTGAGTCTTATTATTGAGCACATTATGTCTTTACTCTACTCAATGACTACTCCTCTTTTGGTTTTTGTCTTTATCTCCAACTCAAGTCTGACACCTTGTCCCGCTTTCGCGATTGGTTATCCATCATTGAATGACAGACTGGTTGTTTACTGAAGACCTTTTGTTCAGATTGAGGGGGAGAGTTTATGGGTATAGAGTTTAAATCACTCCTCAACTCCAAGGGAATAGTTCATGAATTATCTATTGCCAACCAACCACAACAAAACAGACAAGCAGAATGTTTTAATCACACTATCCTTGAAAAGGCTGGCTCTATCTGCCACTATGCTTGTGTACCAAAACATTTCTGGAACTTTGCTTTCAATGCTGCCTTACATGTTTACAATCGCACTCCATTGCAGTGATCCCTTTGGAAGACACCATGCGAGTTGTTTTTAGGCAAGAAACCCGATATATCTTATTTCTGTGTCTTTGGATGTTTAGCCTATGTTTGGATTCCCAAAGATCAGCAGAAAGATAAATTGGAACCACATGCCTTGGAAATGGTTTTCCTTGGGTATGAACCCAACACCAAAGGATATCGGTTCTTAAATGGCCAGAAGATAGTTATTGCAAGGACTGCAAAATTTGCCAAAGAAAATTTTCCTTTTTGTAGTATGAATTTAGGAAAAAAGACCAAATCCAATGACTCTGACCTTATCCCTGTGACAGACCAAGAACCAAAAGAAATAAATGTACCTACCAATGATGGTTGGATGGATAATGGGCCTGATCAGCCAATGGACGAGAGACCCCAATCTCGACCACAAAGTCCACAACAACAAAATGACCCACCGTGGAATAATGGTGAAGGTGACCAGGATGCTGGACTTCTGCATATACCACCTAGGGAATTCCCACCAAGGGCAAATCTGCATACCGATCAAAATGCACCAGAAATCAGAGATGAATGGGTGCAACATCCTCATAGACCTTTCAATGTTCCTGCTGAACCTCAAAGACCTCTCTCATTATTGCTAGGGAAAACCCCAGAGTTCCTCAAATGAGAATACCTCTGAAACGAATTGGAAATGTTTATGGTGAAAGAAGAGATCCAGTTGAGATCAAGAAGGAAATTCGAGAAAAACGAGATGCTATTCATAAAATTGTTGATGAAAGTATCCAAGGTATCAAGGAGAAAACTCCTCAGCAGAATCTGCAACTGACACAAGAGGAAGCTAAGCAACCTGAAGCAGGACCTTTGTGTTTTCCGGGAGCACAAACTGATGAAAGTACTGATGCTTCATTCATGACTTTACTTGCTGTGCAAATTAAACAAGCACCAGAACAGTTCAGGGATATACTCAAACTCCCAAAAACTGAACAAACCATTTGGTTTGACACCATGAAGGATGAATTAGAGTCAATTGAAGAAAGAAAAGCTTTGGACACTTGTGGATCCTCCTCCAGGATGTAAATTGGTTAAATCAAGATGGGTCTATGCTATTAAAAGCGATGGTTATCACAAAGCCAGACTAGTAGCAAAAGGCTTTACCCAAGAGTATGGGATAGACTTTGAAGATACATTTTCCCCGGTTGCACACTTCGAAACAGTGCGAATCCTCCTAGCTCATGCAGCACAGCATAACTGGGACATGGAAGCATTACACTGCAAGCATTTCATAATTTTTCTTCAGGAAACAAACTGAAAAAAGGAAGGGAAGAGATACTCTTTTGATTTTGATATTTGGAAAGAAAAAATGCAGAAATAATGTTTTATTCTCTTTCAGAAAACATGGATTGATGCTAATGCCGATTAGTGTAGAAGCTCATGGACATTACCATTGATCTATGTTTCTGCACAGAGAAGATAAAGTTATATTTGCATTTTTTGTGGCAAATCATCCAAAGCAAAAGAGTATCTCTTCCCTCCATTTTTTCAGCATGTTTTCTGAAGAAAAATTGTGAAATGCTTGCAGTGTTAGACATGAAAACTGCCTTTTTATATGGCAAGTTAGACGAGGAAATACATATGGAACAACTGGATGGATTTAAAGTCAAAAGTCAAGAGCACAAAGTCTATCAGTTGCTGCAAGCATTATATGGGTTAAAGCAAGCAGCACTCTCATGGAACAAAGAGTTACACCAATCACTCCTTTGGATGGGTTTCCTCCGATCAAAAGTTGATGCCAGAGTTTATTATTATCAATCAAAAGCCAGAACAGTGATATTCTTGGTTTATGTTGACGATGGACTTTTCCTTGCATCACACAAGAATTTACTCTGAAAGAAGAAAGATGAGTTTATGAAAACATGGGAGTCATGTGATCTAGGCAAGGTTAAAGAATATCTTAGAATCCAGATAACTCAAAATTGCCAAACCAATGAACTTTGGTTAGATCAAATCCCATATGTTCAAAAGGATGTTAAACGATTCAGAATGGAGCATGCAACATCTGTTTGCACACCCTTACCTTCTGGTTATATTCCAGAAAAAGCTCCAGAACAATACCAATCAAATTCTCAGCTTCGCTCAAGATATCAATCAGTTATAGGATCGCTTCTTTATATGGCTCTGGGAACCAGACCTGATATAGCTTTTTCGGTTATCCGAATGTTGCAATATATGTCAAATCCTACCAACCTACATCTCAAACAGGCACTTCATATAGTATGCTATGTGGCATCCACACTGAACCTTTGCCTTCATTATCATGGAAATGAAGCTAGAATTTATGGTTTTGCCGATTCTGATTGGGCCTCAAATAAAGACACTCATCACTCAACCACCAGCTATGCCATGTATTATGGCAACTCCCTCATTTTGTGGAGATCCTGAAAACAGAAAACAATCACTCTCTCTTCTACTGAAGCAGAATATATGGCGATGTGCGATTCTGCCAGGCAAATCAAATGGCTTGATATGCTCTTCAAAGAATTGTCATTTAAGATGGACAAGACCATTCTTTACTGTGACAATATGGGTGCATGCTTCATTGCAGAAAACCCAGTCTCAGATGGTCATTCAAAACATATTGACATTCAATGGCACTTTGTTCACGAATGTGTTGAAGAAGGGTTGTTTGCCATAGAATATGTCAATACTACTCAACAAAGGGCTGATGGATTAACCAAGTCCTTAACCTGGCAAAAGTTTGAAGAAAATTGCTCATCATTAGGTTTGGTGAATCAACCAACTTAGAGCGAGGGGGAGTGTTGAAACATTTACTGGTTACTATCACTTACATGTGATTGTTATTCTAAGAATAGTTGTTCCATACTATTCTACAGTGTTCTCTTCTGCCAGATTACCAGATAACATGTTCCTAGTAGAAAGACAGAGTAGTACCTATATGGAAGGTCCTCTTACTTACAAATATGGTAGTTCTTATCGTAGGTGCTAGCACACCTGGTCCATGCACACCATACACATATATATACCCTGTAGAATATACTGTACAAGATAACAAAGCTCGTTCTCACTCTCTACATCATTCTCTCTCAGAACTACTCTCTTAGTACTTACCAAGTCCAAGTCCAACTGAACCACTAAGGCAAGTGCTCTGCCACCTTGCCCTTTTGACCCCAGATCCTCTGTGCAATAACCTGGACAGGGAATAAGGAACTGAGAGTGTCAAGCACAACATACATACATAGCAGAGACCAAACCACCGATGAAGGCAGGACCTATATGAACATATGAGCAAGCAAGACTGCATTAAGCCACCGGAGGTCTTCACCAAAATTGTCCATGGTGCCCATGTCATTCGGTTAACTTTTAAAGGGGGAAGTCATCAATGAACTCATGGCAGGGTGTGGATGGAAAAGCAACCCAGAATTTCAAAGCCATATCGAGCTGACAGTGGAGCAACCCTGCCCTGGTTTTAAAGGATGGAGGTTGCACTAGGTAGGATATGGACTACCTGCATCACCCGAGTGGCATTTCTTTCCAGATAGAATAAACCATTAAAATATGTGCTTAATCCACTAGAGATGACGGAATCCCCAATGATAACAGCTAACTCCGATAATTGGCTCACTTCTGCAGTAAAACTGCTTGTCAATTTGTCCCCAGCTGCCAGTTGGTTGGTGCCAGAAGGGACGACTCATTGTTCTTGGAAGGTCCATGAAATAGATGGAAAAATGTTGAGTATCAAGGATTTGTATGCTGCAGTATCTCTCACCTATGCACTGCAAGTAGTGGGAGTGTCGCATGAGAACCACCATACTCGGAGTCCATGGCCAGCTGACTCTCCCATGGTTCTGATGTGACTCAGGATTCCTAATCACCCAACAATGGATTAACTGTACCAGGTAAAGTCTGAGAAATGTTGACCTGGGGAGGCTGGACAGTGGATACGTCGCACTAGTCCAAGTGTTTCAACTCACTTCATGCAAAAGAGTTACATAAACTGGGTATGAGAGGTGTCTGCATTGCACAACTCAATATCTGTTGGAATATAAACTGCCCCCTAGGTAGTACATTCCTTAGGTGCGAAGGTTAGTCACTTACATAAGCAAAAAAGCATACATACAGTAGGGTAAATTTTCTCCCTTCCCTCCTCAGTAGCTTGGAGTTACTGGGGAGTAAGTCACCCTTTTATTTAGCCTTACTTTTACTGACCACCTGTAGACTAATTATCTGACAGGTAGATATGAATATAGTAGCTTGGAGTTACTGGGGAACTAATTATCTGACAATATCTGGTATCCACCTACATGGTCTCTCCTAGGTGGACCAACGACTCGACGCAGATGACCATTCCCTCTTGACCATGGCAACTGCCACCAGTGGAAGTTCTAAGGCTGTGGTCAAGTCCTAGTCAGACACGCCTTGACTCAATGTTTTTCCGGTAAAGATTTCTGCATGTTCCAAGTGCATTAGTTGGGCCAGCTTCAATAGGTATGCTCAAAGTTGGCACACACGGTTTTGCTCACACTCACACTCTCGCTCATCACCCCTCCTGTTGTTTTACAAATTTGGACTTAAATAATTATATAATATACATTTCTTATGCAGCCACTGCCTGTACATGCGGCCAACATGAGGCTGCTGTATAACAATGCACATTTTGCAGGAGATTCTTGCTTCCCCCCCCTCTTTCAGTTGTCCCCAGGTGCTCTATGTACCTCCCCCCAGCCAGCTGCCTCAAAAAATGGTCAAAAAGCGAGCTCAAAATGATCCAATTCCAGAGGTAAAGTGGACAGAGCCCCTGACCTGGAGGTTATTGGACGAAATTGAGCGAGATGAGAACCGGATTGTTCTATTGGGAAAATGGAAGAAAGGGGAGGTTAGTACCAATACAGAGGGATGATAAAACATACTGACACCTCACAGAAGTCAAGTGGTGATAGGAAAATTTTTGTTGTGAGGCTAGGAACAAAGACTCAGACTTCTTGGAGCAGAAGACTGACATTCTAACTAACCTAGGAACAAAGACTACATGTAGTTAATATCACGAAACTAATGTAAGTAACCAGAAACCTTACCTCAGACTTCTCGGAGCAGAAGACTGAGGTGAGACGGAAAAGAATTCTACCTATATAAGTCGGAGTTCTGATTAGGTAAGACATTACCATTGTAAGCTGTATGAGATGAGAAAAGATAGAGAGGAAACTCGTATGTAACAATACGCCCACTCAACGGTAGGTGTCTTAACAAGTGATGCCTAAAAGGCCACAGAAACGAAGGTGCTTGTCTCGGGACAAACCTTTCGTTAGGACGTCCGCAGCCTGCTCATTTGTAGATATATACATCACCGAGATATCTCCTGACTTGACCTTTTCATGAACGAAGTGGTGATGAATGGCAATGTGCTTCGTGCAGTCATGGAACATCGCATTTTTGGCTAATGAGATCGCGGATTGATTATCGATGTGGAGGGGAGTTGGATTTGCTCATGCGATGGGATCTATCTCTCCAAGTAAGGTGCGGATCCAAACGGCTTCCTTCATGGCTGCTGCGGCAGCCATATACTCTGCTTCTGTAGTCGACAGGGCTACCAAGGATTGTTTCTTCGATGACCAGCTCACTGCGCCACCACATAAGGTGAAAGCATAGCCAGTTATTGATCTTCAATCGTTGACATTGGCTGCCCAATCAGCATCTACGTAGCAGACCGGAGTTGTCTCAGAGGAGACAGTATAGTGTAGACATGAATCTGTCATCCCACGAAGGTAACGATAGACTGGTTTGAGTGCCACGAAATGGCGCTCTCCTGGATTCGATGCGTGCCTACTTAGCATGCCCACTGCAAATGCGAGGTCTGGACGAGTGGCTAGCATGGCATACATCAGTGCTCCTAAAGCACTCTGGTACTGCGAAGCGTCAACCTCGGGTTGGTCGAGCTTCGGTAACTTCAGGTTCAACTCGATCGGCGTACCAACGCTTCGACCATCCTGCATGCCAGCTCATTGTAGTATACCTTCGATGTACCGTTTCTGCGAGAGCTTGATCGTGCCCTCATGGCGGTCATGAATGATCTCCATTCCTAAGATCCAGCATGCCTCGCCCAGGTCTGAGAGGTCGTACTCCTTCAACAGTTGGAGTTTGAGGCGGTCGATGGCAGCACAGTCCTTCGAAAGGATAAGTTTATCGTCGACATACACTGCCACGATGATTAGAATACCCCATTCAAACTTATAGAAGAGGCTGTGATCTGCGTTGCTTCATGTGAAGCCGAGTCCCTCGAAAACTTCTCGCAGTCGTGCATACCATGCCTTCGAGGCTTGCTTGAGTCCATAGAGGGCTCGATAGAGGTGCCACACCGAGTCTGAAGTATGGAAACCAGGAGAGGGGTGCAGGTATATCTCCTTGTTGAGTATCCCATTCAAAAATGCGGACTTCACATCCATCTGGTGGATCTTGAAATCATATTTAGCAGCAAGTGCGAGGAGAACTCTGATAGTAGTGAACTTAGCAATGGGGGCAAACGTGTCCGTGTAGTTGACCCCTTGGACTTGTGTGCACCCCTTCGCAACGAGACGTGCTTTGTACTTGTCGACCTCACCCATAGGTCCTCTCTTTATTTTGAAGACCCATTTTGAGTCCACTACCTTTCGCCCGGGTACAGGCTCCACTTCCTCGTAGAGACCAAGTTTCTTGAAGGTATTCAGCTCGAGTGTCATGGCATCGTACCATCGATCAGCATCTGGGCAATTCATTGCATCCTCGAAGCTGGTGGGCTCGTCCTCGCAGGCTATGCTTGCTTGGTAAGCAGTGCGTAGTTGTGGAGTCACATCACTGTCACTCTGTGACAGCCTCACTTCAGCCGCATGCCCGCTCTCACTATCTCCCTCAACGCTCTCCCTGCTCACTTCTCCCTTTTCCTCGGTGCCAGCACTCTGCAGGGTGCTTTTCTGGTAAGCATTGACAAAAAATCTCGGGTCGTCGTCCCTAATTGGTTGGCGCCTAGCTCTCAATGATCTGCGAACATTCCCAGGTGGAATGGGATGTGGGTAGGGCAATGGTGGTCCGAGTTGAGGTGCTGGACGTCTCGCAGTAGGTCGGGGGGCCATTTGGTCTCTCTGTGGGTGCGTGGCCTCCGTTTTTCGTGCTGGATGCGAGACATTTGACTCGTTATCAGTGGCACTCTCTCTGGTAGGCACTGGTGTCGCCTTTGCTCGATCCACATCGATTTCCTCCTCGATTTCCTCGTTTCCACTCCCTGAGGGCTCGTTTGAGCTCCCTGATTCAATTTGGGGTATGTTCATCACTGCTTCATCTTCGTATGAAGCCTGTGCATCTTCGTGCAAGGTAGGTCTATCCTCCTGCTTCGCTAGGTTCCCCTTTCGTCCTAATACTCCTTCCCCTTTAGCCCTTGAGTCATTCTCCTCGAAAACGACTCGTTCGAGTCCCTCACCCTCGATCTCATCGAAGACCACATCCCTTGATTCAAATACTCGACCCATGGCTCGATGCAGGCATAAATATGCCTTACGATTTTCGGCGAATCCGAGGTGAGTACATGTGATCGATTTGGCATCAAGTTTGTGACGTTTTTCCTTTGGTACATGGACATGAGCAGTGCATCCGAAGGTTCGAAGGTGGGACACGGAAGGTTTATTCCCAGTGTAGGCTTCGTATGGGGTCAGTTGCCCTTCGAGTGCCCTCGTTGGCAGCCGGTTTACCAGGTGCGTCGCATGCAGTATTGCATCTCCCCAGTACTTATTTGGCAACTTCGCATCACTAAGCATGGCTCGTGTGCACTCGACGAGGGTGCGATTCATTCGTTCTGAGACACCATTCTCCTGGGGCGTGTATGCATTCGTTTTTTCATGATATATCCCCTTAGATTTTAGGTAGTTCTCGAATTCCTGTGAGCAGTATTCGCCACCACCATCCGTACGAAAATAATTTGGGTGCTCGCCCATTTCAGCCTCTCCTCGAGCGAAGTACTCCTTCGTTGCAGCCAATGCTTCGTCCTTCGACTTCAAGAGCTTGACTACTAGGTGGTGCGACTTCCCATCGATGAATGTTATGAAGTACTGGTGCCCCCCACGAGCTTGAGTTTCCATTGGGCCACAAAGATCCGAATAGGTTCGGTGTAGGAGTCGTGGGCTTTCTAGGTTCGACTCAGTGGGTATCACATTCCAAGATTGCTTCCCTTCAAGGCACCCTTTACAGGTTTTGCTGTCATGACTGCGCGATCCAGTGACTTCCATTCCTATAACCATGTCGTGGTTTAGTAGGCTCAGTATACTTCTCATATTTGCATGTCCAAAGCGTCGGTGCCAGGTGGTTAGGGTAGCCTTCGAAGTGGGGTTACGACACGCAAGGGCAGTAAGTGCTTTCGATGCATCGACTTCACTAGGCTGATTTATGATGTAGGCAGAGTGACTCCCAGATACAACCGATGTCTTCAGAATGTACAGGGAGTTTCGTTTGGTGGCGACTGCTACAGCTTCATTTCCGGCCATGACTCGGCAGTCATTTCCCCTGGAGTCCCTTCGTTGCTAGGGAAGGTACTGATACGAGGTTTGCATCCAGGTCCGGGACATGGTAGACATCACGTAGCATTGTAGCACTTCCTCCATCGCAGGTGCCGCTCATGTCAAGTTCCACTTGACCTTTACCGATTGCCATGATCAATCTTCCATCCCCGATGACTATGGGTTCAGACGGTTCCAAGATCCGGTATGTGGCGAACCACTCTCTATGGCAACACATGTGCGCGGAGGCACCAGAGTCGACAATCCACTCCTGCGAGGATACTTTCAGGTTCGCACATGCCATGAAGAGGCGTAAGTCCGAGTCCTTAGCCACTTGTGCAACCTTCACTGACAGATCAGCTTTCTCCGTCTTCTCCTTTTTGTCTTTGTCTGGGTCACCAGAGGGTTTCCCATCCTCGTTCTTTCTCTGCGGACACTTGTCTCTCGTGTGCCCAGTTTCCTTGCATCCATAGCAGGTTATATTGGACTTCCCTTTTCCTTTCCCCTTTTTCTTCTTGTTATCTCCGTTGTTTGGCTTCTTCGCAGCAAGTGCCAAGTGTGACTGTGATCCCTGGCGAGTTCGTTCTTCGATTAGAACTTGGGATATTATGGAGTCGACCGTTAACTTGTCATTTGTTGACATGAGAATAGTGCGAAGAGTGGAGTACAACTGGGGTAAGGATATCACCATCGCTATTGCAACCAAGGACTCGTCGAGGGACTGTCCAAGCAATTTCAGGATTAATGACTTTTGTCGCATAGCATTCAACTGAGGTTCCATGGGACTGTCGTCAACCAAAGTGCCTCGGAAGAGTTCTCCGATGAGGTACGCAATGGTTTGTTTCCCTTTTCCTTCGTAGCGCTCACTGAGCCTTTTCCAGGATTCTGCTGCTGTCGTCGCATACATGACTCCACTCAGAGGCTCGTCCTTGAGGGTAAGAGTAATCTGGGCACATGCTTCTCTGTCCTTGATGGACCATTCAGCATGCTCATCTGGGTGAGTAGTCGCATCCGGGGCAGTTTGGTCTGTGCCACCAATGACCTCCCAGAGCCCTCGAATCTCTAGGACTTTCTGGACACGAAACTTCCACATTTGATAGTTCGATCCATCATCTGCGAGTGAGGGGATGTCGTAGAGTCGACTAGAGGGCACAACAATTTTTCCAGAGGATGAGAGTGGTGTGGCAGTCACAGTCGAAGGGCCAGCAGTTCGAGGTGCTGCAGAAGCAGAAGGTGGGTTCGACATTATGGGATTTCCAGTACGGGTTCAAGATGCTTCAAGGGTAGAACTTCACTGTGGTTAGAGCTGAATGGGGCTCATAACCTTTTGTTGTGAGGCTAGGAACAAAGACTACATGTAGTTAATATCACGAAACTAATGTAAGTAACCAGAAACCTTACCTCAGACTTCTCGGAGCAGAAGACTGAGGTGAGACAGAAAAGAATTCTACCTATATAAGTCGGAGTTCTGATTAGGTAAGACATTACTGTTGTAAGCTGTACGAGATGAGAAAAGATAGAGAGGAAACTCATATGTAACAATAAAAATTACAGTATTTAAGCATATGGGTGCTGTTGTCCTCCCAGACCTCCATGCTCTGGATCCAGTAGCCTGTGGTGACCGAGTGAAGTGCAAATTTGAACAGTAAGTCCATGTAACATTTACAATGACTTTCCTATGTATCACATTTTATTATGCTGCAGTTTGGCAAAGCTATATCAGAAATTTGCCAAGTGTCTTCGGACTACTGGTGAAGGGGTTAAGTCAGATGATGGAGAGGGCTCAGATGAGTCAGACAATGCATACTTTGACTGCTATGTTCCAGCATCTGGCCCAGATGAGATGACTACTGAGAGGGCTAGGTCAATCTGGGGTAAGTGGGCTATCCTTATTCACACTGAAGATTAACATTATTTGATAGATGAGATTATCCAGGAGTGTCCATTCTTTCCCATACTCCATCATATCTTTTCCTCTCATCCCAACATCACTCCTATTGCTGTCACAACTGGTGTTGGCCCCCATGGCAGGAAGACTGTTCACTTCCAGCCACCCAGTGATGATGAGGGCAGTGGTCCAGTACTCAGTGGAGACCAAGTGTCCCAGGTGCGCACTCTACAGGATGTCCTCAATGCTGAGATGGCCCGTCATGGAGTAGTCTCACCATCCTTTGAGCTGCCTGAGGATATGGGTTTCAGTGGGTAGCCATCATTTGGTGAGGAGCAGGAGAAGGAGAATAGCCCAGTCCCCCCTCAGCCATCTGCCACTCCCATTGGCAAGCAGAAGCCAAGTTCTTTCTCTTCTGGGAGTATTGACAAGGCAAAGCAGTGCATTTCTCTAGTGCCTAAAAAGCACAGTTTTGAGGAGACCCTCCTTGATATGCAGCAGTGAGTCACCAAGGTATCTAATCTTAGTGAATATACTAAAACATTACAGTGCAAATTTGGAGGCAATTAATTCCAGGGCCAGGGCAGAGATGTGCATGCAAGAGCATCAAATGCTCCTAAAGGAGTTTGAGGCTGGAATTTGGACTAGGGAGGAGTACAAGAAGAGGCTGATGGAGTTGAGTGGGGGACCCTCCAAGAAAATTTGTTTGGCATCTGAAAATGAAGAAGAGTAGGTGATTTCTTCTGGAAATTATACCATTTTTTCAGGGCAACAGATTTCCACCTTCTTCTTCCCATCTTTTCTATATCACACCTTTCTTTTAATTTGCCACTCATTTAATATCATCCCTTCATTTTCACAAGTACATCTGCTACATGCTAGTAGTACCACATTCTTTGATTACATTTGGTGAAATGCCAGCAGTTCTTCAATTAATTTGTGTCTCTTTGCATCACCATCACTTTCATCTACTTCCCCTGCCACAATTGGTGCCCCAGGTAAGCCTCTATCTTCCCCCTCCTGTGCATGTGCATGCAGTGATGTGAATTGTGCACCTTGACTTGCCCCCTCCACCTCAATGACAAGATTGTGCAGAATAATTGCAATAGTCATCCACCTGCATGCTTCTAGGTGCTGGTGTTTGGAATTGATGTTTACCTGAAGACCACGTAAACACTGCCAGCAACCCTTGAGAGCCCCCATGCAGTGCTCTGATCGAACCTGAATATTGGAGACAGTCTTGTCAAAAAGAGCATTTTCTGGCAACAGTGAAGCTGGCTGTTTGTGGACTGGGATGGTGTGACAAGTGAGGGGGTATGCAGAGTCAACCCAGGCAAACTCATCTCCATGGAAAAACCACTCTGCATGCTTCACAGCAGCTGTATGCTGAAAGGCAGAAGCATCATGGGCTGAACCAGTCAACCCATGTGCATAATCCACAATTTGCAAATTGGATGGTAGATTTCCAACCTAATGTATGTGGTGGGAAATTGATTTTAGCTCTATGAAACCAAGATGCTCTAAATTCACATACCTGGAGGTTTAAGCCATAATTTCCCTTCCAAGTAAAATAAGCATCACCATTGAGCCCAGGTTTGGAGTAGAGAACAACAATTGTTCCATCATACATCACCCATCCTTCCCTCCAGGTGCCCCTAAATCCCAGATGATTATCCATCCAGACCTTCTCAGCCTCCTTTTCTTCAGCTGTAGGGATGTGCACAAAGGCATCATGGAGAGACTCTATGGCCTCAAAACATCTCCCTGTAAACAATTCCACTGACCCTTCAGAGATCCCAGCTTGACGAGCAATATCCTCCAGTGATGCCCCATTCCCATAATGCCCCATATGGAAGAGAGTGACTGCCAGTTGTGTCTTAACTGGAGTCTGGGGGTTATTAGAATTATTGGAGAATACTGGGTGGTCTTGAATTAAATCCAGGATAACTTCAAAGACAGTAGGTGAAACATGCAGCATATTGGTGTAGCGATGATAGTCAGAGGGGCTCTGTGCATACTCCCAAGCAACATGAAAGTTCCCTGCCCTGGGAACAGAGGATCGACCTTGGAGATAACGAGTTTGCTGGATAGCAAGAATGCAGGAAATGTCTAGATTGAGCTGCTGAGCTGCCTCTTCAATGGTCATATGTGGTTGATGCAGGTCCCTGAAGGCCATAAAGAGCATATAGTAGCGAAGATACTGCTCATGTAGGCTGGGCTGGGGCATAGTTGTTGGATTACAGTGATTTTTATCTAGACTAAGAAGATAACAGCGCGTTGATGATTACATAAGTTTCCTTATATATCTAATTGGGGGGTGATGAGCGAGAGCGTGAGCGTGAGCGAAACCGTGTGCGCCAACTTTGAGCGTACCTAATGACAGGAGCTCGATTGGCTAGTGCTGAATTTGAACTGCCTTCATCACGTCGTGGTCCGAAACTACCTTCCTCAATTCCGCTGTCCGCTGTCATTGCAGTGCGCAACGTTGTTCGTTTTGCCACTCCAAAAAATGCCCGCGTGCGTGTTGACCGTCCTTTGGCCAACCCATTCAGCGTATTGACTGGTTGACCCATGGCAGGGCGCTGCCCCCATCCGCCTTCTTTCAGATGACATCCCACTGCCGTTTTGCCCCGTAATACTCCGGTACGAACGGATGATCGATGAGAGTTCAAGCGCTCATTAGGGACGGGCACTTTGACGTCCAGGTCCCGCTGAACCATACGCTTGCTCACTCACCCAAAGCAATCTCTTAAACTGGTCGATTTCCCAAATTCCTTGGGCAGCGTGGGTACTTTGGGAAGTAACCGTTAGGAACACATTGCATCCACGGGCAACCATGGCCTCATGGTAGTTCTTTGCCACACGACGCGCACTGACCCGATAAATTTCGTAAGGGCACTCTGTTAGAAGTTATCGATGTGGCTGACACGATGTCATGGATAGGATGGGCACTGGAGTTCCGATTTCAGCGCTGAAGGTGTCCCTAGTCAGCTCTCTACTCCGGCTTACAACCCCTTAGCAGTCTCATGAGGTAAGAGGAACATCATGCGTACAGATGGTATGTTAACTGGCATATAACGTTTGTTTCTTACAGCGAACGAACCAAATGGTGCGTGGAGGATGTAACTATGCGCTAGTATCACACCGCTATGTCTCTCCGTAACCCTATCGCCTTACAAAGGGTTGCATTAGCACTGATATCTATTCCTCCCTGTCACCAGAAATCTTCTAGTACGTTGGCGAACGATGACCTCCGTGCTACATAGGGCTTTTCAAATCAGCTTGAGCGGCCATTCAAGACATTTCTCCTGATGCGGCGGCCTATAACGAATACAAGAAGATCGCATCCGGTTGTACAATCACTGTTTCTGTCCAGCATGTGGTTGGCGTTGGAAACACTAAACTTCGAATCTTGGAGATTTTTGTAGCTCCGTCCCTCGTACAGATCATATTTCGCCCACCGCTCGACGACGCATGAGCCTTCAACGCTGTCACCACTTCGAATAGGTACATAAGGAATCCCCTTCGTTAGCCCCACGACATAAGAGGAGCATCGCGCATATAGATATGGCATAGTTGCATTAAATCGTTTTCTGTTGTAACGAAAGATGGATTGGCGGACGCAGCACGGAACTACTTGAATTATACTTCTCCCTCTCTTCATAGCATCATAGTGCTATCAGGTGCGGGATCGATGGTAACATCGATGACAGCCGCCTCAGGGGCATCAACCCGCCCTGTTTTGTTCTTAAAACTCTCAATGTCCCCTGGAAGCTTCGGCAGATTAGCGAAGTGGACGACACAGACGCATAGATCTGGCGGGCTACCTGTGCCCTGTGACCGAAGGTGCTCCCGAGAGTTCAGTGATGCTAGAAGCGAATTGGCATATACTGTTCAATAGTAAGCTGGGGTGTTTTGTCCGTCGCTCGCAGGACTCGGAAGACTAACATTTTCCGATGACGAGGGACAATGCCAGGAACCACATATCCTGAGCTGCCAAGACCTGAAGGAAGTAAAAGGGTGACGTAGTCATAGTGTGGTGCATGATACGTACCACGGCGAGTATCGCAGCGGCAGCTAGTCTACCATGAGGAGCTTCAACCACGTTACACTACAAACCAGACGGATGAGACTTACAATATCAACAAACACCGGTTGACAGCGTATATGATAAGGGTGTTCAGGAGACGCTTCGTCCTAAACAGAACTCGTCAGGAATGAACCAACAGGAGCGGACAAAAATCACCTCGGGAGCGCAGAACCAGATCCCCTGTCATACAAAAGTATGCAGAGCGACATCGTAATCACAACTTCAGCAAGCCCCATGATGGTCATGACGGGTGTCACGGCATAAAACTAGGAAAAACGACTTGTGAACTAGTGCACTAAATCGCCTGTTAAAAGAACTACCGTAATCTGCGTAACGATGCTGACCTCGTGATTGACAAACCTATGTGCGGAGATCAGTGTTCCTGCGAACATGGTTGGATAGGTTGGGGTACTGTAGCACAGCTGTCTCTGCTTCTTGATTAGAGTGCCAGTATGACTCCCATGATCGAAGAAAAGCACAAACCCATGCCAAACCCTGTTGAAATATCGATATCAGAGCGTCCTAATCCCACTAATACACCCACCTAACTCAACTACTATGGATAGCATCTGTCGCGATCACGTCATAGCATGATATTTTCGCCACGAAAAGTAAATGTACTGACAATTGGGGGGGTCACCCACCACCTCACTCGAGGGCGACAAACTGAACACCATCAGGAAAGTCTCCGGAGGTAAGCTCAAAAGGACATACGGTGATAGATTTGATGCGCAAAGAAGCTAGTGACATTCAGTTGGTGATTGTCAAACAACAGATAATCACTTACCATTGGACTGCAGAAATCACGATTGCCTGCAACGATGCTAAGTTTAGTCATAAATGGTTTGGGATGAAAACAACGCACATTCACCAGAACCATGGCCTAAGGAAGGAAATTTTTCAGTGTGCAGCAGGAAATTGGGTATGCGTACTGGTAATGACCTACATTATCTCATCAGTTGGGAGCGATTCTGAAATAAAACGGTATACGAACCAAACAATGTACTCAAAACTTGTCGGTACACCATAACCGGTTATCTGTAGTAATTGAGCATGATGTTTACAAAAAGTAGACACGTCCGTTTCACCAGGTAATAATATAAGGCATGAGACACTATTTCGTAGTTAGTCGTGTGTTCAGTCATAGGCACGAAATACTCACTGAACAAGATGTGTAAGGTATCAAGAATCCTGACTTTGCGTGAGCAGATTTGACGGACATCAGGGTAGTTTCATTCACCATACGATGGCAACGAGGAACTTTATGGTCAGGGCATCCTCAGAGTCGTTCAAGTAATACACATAGGACTATAAACCGGTAAGTCGAGCGCTGGCTTGAACATTCCGTCTGAAACGTACCTGAAGAGTTGTGACGCCATATAACCTTGACGGGAAATAAGGACCTGAGAGTATCACGCACGGCATACACACATAGCGGAGACCAAGCCACCAATGAGAGCAGGACCTATGCGAGTATATGAGCGAGTAAGCCTGCATTAGGCTGTAGAAGGTCTTCACCGAAACTCTCCGCCTCGGAGGTACCCATGTTGTTCAGTTGCCTCGTATAATAGGGGTCTTCAACGAGTTCGCGGCAGGATATGGATAGGGAGGTGACCGAGGGTTGGAGTGTATCGACCTGGTAGTGGAGCAACTCGACCCTTTTTTAAAGGAGGGAAGTTGCATTAGGCAGGATATGGACTACTTGCATCGCCCGAGCGGCACTTCTTTCAGGATAGAACAGCTCGTTGAAATATTTGCTTGATCCACTAGATATGTATGATGGAGCTCCCGATGACAGCGGCTATCTTCGATAAATGACACCATTTCTGTAACCCTGCTTTTCGAACTGTCCTCGGGTGCCAGTTTGTTGGTGGAAGGGACGACTCCTGGTTTTTGTAGGGTCCGCGAAATAAATGGCGAAACCGCTGAGTGTCGACGTGTGTTGTAGTATCTCTCACCTGCGAACTGCAAGCAGCACTCGGAGTGTCACATGGGAACCACCGTACATGAAGTCTGCACCCAACTGACTCTCCCATGGTTCTGGTGTGACTCCATGATGATTCCATACACTTGACAACTCAGCCCTATCAACTGTACTGTGCGAAGTCTGAGGAACGTCGATCTGGTTTGGTATTGGGCGTCTGGACGGGATGGATTAGGTGTCTCAACGCTCCGGACAACTGGATATGGAAGGGGTCCACATTGCACGAACGTCTGGAATCCGCCGCTAGTCCTGGGCAGACCAAAGACTTGACAGAAACTAATCACTCTTCCATGGCAACCGTCACTGGTGGCAGTTCCAAGGCTGTGGTTGGATCCTGGGTCATATGTAGGATGTCTTGGTCTAATATGTCTTCGATAGGGATTTCCATGTTTCAAGTGCATCAGTCAGGCCATCTTCAGTGACAGTAGCTCGATTGGAGGCTCTGATGCCTCCGAAGGGACCACTCATGGCGAGTCCTGAATTTGAACTGCCCTCATCGTGTCGTGGACTGGCAAATACAACAGAACTGGTGGGCCGGAGGGTCTGGTGGGATAATCCGCACTTATGCAGGCGTTTCTCGGAGTGGTAAAGACGAACGAGGTTTTGCACGGCAATGACAGTCCAATTGAGTTCTGGACCACCCATGGCACGACACTGCTCCTCCGACATTGTACAGACGCATGGCAATTCTTCAGGAACAGAATGCATCGTGTCGTCCAGGTCCCGCCTGGCGGCCTGACGGTGCGGCTGCCCACTTTCAGAGATTAGTTCCTACTTCTTGAAGTCCTCTTGCGACGCGGGTGCTTCTGGAAGTGACAGGAGCAAACTGCATCTATGGGATGCCTACGGCGTCTCCACAATGGAAAGTTATTCGGGATGTCGGGACAAAGCGATTCATTGATATGCAAGGTATCGATCAGTCCAGAGCCTTTGTGCTACAAAATATGACCCTTCGGCAGCTCATGAGGTAAGAAGAACAGTATGTTTCCAGTTATTCCTAGCATGCAATGCCTTGGCTTGGGGCGAACAAGTCATAAACACTGATTAACAGTGTAGACGATGAAAAAACTGGCTGGCGTGTGGAGGATGCAACTACTAGTATCACGCCGCTCCATCTCTCCGGAAGCCTATCCTCTTACCAAGGATCGCATCAGCACCGATATCCATTCGCCCCGTGTGATAGATGTCCTCTGATGCACTGATGGACGATGGCATCCGTGTTACATGGGGCTCGTTAAACCAGCCCGAGTCACTATTTAATGCGCTCCCCTGATGCGGTTGCCCGATAACTATAAGAAGATCACACCTGATTGTAATCGCCGTTCACGTCTAGGATTTGGCTAGCGTTGGAAACAGTGAACCTCGACCTTTGGAGATTTCATAGCTCTGTCTCTCCTGTCGATCATATTTCACTCACTACTTGACGATGTGCTCTCCAACCCGCCATTAGGTTGTGAATACTTCAAATAGGAACATGAAGAATACCCTTCATTAGCCCAACGACGTAAGAGGAACATGGGATTGCATAGTGGCATTACATCATTGCATGGCGGAGCGAAAAGACGAAGGAGTGACAGAGTATGGAACTACTTGAATTACACTTTTCCCTCGCTCCACAGCTTCGCAGTCCTATCGGGTGCAGCATATTTGGTAAAATCAATAACATCCTCCCTGCCTTGTTCCACTCTTGAAATTTTCAACGTCCCCCGGAAGCTTCGGCGGGTTGGCGAAATGGACAACATCGATGCGTAGATCAGGCGGGGTACCTGAGCCCTGGGATCGAAGATGCTCCCGAGAGTTCAGTGATGCTAGAAATGCGTTGGCATATACTGTTCGATAGTAAACTCAGGTGCTCTGTTCATCACTTCAAAGGCACAGAAGGCTGACATCTTCCCGCAACGAAGGAAAACCCCAGGAACCACGTGTCCTGACCCTCCACGGTCTGAAGGAAGTGTAAGGGTGACACAGTCAAAAAGTAGCACGTCGTACGTACCATGACGAGTGCTGTAATGGCAACTAGTCTGCCACAAAAAGTTTCAACCAATTTGCAGTTACAAATCAAAAGGATCAAACTTACAAAATCAACAGGCACCGGTTAACGGCATATATGATAAGGGTGTTCAGGAGACGCTTCGTCCTAAGCAGAGTTTGTCAGGAATGAACCAACTAGAGTGAACAAAAATCACCTTGAGAGTGCAGAGCCGGAGCGCCTGTCATACAACAGTATGCAGAGTGATATAGTAATCAGAGTCTCAGCAAGCGCACCGACGGTGACAGCGGGTATCACGCCATAAAACTAGGAAAAACAACCGGTGAGCCAGTATACCAAATCGCCTGTTAAAAGAACTACCGTCATCTGCGTAACGCCGCTGGTCTGATGATTGACAAGCCTGTGTGCGGAGATCAGTGTTCCTACGAACATGGTTGGAAAGGTTGGGGTACTCCAGGACAGCCGTTTCTGCCTCTTGATTAGAGTGCCAGTAGGTCACCCATGATCGAGAAGTGCTCACCCATGGTAAACCCTGTTGAAATATCGATATCAGAGCGTCCTAATCCTCATAATACACCTACCGAACTCAACTACCACGGAGAGTATCTGTCGCGATCCCGTTATAGCATGATATGTTCGCCATGAAAAGAAAATGTACTGACAATTGGGGCAGTCACCCACAACTTTACCCGAGGGCGACAAACTGAACGACGTCAAGAAAGTCTCTGGAGGCACACTTAAGGGGACATACGGTGATAAATTTGATGCGCAAAGAAGCTAGCAATATTCGGTCGGTGATTGTCAAACTGCAACTAATAATCACTTACCATTGGACTGCAATAACCAAGGGAGTCTGCAACAATACTAAATCTGGTGATAAATGGTTTTGGGATAAAAGCAGCGTACATTCACCAGAATCGATGCCTAAGGCAGGGAAGTCTTCAGCGCCCGGTAGGAAATTGGGTATGCATACCGGGAATGACCTACATTTTCTCATCAGCGGGGACCAATTTTGAAATAGAAAGGTATACGAACCAAATAATATACTCGAAACTCATCGGCACACCATAATTGGTTATCTGCAGTAATTGAGCACGAGGGTTACAAGGAATAGACACGTCCGTTTCACCAGGTAGTAGTATAAGGCGTGACACACTAATCCATAATTGGTCGTGTTTTCGGACATAAACACAAAATACTCACCGAACAAGATATGTAAGGTATCGAGAATCCTGAGTTTGCGTGAGCACATCCGATAGGTACCAGGGAAGTTTCATTCACCATACGGCAGCAACCAAGAGCTTTATGGTCAGGGCATCCTCAGAGTCGTGCAAGTAATACACATAGGTCTATAAACCAGTAAGTCGAGCGCCGTCTTGAACTCTCTCTCTCAAACGCCCCTGGTGTGTTGTCACACCATATAACCTGAACAAGAAATAAGGACTTGAGACGGTCAAGGAAAGGCATACAAACATAGCGGACACAAAACTCCCGACAAAGGTAGAAGCTATGCGAGAACATCAGTGGACAATACTGTGTTAGGCTATGAGAGGTCTTCACCGAAATTGTCTGAGATGTCCATGTCGTTTAGTTAGTTGTGTAATGGTGGTCCTCGACGAGTTCGTGACAGGAAGGGTTGGAAAGGTATATCGATCTGATCTTGGAGTGATCCAGTGACCTGTTTTTAAAGGACGAAAGTTGCACTAGGAAGGATATGGACTACTTGCATCGCCCGAGCGGCATTTCCCTCCAGATAGAACAACCCGTTGAAATATTTGCTTGATCCACTAGACCCCAACTTGAATGACAACGGCTATCTCCGATAATTAGCCCATTGCTGTAGCAACGCTGCTTTTCGAATTGTCCTCGGGTGCAGGTTCGTTGGTGGAAGGGACGACTCCTGGTTTTGTAGGGTCCACAGAATAGATAGAGAAAACGTTGAGTGTCAATGTGTGTTGTAGTATATCTCACCTATGAACTGCAAGTAGCGGCTGCGGGACTGTCACATGGGAACCACCGTGCAAGTCTGCACCCAACCGGTTCCAGTGTGACTCCATGATAATTCCATACACCCGACAACTCAGCCCTATCAACTGTGCTGTGCAAAGTCTGAGGAACGTCGATCTGGTTTGGTGTTGAGCGTCTGGACGGTGACGATACACCCATGGACTAGCCCAAGTGTCTCGACGCCCAGTATAACTGGATATGGAAGGTGTATGCATTGCACGAACTCATGATCAATCTGGCATCTGCTGCTAGTCCTGGGCAGAGTAAAGACTCGACAGAAACTAATCACTCCTCTATTGCAACCGTCACTGGCGGCAGTTCCAAGGCTGTGGTTGGATCCTAGGTCGTATGTAGGACGCCTTGGCTTCGATAAGGATTTCCATGGTTCAGGTGCATCAGTCAGGCTATCTTCAGCGACGGTAGGTCGATTGGGGATTCTAATGCCTCCAAAGAGACCGCTCATGGCTAGTCCTGAATTTGAACTGCCTTCACCATGTTGTGGTCCAAAATGATTTTCCTCAGTTGCGCTGTCACTACTGCCATGCAAAACGTCGTTCGTCTTTGTCATTCCGAGAAACGCCTGCATACGTGTGGACTATCCCAGCAGACCCTCCGGCCCACCGTTCTGTCATATTTGTTGGTCACGCATGGTACAACGCTGTTCCTCCGACGTGTGCGAACGCATGGCAGTTCTTCAGGAACGGAGTGCATCATGTCATCCAGGTCCCGGCGCCCGACGATGTGGCTGCCCACTTTCAGATTTTAGCTCCAATTTCCGGAAGTCCACTTGCGACGCAGGTACTTCTGGAAGTGACAGGAGCAAACTGCATCTATGGGATGCCTACGGCATCTCCACAATGGAAAGTTATTCGGGATGTCGGGACAAAGTAGTCTTTTGATACACAAGGTATCGATTTGTCCAGGGCTTTTGCACTACAAAGTATGACCCTTCGGCAACTTATGAAGGTGAGAAGAACAGTATATTTCCCGTCATTCCTGGCATGCAGTGCCTTGGCTTGGGCTGAACAAGTCATAAACACCGATTAACAGCGTAGGTGATGACAAACTTGGTGGCGGGCGGAGGATGCGACTGCTAGTATCCCACCGCTCCGTCTCTCCGGAACACTATCGCCTTACCAAGGCTCGTATCAGCAGACGATACCCACTTGCCCCTTGTAGTAGGTGTCCTCTGATACGCTAACGGACGATGGCATCCGTGCTACGTAGGGCTTGGTAAATCAGCCTGGGTAACCACTCAAGGCGTTTCTGCTGATGCGGCTGCCTGGTAACTACAAGAAGATCGCACCTGATTGTATGATCACCGCTCGCGTCTAGGATTTGGCTAGCGTTGGAGTGAACCTCGACCCTTGGAGATTTCATAGCTCTGTCCCTCCTGTCGATCATATCTCACTCACTACTTGACGATGCGCTCTCCAACCTGCCATTAGGTTGTGAATACTTCAAATAGGAACATGGAATTGCATAGTGGCATTACATCGTTGTATGTGGTAGAGCGAAGACGAAGGGGCGACACAGCATGAAACTACTTGAATTACACTTTTCCCTCGCTGCACAGCTTCGTAGTCTTATCGGATGCAGGATAGACGGTGATATCGATAACATCCTCTTCAGGGACGTCAACTTGCCTTGCCCCATCCTTAAAATTCTCAATGTCCCCTAGAACCTTCGGCGGGTTGGTGAAGTGGGCAACACCGATGCGTGGATCTGGCAGGGTACCTGAGCCCTTGGATCGAAGGTGCTCCCGAGAGTTCAGTGATGCTAGAAACGAGTTGGCATATACTGTTCAATAGTAAATTGGGGTGCTCTGTTCATCACTTGCAAGGCACGGAAGACTGACATCTTCCGATGACGAAGGACAATCCCAGGAACCATGTAACCTGACCCTCCACGGCCTCAAGGAAGTGTAAGCGTGACGTAGTGATAGGGTAGCATGTTGTACATACCATGACGAGCGCTGTAATGGCAACTAGTCTACCACAAAAAGCTTCAACCAAGCCGCAGTTACAAATCAAGGATCAAACTTACAAAATCAACAGGCACCGGTTAACAGCATATATGATAAGGGTGTTCAGGAGACGCTTCGTCCTAAGCAGAGTTTGTCAGGAATGAACCAACAGGCGCGAACAAAAGTCACCTTGAGAGTGCAGAGCCGGAGCGCCTGTCATACAACAGTATGCAGAGTGATATAGTAATCAGAGTCTCAGCCAGCGCAATGATGGCCACAGCAGGTGTCACGCCATAAAACTAGGAAAAACGACATGTGAGCCAGTTTACCAAATCACCTGTTAAAAGAACTACCGTCATCTGTGTAAAGATGCTAATCTTGTGGTTGACAAGCCTGTGCACAGAAATCAGTGTTCCTACGAACACGGTTGGACAAGTTGGGGTACTCCAGAACAGCTGTTTCTGCTTTTCGATTAGAGTGCCAGTAGACCTTCCATGATCGAAAAGTGCTAACCCATGCTAAATCCTGTTAGAATATCGGTATCAGAGGGTTCTAATCCCAATAACACACTCACCGAACCCAGCTACTACGGAGAGTATCTGTCGCGATCCCATGATAGCATGAAATGTTCGCCATAAAAAGCAAATGCACTGACAATTGGGGCAGTCACCCACCACTTCGCCCGAGGGCGACAAACTGAATGTAATCAAGCAAGTCTCTGGAGGTAGGCTTAAGGTGACATACGGTGATAAATTTGGTGCGCAAAGAAGCTTAAATTCGGTCGGTGATTGACAAACTGTAACAGATAGCCGCTCACCATTGGACTGCAGAAATTAAGGGCGTCTGCAACAATGCTAAATCTAGTCATAAGCGGTTTAGGGATGAAAACAACGAACATTCACTAGAACCGACGCCTAAGGCAGGAAAGTCTTCAGCGTCCGGTGGGAGATTGGGTATGCATACTGGGAGTGACCTACATTATCTCATCAGTGGGGAGCAATTTTGAAATAGAGGGGTATACGAACCAGACAATATACTCCAAACTCGTTAGCACACCATAATTGGTTATCTGAAGTAATTGAGCACGACGGTTACAAGGAGTAGACACCTCCATTTCACCATGTAGAAATATAAGGCGTGACACACTAATCCATAATTGGTCGCGTTTCCAGTCATAAACACAAAATACTCACTGAACAAGATATGTAAGGTATCGAGAATCCTGAGTTTGCGTGAGCAGATTTGACGGGTATCGGGGTAGTTTAATTCACCATATGGCAGCAACCAGGAGCTTTATGGCCAGGGAATCCTCATAGCCGTGCAAGTAATACATATAGGTCTGTAGACCAGTAAGTCGAGCACTGGCCTGAACACCCCGTCCGAAACGCACCTGGAGAGTTGCAACACCGTATAACCTTGACAGGAAATAAGATCTTCAGGCGGTCAAGAAAAGGTATACATACATAGCGGACACAAAACCCCCAACAAAGGGAGAAGCTACCCGAGAACATCAGTGGACAAGACTGTGTTAGGCCATGACGGGTCTTCACCGAAACTGTCCGGGATGCCCATGTTATTTGGTTAGTTGTATAATGGGGGTCCTCAACGAGTCCGCGGCAGGATAAGGGTGGGGAAGTGATCGAGGGCCGGAAGGGCATGTCGAACTGACAGCGGAGTAATTCTGCCCTTTCTTAAAGGACGGAAGTTGCATTAGGTAGGATACGGACTACTTGCATCGCCCGAGCAGTGATTCTTGCCAGATAAAACAACTCGTTAAAATATTTGCTTGATCCACTAAAGATGATGGAACCCCCAATGGAAACGGCTATCTCCGTTAACTGGCCCATTCCTGTAGTAGCGCTGCTTTTCCAATTGTCCTCGGGTGCTGGTTAGTTGGTGGAAGGGACTCATGGTTCTTGTAAGGTCATCGAAATAGACGGAGAAACGTTGACTGTCATCTGTTACAGTATCTCTCACCTGCCAGTCGCAAGCAGCGGGAGTATCACATGGAACCACTGTACTTACAAGTCCGCACCCAACTGACTTCCCCGTGGTTCCGATGTGACTATGATCCCATATTACACGAAAACTCAAACTTCGCTGTACGGTGGATCAGCTGTAGTGGGGAAAGTCTGAGGAACGTTGATCTGTTTTGGTGTTGGGTGTCTGTACCGTGGGGCCTGGTCCGAGTCTCTCAACGCTGCGTATAACCGGATATGGAAGGTATTTCGACAAAAGATAATCGTTCCTCCCGACTATGACAACCGTCACTAGTGGCAGTTCCCAGGCTGTAGTCAGGTCTTATGCCATGTTCCAATATTTTTTCGATAAGGATTTCGATGTTTCAAGTGCTTCAGTTCCAACAGACCAACTTCAGTGACGGCAACTTGATTGGAGGCTCTATTGTCTCCGGAGGGACCGCTCATGGTTAGCACTCCTGAATTTGAACTGCCCTCCTTACGTTGTGGTCCAAATTACTTTCCTCAATTTCGGCGTCACAGTCATGCGAAACTGCGTTCGTCTTTGATTTGACACTCCAAAAGGCGCCTGCGAACGCGTGGATTGTCTCAGCAGGTCATCCGGCCCACCGGTTCTGTCATATTTTCTGGTTCACCCATGGCCCGACGCTGTTCCTCTGACGTTGTTCAGACAGATGGGAGTTCAGAGCGTCCAAGCCCTCTTCGACTGCGCGGTCGCTCACTTACGCAAACTGATCTGTTAAACCCTTGTCGATGTCCCGAAGTTCTCTGGCGACTTGGGTACTTCTGGAAGTGACAGGAGTAAATTGCATCCATGGGACACCAACGACCTCTCTGCAGTGCAATGATGTAGGGACCACAGCCCGGTGTATAGCATCAAATCATTCCTTTGACACGTGGGATGTCGATTCATTGCGAGCCCCTGCGCCATAGAATGTGACCGTTCGGTAGCTCACGAGGTAAAAAAGAACAGTGATAATTCCTAGTATACAATGTCTTAGCTTGTGGTGAACAAGCCAAACGGTGAGTAGAGGATGTCATTACTGGTTTACACTGTCGCGTCTCTCTGCAACGATGTCGCCTTATCAAGAGACGCATCAGCACCGATATTGATAATAACCATCTCATGTACGTCGATCCGCCTTACTTCATCCTTTTGTCTCTCTCCGTCCCCTGAAAGCCTTGGCGGATTGGCGAAATGGATAGCACTGATGCGTTCATCTGCAAGCGACTTGTTTTTTGAATCCTGGGGTCGAAGGCGTTTCCGGCAATTCAGCGATGCTAGAAACGAATTGGCGTATACTATCCAACGATAAGATAGAGTGCCACATCCACCGTGAGCAAGGCGTAAGAGACCTACACGATCCAATAATCAAGCTCAACCCTGTTGACCATGCATTTTGAACCTCAATGGCCTAGAGGATGTGTGAGAGCGACATAAGCATATTGTAATAGGTTTTACGTGCTGTGACGAGTACCGCAATGGTGACTAATCTACAACGAAAAGTTTCAACCAAGTCACAGTTACAGAACCGAGGAGATTTCAGACTTACAAATTCAATAGACACCGGTTAACGGCGTAGACAATGAGGGTGTTCATGAGACGTTTTGTTCTAGGGAGCGTTTTCAGGAGTGAACCGATTGAGGTGGACAAGAATTACCCTGAGGACGCAAGGCCAGAGCCACTGTCATACAAAAGTACGCAGAGTGACACCGTAATGAGAACCTCAGCAAGTGCAGTGGTGGCCGCGGAAGGTGCCACGCTGTAAAACTAGGGGCAACGGCTTGTGAGCCGGTGCATCAAAGTGTCTGTTTAAAGAACTACCCTATTCCGCTGAAGTTCGCTAGCCTCCATGTCGACGAACCTACGCACAGAATCAGTATTTCTGTGGAGATAGTTGGACAGCTTGAGGTACGTCGTAACAACTGTCACTGCTTCTTGATTGGCATGAGTCTGTCGCGGTGGGAGAATGCACGAACCCATGTCAAAACCTATTGAAATATTATCAGAAATGCCTTGTGTGATATTGACTGACCTACCAAAGTGAACTAGAACTAATAGGATCTATCGCGACCGTGTCACTAAATGATACTTTCGCCATCACAATCAAATATGCTCACAATTGGGGCGGTTACGAACCACCTCAATTGAGGGCGACAAACTGACTACCGATCAACGAAGTCTCAAGAAGCAGGCCGAGTGAGCCGTACGGGAGTAGATTGCACGTGCGAAGAACCTGGTGGCATTCTGTTTTAAGCGTCAACCCACAGCAGAAGGTCACTTACAATTGAACTGCACTGATCACGCACGCCTGCAACACAGTCAAATCTTGTTGTAACTGGCTTGTGAGAAGAAATAAACATACACTCGGTACAGGCAACGCCTAAGCGATGAAAATATTCCAAATCACTTCGTGCCTTTTAGAAATTGCGGTGTGCGTACTGATAACGTCCTGCCATATCTCAAGAGTAGGATAAACATTTGAAGCGGGAAGGGATACGAACCAGACACTATATCCCAAACTCGTCGGAACACCGTAATTGATTATCTGAAATGATTAAGTATAACAGCTACGCGGAGCAGTCGCGTTAGTTTCACCAGGTAGTAGTACAGGACATGACACACTAATCAGCTGTCAGCCATCCATTCACTTATGTATACCAAATACCTACTGAACGAGACATGTATCGTATCAAGAATCCTGATTTCGCCTGAGTAGATTTGACGGAATGTGTCATAACACACCATATGGCAATAACCAGCGATTTTTTGGCTGACGAGTCTTCAGAGTAGTGCATGAAATACACATAAGTCTATATAACTGATAAGCGAAGACCGAGGTAGAACGTTCAGTTTAAAGCGCCCCTGGAAAGTCGTCACTCCATATAACCTTGACACGATATAAGGATGCCAGGAGGGGGATTGGTCAAGCAAAGCCATACGGACCCAGCAGAAATCAGACCCCAAATGAGGATAAATGCTACTATTGCAAAACATGAGCGGACAAGACGGTATTTGATTATGAAATGCCTTCACGAAACTCGCCCGGGAAGCCCATGTCGTCCGGAGAACTTGTATAATGGAAACTCGTCGATTCGAGCGTGCTCAGGGGTATGCTGAGAAGCGAGCGCGACGAGGCGTATCGATTGGATGGTGGAGAAATCCGGTCTCGCTTTTTACACGCGAGGGTTGCATTTGTATGTTAGGAGAGTTAGCATTGCCCCGGGCCATACCAGGCCACATCATTCCAGCGTCTGTTCGACTCAGCCGAGACGATGGAAACCATAACGGCGGCGGTCAACTTCATTAACTGCGTTGTTCTGTAGTGGCACTGAGCCTTTCCCATCTTGGTGTATCATTCTGTGCCTCGTACTTAGCTTGACTCACCGCGGATTAGCAACCAGGAACATCATGGACGAGCCATCCTCAGAATGGTGCGTGAGATGCAAATAAGTCTATATATCGCAAGTAAAGCACTGGGCGGCGGTCCGTTTGAAGCGCTCCTGGAGAGTCGCTGTCCCATATAACCTTGACACGACAAAAGGATCAGAAAGGGGATTAGTCAGACAAGGACACACATACACAGCCGAGACCAAACCCCCGACAAGAATAGAACCTATGGCAAACAACTCAGACAATTGGACTATGTCTGGTTCTGAGAGGGCTTCACCGAACCCGCCAGCGATGCTCATGTCGTTTTGGTGACTTGTATATGGGCAGTTCATTGATAAACTCACTGGTGGGGGTAAAGGGAGATGGAATGGAGGGATGGCAAATACGCCTCAATTTGAATCCGGTCCCGTGTATCACAAGACAGTGATAGCACCAGCTCGATCAGGGAAGCTTGCACGTCGGAGCATTTGCTTGCTCCCCCCGGTGATAATTAACTCCGATAATTTGGTCTTTCCGTGGTAGCACTGCGTGTCCTATAATCTTCGAAATTTCGATTATGTTGTCAACGGTGGAAACAACAACTTATTCTTCTCAGAATGGCTGGGAGGTGAACGAAAACACTGAATGTCAACGACTCGTGGTTTGTACCATTTGTTACTTACGACCATAGTGCATGAACCAGTGGATGTCTGCAGAGTGCCTGAGTCTAGAGACGAAGAGAGCCTGGGGCGTGTTGGGTAAGGTTTGTGTGCGGTCGTTCTGACTCGGCATCCAGCTGAGGTCCAACGTATGTAACAAATATTTGCTCCTGATCGGTTGGCAATACCAACGTTGCAACGATATCGTCTGTGAAGCGCGCTCAAGTTTGGTCCAGTCACAGACTTCGAGGGCCCTGTTCTCAGCTACCAACGAACTTCAAGTTTAGTCCAGTCCTTGCTATATGAACACTCTTGAGGGTTCCGTATCCCTATCCACTAAACAAGCAAAACAATGATAACCGCACGAAAAGAAAAACAAGCAAGAGAGGACAATAGACAGGGCAAGTGTAAAAATCACTAGCTAAGTTCAAACGCCACACATACACGTTACAGGATTTCTAAAATCTTTGCTTGGATATTCTTAAGAGTGATATTGGTTCCAAGTCCTGGCACTACAATCTCATTCCCTGTGGCGACCCTCTTGTATTCTCCATTTGGTTGCTGTAGGAGAAGCAACGCATTGAATGGCTGTCCGAGGCGAGCCATTATCTGTAGAGCTCGAGTATAACCACCAACCCGAGGCACAGTTGCGCCAAAGTGTGATGACGCAACCCCATCCGAATCCGAATCCGTGTCAGTGTCAGACTCGGAATCATTTTCCCCGGCAACTCCACTACTCGGTCCTCGGATATAACGAATCCACGGATGCGCAAAGACGAGTGTCTTCTGCTTGCCAGGCGAGAGATCATCTGTGGTTGTAAATTCTACATTTCCAAGCCCAGTTACCTTTGCATGATATAACTTCTCATCGCCACTATGTCTCTCCTGTTTACCGAGTCTTCTGACAGGGAAGACGATGCAAGGAAGATACAAGTGGCGGGCCGCAAAGCGAGCGGGTGGAAGAGAACTAATCTGATTATAGATACTCAGGGCTACTTCCTGGGACAACTTGCCTCGTAGCTCCGTGATGCAGGTTTCCATTTCTTCCCCTTCGAGTGATGGAGGGCTGTAAGGAGTTTGGTTGTAAACGGAGATAGAGGCCGGGAGGCAACTGTTGTATGATGAAGACTTCCCTGACCACGCAAGAACGGTGACCTCGCCATTGCAGGCCAAAATCTCCTCCAGGAGACGGCTGAGAGCATCAGCTCCTTCACCATAGTGGGGCCTGATATTGGACTTGAATATGCCGATGAGAGAGTATGCAACGTCCTCCTCAACCATCGCATCGCGCGTCGAAGCTAGACGAAGCTTGTCGCGCACTCCGAGATCATCTGGAGAGAACATGGTGACCGTTCTGTGAGGAATCTTGATAGCGTCAGCTAGCTCTTGCATGATCTCTGGAGATTCCTTGTGGTTTTTGCCAGTATCATTGAGGTACGGTTTCCACTCGGAGTCATAGAAAAAAAGAACTTTCGGAGCGAGAAGCTCCTGCAAAGTCCATGCTCGTGTCATTCAAAAACTGCCCCTGAGATCCCCGGGCTTGGATGGGTGTGCAACGCCGGCAAGGAGCACGAGCGTGGCTGCCGAGTCCGCGTACCATTTGTACATAGACCTCAGAGATTGATTAACGATGGAGCTCGTCGCCTTGTCGATACAACACGTATCCGACCACGCCCACTTATGACCAAGTCTATGTGTCTCTTTGCAGAAACTGCGCAACTTCTCATTTAGGGGAGTTTCAGGAAGGTCCCACACCGATTTGACTACCTTGACCTCCTGGAATGACGGTTCGTTTCCCTGCCATACGTGAGAGAACATAACATATCCAAAAAACCTTGCAGCAACGTGTAAGATCCGCTCATCGTCCAGTTCTCTTGTCATGGATGAAACGAGCTCGTTGAACGATGAATCAGCTCTGAAGATACACATCCGCTCAAGACCGTCGCAAAGGCGACCAGTGGTGACATCGATGACGACAATGGGACAACTTTCGAGGATCCTGCGAGCGACAGAATCGATAGCCGCGATCGTCTGGGATGGAGAGATGTAGTTCTTACGCAGTTCTGCGAAACCATCAGCTGTGTGTATTAGGTTCAAACAAGAGGTACATACGCATGATTTCAGGTTCATGAGACTGTTCGATTGCGTGCAACATAGAGTTGAAAGCATCGATTGCTTCATTGTACCGTTCCGCTCCATGGAGCGCGGCGTGTTTGGCCTCATAGCCCCAAGGGTTAGAGGAGTCCGCTTGCACCGCGTATGCAACGATTGTAAGGAACTGACTCACACAAGAAGAGTACCATGCATACCTCGTTCGCATCGTGCAGTGCATCCTCCCATAACCCTTTTGCTGCTCGAGCTCTACTCCGCTTAATAAACAGGCCTGCCGGAGTTGGAGGACTGAGGGGCAGTGCGGTAGAGTACTGTGTAATTGCGTCATCATATTTTGGTTTGGCAGAACTCAAGGCTTCGTCACCGACGCGCTCAAGTGTTATAACACATTTTTGGATGAAATCTGATGATGGACGTCACCATGAACATCGACAAGACCAGCGGTTACGAGTCGTACCTGCTATCCAGTCCGCAGTTCCTTTGTTCCCCTTGTCCAATGTCCCAATGATATTAAGGAAAATCCCCGCGGCTTCGGCTGTACGTTCTTCACGATAGAGGGCTTCACATTGACGTTGCCGAACAATGATGTCCAGTCCATCGAAACTCCACCCAAATACCTTCATGGAGGGTTAGATTAATGGATAGTAGCGAGAGAAGACCTACAAGCGAAATCGTCATTAGGGGAGGAAATTTTTTGTCCTTTGGGGCCAGGTTCTTCGCACGTTCGATCAATAGTATTGCACGTCCGTAGTTCCCCTTCTTCATGTACATAACTGCAAGGACCTGTGGGATGTATCAACGGTGATACTTATAGGTCTACGTCACGCAAAGCACGTACCTGTGTGTAAAGGTACGTGACATCATTATTGTTGTCATCCTTTGCTCTCGTTGCAAGGAGTTCTACACGTGTTATCGCGTCTTCTTGGTTTCCGGATTCAAACAAGAGGATCGACTGAGAGAAAAAATAAAGGTTAATTGCGAGAACGATCTAGACCACCTCGCACCTTCAGTAGCAAGAGAATCTTGTTGTCATCCAGCTTACAATCATGAAAAGCAAAGTCAAATGTGCGTAGTGCACCCTCTCGATCGCCCTGGCCAAGCAGGGCAGCTGCCATCGCGACATACCCGATAGATGACGGCCGAACCCGGAGGGACTTGAGATGCTTGCATGTGAGCACGCGCGTGGGGTAGCGAGAAGGCACACTTACCTCCTTGCCATCCTCTATCGCAAGCGCAACATGGTTCAAACGCGCTCGCACAAGAGCGCGGTTCGCTAGCAGGTGGTGGCTGGGCCCTGAAGCGCTTGCGATCTTCTCCGACAGCAGCATTTCGGTTTTCGCCGGATTGTCCTCTGTCCATGATTTGAAGGTCTTGACACTCGCTCGTATGAGCGGAAGCTGGGCAGCAAGGTGTTTCTGGAGGATTAAAGCATCATGTAGCATGACGAGGAAGCTCACTTACGCCAGTGCCGAAATAATCCGAGGGAAGGTCACCTGCGTGATAGTGAATTGTGACGGTGTTGCCAACTCCGCATGCGAGATACAGCCCAGTTTGTGAGAGAGCAATGCACCTGATCTCGGCGGTGTGTGTGATGATGCTACCGATCTGCTCGTGGGACACGCAATCCCATAGCGAAACCGATGAGCCTGCGGAACATGCAATGAATCTGCCATTGGATGCTATGGATACGGAAGATTGAGTTTCATGGATTGACCATTCCGAAAACGAAGAGTCAGAAATGTCGAAGCAGGTGATCTTGCCTTTGCTCGCTACGAACGGTTGCTGGTCATCGGATGACCAGGCCAGCGGAATGACAATGTGTGATGAGTTGGTTGAACCCCGAGGGCCTGAATCGAACAAGACTTTGCCGTTGTAGGTGCTGTAGATGCGGAAACCGGAATCATTCAAGACGGTAGCAAAGTGACTGCCGTCCGGGGAGAACTTGACACCATGACGCCAAGGATGTGAGTCGGAGAGGGAGGAATCAATTCAGTACCGGAAGGGATGCCGAATAGCCGGACGATGCCGGCGGCGTAACTCGCAGCAACAAATTTAGTACAGTCACTCGAGATGTCGACAGCGTATACGGGTTTCTCGTGTTTTGTGTCGAGCACCTTTTTGTGAGTGGCCGCGTTCCAGACGGTCGCCTGATTTCCGTCGTCTCCAGACACGATCCACCGCCCACCCTGCGAAACGGCAAGAGAACAAATTCTGCCACTGCCTTGCATGGTTGGACCTTGCTGCGGTTCGTTTCCCTTCCATCGACGAATCTCACCGTTATCATGTCCTCCTACGACCTCTGCCTGGAGCCATCCATCTGCGCAGGCGATTGCATATAAGTCACTCTGAGACACAATCTCGACCTGTTTCGAAACTTAATCACCACAACGAGCTGTCAGTAGAGCCGCCTCAGCTTCTTCGACTGTCATTACGCACACGCAAGCCCCATCGTCGCGAGCGAGCCCACAGACACACCTCGCCCTGGAGTTTGGAGGAGAAAGGAACGACACTTTATAGAGTTTAACGACCTCCTTTATATGATTCTGCACGTTCCTCAAGCTATTGATATAACTCTGTTCATGCGATTCAAGTCATGCCGTGTCCTCACCTCCAGAATATCGATGAAGAATTGGCAGTGCAACATTCTCTTTTCTGTGATGATCTCGGCCCCCGATTATACTCCTTCACAAGTTCCGGCGTTCTTTTCTGCACGGGATCCTGCATGAGGCGAGGGTTGGCAGAACCGTGTTGAAGGCATGGTGATGTATTGGCCCGTCCCAGCAGAGTATTCAGCGTATGTATCAACGCCCTCTACCCTGCACTTGACCCTGCCAAACACTGGGCTTCCCCGTATCCTCACACTTGCCGAAACCCGACGACTTCCACTTCGTCTCTGAATCCTGCCTACAAAACCAAGGCCCCATGCAGTGAGAATACACGTCCGCCTTGGACCCCTGAAGTTCATCGGCAGGCTTGTCAACGTGTGTACCATCCCGATGAGATGGGAGGGGTGGGTGCGACGGAACAGGCAGCGACATCGTGCCCGACCAATATCTCACCCATGGAAGCGTGCATAAGTTCGATATGGGCACATGCGAGGTAGAATTCCTCTTCGCCGCACGTACTCGTAAAGCGAGCGTCTTTGGTCTTTTCACGTTATACAAAATCGGGTTGTAAGTACGCCCTTTCCAACTTGGTCTACATGTCACGAGTCAAGGTCACCTTCAGTTCCCAGTTACACAACGCTGGATCCAAATACGTCAATGCCGATACCCTTAACAACGGAATCCTGATCGACACCAGGATCACATGGGTGCCGTTAGACAGAGGCTGTGGGTGTAGAAATGTCATGAGGACGTGGCGCACTTGGCGGAGAAATGGCCTTGGAGGTTGTGGGGCCCTAGAGACTGTGCGTTGGTATTTTTATTTTATTTTACAAAATTTATCGTAATGTGATGTACCCAAACGTCCAGCATCTTCCTTTCCTCGCCCCTTACATCCCTCTT
Source organism: Pisolithus thermaeus (assembly GCA_024663475.1). Taxonomy (NCBI): domain Eukaryota; kingdom Fungi; phylum Basidiomycota; class Agaricomycetes; order Boletales; family Pisolithaceae; genus Pisolithus; species Pisolithus thermaeus. The sequence goes on from JANFAF010000058.1 coordinate 214,838, forward strand.
GATGGCTAGCTGAAACCTCGTACCTAGCTATCTTTTTACACCGCTCTCATCGTTCGCAAAGTCTTCGGATAAATGACATCGAAGTCATGTGCTGCAAGGGTCGTCCTCGTCCTGATGACGAACTCTTCAAGGCCCGGGACCATTATTATAATGTTTCGACCGGGGAGGTCGAGGGAGACTTCAGCACCTTCAAGTTCCACTTGGGACACCAGATGTCAATGCTGGTCGTTATTTTCCATTATCACTTTCTTACTTCTTCTAAGTATTGACCAAGATAGTCTCTCATAGCCACCACATGATCAACCACGGCCTGGCGGACACATGCATCATGATGGGATGTCACCCATATACTGCTAGATACAGGGAGCATCGGATCCATACTTGAACCTGCACTAGTTTGTTGCGACACACGGCAGCGTGGGGTTTTCGTAAGTTCCCTACACCCATCTTGCCAGGCCTTCCCATTTACAGAGTCAAGTTCTTGTCAGCTCGTTGATCATCCCACATGGTGTACTCCTGTATCGAGTGGCATCATTATTGCAGAGTTGACTCTCCACCCAGCTCTGGTTGGGGCAACACTGGCGTCGTGTCTTTTTCTTGGTCCCTTGTTCAGAAGTATGTACATATAGGTGATTCCCATCGGAGACCAATGTGAGAAGATTCTTTGACATTGTGAAGTATTCGCTGCTGTATGATGTTAGTGCTTTGAAACGACGTATAATATGTAGCTGCTGTCAGGTCCGTCCACGTCTCCCTCCTCATGAGTCTCGCCTACTTGGTTAGTGACTTCCGCGCACATTATATGTGCCATCTACTGGACTTGGACGATGACCGTCACTATCAGTTGCTAGTTCTCTTCCGGAACATAACCCTAACAGTGGGACCTGCTATCGCGTTCAAGTCCCAGTGGATTGCATGATTCTGGAAGACTTTGACACAAACACTGTACAATCTTGCACTGCTACCATGAAGCTGACAGACTGTGAGGGTCATGCAGCCAGCGTGCAAAGAAAGGCAATGAAGGATCTAGCCTTGTCAGATGGAACTTTCATACCGAAGAGAACTGTTCTGACGTATGTCTTTCACCAAGATAGTGCAGGCTACGACAATCCTGGTGTCTTCAATTCTTTCTGGTTCTCCTAATTAAGCGACGATGGAGGTGAAAGTGCCAGACATCGGATGGTGGCGGTAACTCAAGACTACTTTCCCTTTGGATATGGGAAGCATTCATGGTATGGTTGTGGTCATGTTGGAGTGGCGATACTCACCCGTTCTTCCACAATAACCCCGGGAGGTTCCTGGCAGCTAACGAACTGCAAACCACGCCTGTACATATCGTCATGTCGTATGATGTCAAGTTTGAGGACAGCATCTCCAGGCCAACAAGCATCGCGCTCAAAGGGCATAGAATGAAACCTTATATTCACGGTCGACTGTTTTTGGAACAGTCAGTACTCAAACAGTGGCCCTCGATGGTGGAAAGGACATACATGTATTGAGACAAAGTTGATGGTTAACACGCGCAGAATCAATTACCTGGTCGCAAGACTCTTGTTTCTCGTCTATCGGCCACTGCGAAATGTCATTGTGTGTCAAATAATCAGGTTATCAGTCAACATTGGCGAAAGCTCCTGCTCACGGGTTTATAGCTCCAACCATCCTCGTGCTCTCCAAATACCCAAGGAATTCTTTAACAATGGGATCGAGGTGTTTCATAGCACGTACGATCCCTGCAGCAGTGTTGGGTAGTTTTTTCGACACAGAGCCCGCAGGAGACGAGTCCGCAAGGTTGACAGAACCGGATAAGATAAGTCACTCACGGTACCAGAAATTTAGGGAACACGTTCAAGATATTCGCATGGAAGATCGCACCCGATTGTCCAATCGCCGTTTGCGTCTGGGATGTGGCTAGCATTGAAAATAGTGAACTTCTAACCTTAAAGATTTCATAGCCCTGTCCCTCGCACCGACCATATTTCACCCACTGCTTGACGACGCACTCTCCAACCCGCCATTTGAGGGGCGACTGCTTCGAACAGGTATGTGAAGAATGCCCTTCGTTAGCCCTACGACATAAGAGCATCGTGTATGTAGGCGATATCGTATAGCGGCATTACGCCAGTTTATGCCGTGGCGGAAGGACGGAATGGCGGACGTACTAGCATGGAACTACGTGAATTACACTTCTTCCTCTCTTCGCTGCGCCGTAGTCTTATTAGGTGTAGGATCGATGGTAATATCGGGAACAGCCACCCCAGGGACGTCGAACTGCCTTGGCCCATCCTTAGAACTCTCAACGTCCCCTGGAGGCTTTGGCGGGTTGGCAGAGAGAACAGCACTGGTGGGTGGACATGACAGGGTACCTGCACCCTGGGAGTGAAAGTGCTCCCGGGAGCTCAGTGATGCTAGAAACGAGTTGGCATATACTGTTCAATAGTAAACTGGGGTGTTCTGTCCATCACTTGCCAGACACAGAAGACTGACATTTTCCGATGACGAAGGACAACCCGAGGAACCATGTATCCTGAGTCTCCACGGCCTGGGGGAGATGTAAGAGCAACATAATCATAGTGTAGCACGTCGTACATACCGTGGCGAGTGCTGCAATGGCAACTAGTCTACCACAAAAAGCTTCAACCAAGTTACAGCTACGAATCAGATAGACCAAACTTACAAAATTAACAAACATCGGTTAACAGCATATATGATAAGGGTGTTCAGGACACACTTCCTCCTAAACAGAGTTCGTCAGGAATGAACCAACTGGCATGAACAAAATCACCTTGGGAACGCAGAGCTGGAGCGCCTGTCATACAAAAGTACGCAGAGTGATATTGTAATGAGAGCCTCAGCAAGTGCAATGATGGCCACAGCAGGTATCACACCATAAAACTAGGAAAAACCACTTGTGAGCTAGTGCACCAAATTGTCTTACCGAAACTACCCTAATCTGTGCAAGTACACTGGCCTTGCGGTCGGTAAAATATATGCGCGGACATCAGTGTTCCTGCGTACATGATTGAATAGGTTGGAGTACTCCAGAACCACTGTCTCTGCTTCTGGATTAGAGAACTAGTGCGTCTCCCATGATCGAAGAAAAGCGCTAACCCATGCCAATCCCTGTTAAAACATCATTATTAGTGAGTCCTAAGCCCAAACAAAGCACCCACCGAGCTCAACTATTACGAATAATACCTGTCGCGATTATGTCATGGCATGGCATATTTGCTACGAAAAGAAAATGCACTCACGATTGCGGCAGTCACCCACCGCCTCACTTGAGGGCGATAAACTGAACGCCATCAAGAAAGTCTCTGGAGGCATACATGAGAGGACATACAGTAATATATTTGACGTGCAAAGAAGCTAGTAACATTCGGTTGGTGATTGTCAAGCTATAGCAGACAATCACTTACCATTGGACTACAAAAATCACGAGCACCTACGATACTGCTAAATCTTGTCATAAATGGCCTTGAGATAAGAGGGACATACATTAATCAGCTCCGACGCCTGAAGGGAGGAACATTCATAGTGTCCGGCAGAAAATTGGGGAAGTGTACTGATGAGGACCTGTAGTATCTCGTCAATTGGGAGCAATTTTGAAATAGAAAGGTATACGAACCAGACTATATACTCCAAACTTGTCGGCACACCATAATTGGTTATCTGGAATTGTTGAGCATGACGGTTACGAGAAGTAGACACCTCGGTTTCACTAAGTAGTAATATAAGGCGTGGCACACTGATCTGCATTTGATCATACGTTGACTAATAAATACCAGATACTCACCGAATGCTACATGCAGGGTGTCGAGAATCCTGACTTCACGTGAGCAGATTTGAGGGGTGTGCAAGGGTAGCCTGACTCACCATGTGGCAGCAACCAGGGATTTTAAGGTTAAGGCATCTTCAGAGTAGTGCATGTAGTACACATAAATCTATATAATCAGTAAGTCAAGCACTAGCCTGACATCCCATCTAAAATGTCCCTGGAAAGTTGTTATGCCATATAACCTGGACAGGAAATAAAGACCCGAGAGTGTCAAGCATGACATACATACATAGCGGAGACCAAACCACCAACGAAGGCAGAACCTATGCGAACATATGAGCGAGCAAGACTGCATTAGGTTACCGGAAGGCTTCACCAAAATCATCCATGGTGCCCTGTTGACTTGCATAAGGGGAAGTTTTGGCAAACTCGTGGCAGGGTGCAGATGGAAAGGAAATTCAGAAATTCAAAGCTGTATAGATCTGATAGTGGAACAACCTTGCCCTGTTTTTAAAGGACAGAGGTTGGACTAGGCAGGATATGGATTACCTGCATCGCCTGAGCAACAATTTTTTTCCAGATAGAATTAACCATTGAAACATGTGCTTGATCTATTAGAGATGATGGAATCCCAGCTAACTCCAATAATCGGCTCACTTCTGTAGTAACACTGGTTTTCGAATTGTTCCCGGGCGCCAGTTAGTTGGTGCCAGAAGGGACAACTCATCGTTCTTGGAAGGTCCACGAAATAAATGGAAAAATGTTGAGTGTCAACGATTCATATATTGCAGCATCTCACCTACGCACTGCAAGCAGTGGGAGTGTCGCATGGAAACCACTGTACTCGGAGTCCATGGCCAGCTGACTCACCTGTGGTTCCGATGTGACTCGAGATGCCTAATCACCCAACGACGGATCAATTGTGCCGGATGAAGTCTGAGAAATGTTGATCTGGGGAGGCTAGACAGTGGATACATCATGGCACTAGTCCAAGTGTTTCAATGCTTCCTGCAAGAGAGTTACATAAACCGGGTACACAAGTATGAGAGGCATTTGCATTGTGGCACGAATATCTCTCCTAGGCAGAAACTGTTCCCTCCTGATCATGGCAACTGCCACCGGTGCAAGTTCTAATGCCGTGGTCGAGTCCTAGGTCGTAAGATGGGGCCTTTGGCTCAAACAAAGATTTCTACATGTTCCAGGTGCATCAGTTGGGTCAACTTCAATGACGCAGCTCGATTAATTTAAGGCCTTGATGCCTCCCAAGCACTGACTGATCATGGCTAGTCCTGAATTTGAACTGCCTTCATCATGTTGTGGTCCAAAACTACATACCTTCCTCAATTCCACTTCACATATAGTAGTCACACTTAGTCACAACTCATGGGTAGCCCACATGCCAAAATGCCAACACTCATGGACAGCCCCTGGCAGGCCCACCAAATTAATTTTGATGTGACACATAAGCAGGCCCAAGTACCAGGAGTGACCGTAACATATGAGCAGGCCTGTTGTTAAGGACTGAACTGAATATGCATAACACATGCATCAGCAAAACAACCCTCGTGTTTAGCCAAGGCTCTAGTAATGTAGCCGAGACACAGTCCATCCTATTCTGGGACAGACCCATGGGGTCTGGCTGGGCTCAGGTAATTTGATGAGCTAATCTCGTCGATGCATAAGTTCACATTTAGCTGAGGCTCCAGTAATATAGTGGGGACACAGTCTGTCCTATTCTGGGATAGACTGCCATGGGTCCAGACACTGGGTAAATATTTACAGTCAGTTGAACCTGACTCCTGCCAGCCTGGAGTCATTAGGTCAGTGGCAGTTCATACTTAGTATATGCCATGTTAAAGCAATGGTAGTACTACAATGGTAACACAAAGAGTCATACAATATGCCAAAAATTATGTGAGATCGATTTTGGACTGAAAATACTGGCCAGACCAGGGATCAAACCTGGGTCTTCCCACTAGCACTGGGGTGCCTTACCACTAGGCCACCCAGCCATCCCTTACTAGCCTAGAGTGTGGATTCACATTCCAACACTTCCCTCTGAAGCCACACTCACCCCCTCCATCCTTGGGTAATGGGCTCATTACAGCTCTCCACAGCTGTCCCACCCACAGACCTGTTGGAGCATATAAATCTCCCCTGTATTGCAGGTCCTAGGTGCGATGTTTGGGTGCTTACATAATCACCTTAGAGCGGACTTAGCAGTACATTTCATAGAGTTCCCTCAGTAGCTCACAGTCTACTGAGGGTAAGCACTTATATATTTCACAGTATATCACTTACTGACATCCTGTAGTAGCCTACAGGTACAGTACTCTACTTAGTAGCTCACAGTCTACTGAGGTAGCCTACAGATATATTTCAAGAAGACCACCCCAAGATGAGTGGCTTATTGTGTGCTTCCAGCAGGGACCAGTTTCCAGCACCATCGGGGCTCATAACCTTTTGGACTGAAAATACTGGCCAGACCAGGGATCGAACCTGGGTCTTCCACTAGCGCTGGGGTGCCTTACCACTAGGCCACCTGGCCATCCCTTACTAGCCTAGAGTGTGGATTCACATTCCAACAATCGACATCAAACGATGGTTTGTATGATGGTTGTTCTGCACAGGATTGAGGGCCATGTTGCTGTGTTAGAAGAGTAGTATTGCCAGTGAGATCTGCAACTTACCAGATGTACCAGCCAAATGTGAATGGTCCTCTTGCATGGCATACTCAAATGCAGGAGTATGACCACTTTGCCGAATTGTGAGCCAAACATGCCTGATGAACTGGTCTGCAGTGTGTATATCTTTTTGTGCCCTCTCCAATGTCATGTGATTGTACTGTAAGATGAGCATGTTGTGCTGGACAATCTGGAGAGTGAGAGCTTTGTGTGCGAGGAAAATACGTCAGTCTGCCTTGGCTACCTCTAACAAGAGGTAGGCTTCTCTTGAACTACATGGAGAAGGAACAGTTGGGAATACCTTGTGGTCCTTCCAAGAATCCATGAGCATAACCTGACTCAGGAATCACATGAGGTTGTACCATTATACTTACCTTACCTGAGGATGCTAGTCCATCATCATTTGAGTCGTCACTGCTCCTGAAGGCATTGAAGGTTTCATTTGGAACCTCAGGGTGGCCAGGTTGATCAAGAAAGCAGTCTCTAGCTGGAGTATCATTGTGATTGGATTGCAGCTTTAGACCAACCGCAGGGATAGAACTGGAAGGACCCAGATAGTCAACAGAAGAGATGGTGTGGTGGTCCAGGATCATGAATGGTGATAAATGGAATAGATCATCTGATGCACATCTTTCACAAGCAGGTGGGAGAGGAGGCTGGGTTTTTGGAATCACATTGCTCATGATTGTGATAGTTGGGGGGAGAACACTGTAAACAAAGTCACAAGCTACACTGTTGCGATTACATACTTAGGCAGCATACACCTCGCTTATCCTCCATGACATGCTTCGACTCATGGTCAAGTTTCAGCCTCAAGCCTTCCATCTCAATGATTTCTCCCCTGGTCTGAAGATGCCTAAGGTGAAAACCAATCACAGGAAATTGAAGAAAATTAGGTGTCCACAGTGTGGAAAGAAATTTTGCTCTGAGACTAATGTGCTTCAGCATATGAACCAGCCCATGGGGCTCTGCTATGCAGTGGGCTGGTACAAGGACCATGCCTTGAGGACACTTTACCAGCCTCCTCAAGATCTACCCAACTCTTCTTGCCACCCTGACTTGGATTTGCATGTCCAGACAGACATGGATGTTGATCACTACAATTCCCTGCATCTGCCTTCTGACCAGTGATCCCAGGGCTTCAACGATGACATGGGAGATATCGGAATGGAAGTCGAGGACATCTCAGATACACGGCAATCATTCACATCCATTCATCCTGGCTGCAGCACCTCCTTTCCTGGTGGTTCTACATTCATGGATTCATTCTGACAAGATGCACATGCCAAGGAGCAGAGAGAGAACCGATTTTATCCCTTTGCATCCAGCAAAGAGTGGCAATTTTCTTCATGGTGCATGTGTTCGGGACTTAGTATGTCTACCATTGACTCTCTGTTATCCCTGAACATAGTAAGTCACCAATATTGAAGTTTCCTACTTACATGACTGACAGAGAACCTAATCCAGATCAAGCGGCTCTCACTTTCATTCTGAACTGCCAAGGAACTTCGAGTGCATGCAGAGAGTCTTCCAGGCAGGCCACCATGGTTATGCGAACACATGAAACTGGACTATCCCACCAGGTGATCCATTCATTTATTCTATTGCCCAGCCCTCAAGTGTCTACAATCTCTCTTGAGCCATCCACTCCTCACTCCCCATATATCCTTCATCCCATGGAAAGTCTGGACATTGGCCGCTCATGTCTGTTGTACATATGAGGATTGGCTTAGTGGGGATTGTGCTTCAGCCATTCAGGTTCATCTCATTTTGATTTACAACTGACTTCATACCCATCAATAATTCTAGGATAAGCTTCCTGAAGGTGGAACAGTGCTAGGTGTCATTCTTTCTTCAGACAAAATGAATATCTCAGTAATGAGTGGAAATCAAATGGCATATCCTCTTCTCATTAGCCTGGCAAACATTGCCCTGGAGATTCGCTCCAAGATATCAATGCATATGTACTTACTTCTTGCCCTACTCCCCATTCCCAAGTTCCTTCATAAGGACACTTGCATCTGAAGTCTTCTGCATGATTGGCTCATCCACCAAGCATTGAGTAGGGTCTTGGCACTGTTAAAAATGGCTGCCTGCATCAGAATCATGATGAATGACCCTGTTGGCAACCTGCGATACTGCTATACAGTGAGTGAAAAAACATGTGCAATGTTTGGCTGTTTTGTACTAAGTCCAGTGTAGCGCCATGAGGCGTGGGAATCATGCTTAGCCTTGGTGAGGTGGGTGGTAGTACTCGCTCTTGGCTACAAAATGGTCCCAGGGTCATGTGATTTGGTGCAGTAGTCCTTGAGATATGTCCATTATAAAACAGCTACACCATTGCACACGTTTATTCACTTTTGGGCTGGAAGTAAAATCTGAGTCAAATGAAGAGATAATTGTGGTTGTTTGGTCCTACAAACAAAGATACACATATAAACATTGTGTCTGAGTTTGAACAAGTTCACACGCTTCTTTATTTCCAACCTTTACCACCATGAGATCCATCTCCTCCACCCAAAGGAATACTATCCTCACTATGCTTGATTCTGGTCATTCTCCTTCCTCTATTGCCTCCAGTACTGGCCTACATCACTCTACCATCTCTAGACTTTGTTCCAAGGAGCGTTCCAGCCTGCAGAAGTCCACTGGAGGTCGTCCATCCAAGCTTTCCCCTGCTAATGTCTGCCATGCCATCCACCTCATCTCAACTCAGAAGGCAGACAATGCTGTGCAGGTGACCAAAACTCTCACCAATGTCATCAACCAGCCCCTCCACCCAAATACTGTTCACCAGCACCTGAAGAAGACTGGTATGAAGGCTGTGGTAAAGCAAAAACGACCTATCCTCTCTGCCAAGCATCGCAAGGCAAGGTTGGACTTTGCCTATGCCCATAAAGATTGGACTTTGGAGGACTGGAAGAGGGTGGTATGGTCTGATGAGACTAAAATTAATCACCTGGGGTCAGATGGGCACAAATGGGCATGGAAAAAGCCAGGGGAGAAGCTGAATGATAGGCTAGTAGAGGGGACACTGAAGTTTGGAGGAGGGTCTCTCATGATGTGGGGCTGTATGACCTGGGAGGGTGTTGGGTATGGCACCAAGATTGATGGTAGGATGGATGGAGACCTCTACCTCCAAATTTTGAAGGATGAACTACAAGATTCCCTTGAGTATTATGGTCTCCATCCTCCTGACATCATCTTCCAGCAGGACAATGACCCCAAGCACACCTGCAAACAGGTCAAGGAGTGGCTAGAGGAGCAGGATTTTAGGACTATGGTATGGCCTGCACAGTCCCCTGACCTCAACCCCATAGAACATGCCTGGGGTTACCTCAAGAGGAGGCTTGCAGAGTATGAGCATCCTCCCAAGGGAATACTGGAGTTGTGGGAGAGGACTCAGGTGGAGTGGAACAATATACCAGCTGAAGAGTGTCAGAAGTTGATTGAAAGCATGCCTAGGAGGGTGGAGGCAGTGATTAAAGCAAAAGGAGGCTATACCAAGTACTGATATTCCCCAAATACCCCTCACTTTTCAAAAGTGAATAAATGTGTGCAATGGTGTAGCTGTTTTATAATGGACATATCTCAATGACTACTGCACCAAATCACATGACCCTGGGACCATTTTGTAGCCAAGAGCGAGTACTACCACCCACCTCACCAAGGCTAAGCAGGATTCCCACGCCTCATGGCGCTACACTGGACTTAGTACAAAACAGCCAAACATTGCACACATTTTTTCACTCACTGTACCCCTCTAGCTGCCTATATTGCTGACACACCAGAGCAGAGCCTCTTGGCATGCACAAATCCAAAATCTTCTCCATTTATGACAGTGATATCTGAGGACTTTGGTGACCCATTTCTCCATGATCTGCATACACAGTCACATACTCTGGCTGCCATCTGCAAGGTGCTTGTGAAGTCATTGGCACAAGATTATAAGGCATTTCTGAAGGCCTGCAAGACTCTCCACTTGAATGGGGTCATTGAGCCATGTTGGCTGGACTGGCCCTTGTCCTGTCCCTTGCAATTCCTTCATGTAGAGACCCTCCATCACTGTCACCATTTTTCCTGGGATCATGATGTTATGTGGTGTATTGAAGTTGTCACTCCTCTCGAGATCGATTTTCACTCTAGTCTCCAAACCATGGTGGGGTATCATGGGTTTGAAGATGGGATATTGAAGTTGAAGCAAGTCACCAGATGTGACCACCATGCCATTCAATGCTACATCATTGGTGTCATCTCTGGGGCAGTTCCCCGTCGATTTCTCATTGTGGTTCATGCCCTCGTCAACTTTTGCTATCTCGCACAGGCCCCCATTTTCACTGATCATTCACTGGACAGATTGACAAATGCACTGCAACTCTTTCATGATAACAAAGACACTGTCATGCAGGCTGGAGTTCAAGACACCTGGGAGATCCCTAAGCTCAAACTACTGCAAAGTGTGGTTTCCAACATCCAATGCTCAGGGCCTGTCATCCAATGGTCTGCTGACACTACCAAGCATGCCCACATTCAAGAAGTTAAGGTTCCTGCTCAGCTGAGTAACAATCAAAACTACTATGACCAAATCGCCCATTATCTTGATTGCTCTGACAAGTGCTTCCATTTCGATGTTGCTACATATTTTGAAACTTGCCATGAGGGTAATCCCAGTGAAGACGATGATGACTTGGAGGAGGAGCATGATATTGAGCTTGATTTTAACAATTGCTCTCTCTGCGACCACATGAATCTGCCTCACCTGCCTCTCAATTATTTTGTTATTGCCAATGCCCTTGCATGTGACTCTATCCCCAATGCCCCAAAACCACACCGCACCTTCTCCAACATCACCACCACTTTTCATCTCATGACTAAGCCATCCCTTTGCATGACTATTGATGATGCTGCCATTCTTTTCAAACTACCTGACCTTCACCCTGTGATTGGGGAATTTCTGCAATGTGCCCAGAATCATTTGAACCACCCCGTCTCTGGTGTGACATCTCAGGACCTCCATTACCCACTGCCATTCGATCACATCCAGATATGGTACAAGATCCATATACAACAGTTCCTCTATCACAAGGCACAAGACATTGATGCCCTGCAAACTCTGAGAGTGCTTCCCCCCTCTGGTGATCACCCTCATGGTATCTATGATATGGTCATATTGAGTCCTGGTCCTGATAGTGATTGGCCTCAGCAAGGCATTGAGGGTACAGTCAAGTGCTGTGATAATGCTTTACTAACATAGTGATGACAGGTCATGTGGTTGCCCAGCTCAGGCTGATATTTTGCCTGTTGGATACAGATTATTTCACTACCTACGTCCAATGCTTCGATGTCATTATGCAGCTGGGAAATTCGGGTAACGTTCATCCCATAACAGGGATGCATTTACTTAGAAGGGCTATGAAATCAAGTGCGGAAAGGCTTGGAAGTGTTGTCCCTATCTCACACATATGCTCCCCCATTCATTTAATCCCCAAGTTCGACAAGGAAGCCCATTCTCATTTGACAAGGGAGAGTAGTTGTGAGTTTTCGAATGATTTTTGGCTAAACAACTATTGGTCAAAGGAGTTATATCACACATTGTCTCCTCTCAGGTTGTAGTCATGTCTATCTTTTATCCTGTAGTCACGAAATAATGGTGTGGTAATCTATACTGATGGCATCGATTGAATGTCAAATAAGTTCCATCTTGCCATCCTCACCTCTACTTGTCGTGCTGCATTCCCTCATTCATAGTTCAATTTTCTAACTCATGCAGCTTGGAAGGGTGGGTGTAACTCCAAGTCTTTGATCTGGTCAAATTCTCTGACATTTCTTACTAAGCATGACATGCCACTTTTGCTGTCCTTGGTGCACAGTTATGGGTGGTCCCCACTGGCAGCAGTAACTAAGCAGTCACCAAACAGCTTGCAAATACCCCAAACCAGACACACTGACCAGTGGATGCATACCACAAATCTATGGATCCTAGAGTGCAAAAGGATACAATGTCTGTCTGTTGGGTCCTCAGTGAGGATGAGACTGTTAGTTTTCTAGAACACCTTTTCAGCAATGAAGGGGCATTCTCAGGTGTTACCATAGAGGATATACTGAAGCACCTGGAACAGAAAGAGTTATGGGATTGCTCCAGATGGAAAACTTACCCTCTTTCACATAATTACTTGGAGGCAAATATTGCCACATTCTTCAATGAAATACTTGACAACCTTCTGACCAATCTTTTTCTCTGCAAGAGGTAGTGTCACACTAACCTCCACTCATCTGCTGTGACTCACAAATTCATGTAGAAGATGGACAGGAAAGGGAGCAAACAAGCCCTTGAGTGGGTTCTCTGGTGCCATTTGAAAGCCAGACCTCATGCTTTGTGAGGGTTCTACCATTGAGAAATGCAAAGTGCTGGAAGAGTGTCAATTCAATCTCAGAACTGATGTCTATGTCATTGGTGAACTGAAAAATGGATATAGTACTGATAACATGAGAGCCTCATTCATTGAACTCACCAGAAAAGTCGTATTCCAGCTCAAGAATCAGGATGGGTGATATGCAATGCCAGGTCTCCAAATCTTGGGTGATCACATAATTCTCACTCTCTTTGACTGGGGAGGTTCCATTTCTACTCATCCTCTCCACATCCATCAGTGCCCCAAGGCATTCCTTCATGTTCTATTGGGTATCACATTCAGTGATGCAGTCGTACTTGGCTTTGACACTACAATCTCACCCATCAAGGAAGGGAAAAAGAAAGTCCAAATAATAAGGGATGGTAAGGAGTGCTTTGTCTGGGTCAACCAGCTGCTCTTCATCTCCAGGTCGTTACATGGTTGGGGAACAACTGTGTGGAGTGGTGTTGTTACTCAGGCTGATTTCCCTGAGTTAGAGGAGGGGCAGAAGGTCGTAATTAAGGATTCCTTTGTGGATCCATTGCGACGATACACCAAAGGCAAAATCCTGAAAATCCTGGAGGACAGTGAAATAAAAGGTGTCCCATGACTACTACATGAACAGCAAGTTCAGGTGCCACACCCACTGGACTTGAATTTGAAGTTGAATCAGTCAATGCACATCCTTCACTCGCTGATCAGAGACCCCCTCCCTGCCGACTGCAAGTATCATTTGCACGTTCTGTCTTGTCTGATATCCATACCGAAGGGGGACCCTATCTATGACTTTTCTTCTCTTGCTGAACTGCTTGTTGGACTTATTGATTGTTTGAAGGGTGAGTCACTCATTATAGTCAGCACAGGACCTTGCTCACCACTTGATAGCACATGTCGATGCTTTTGAGATTGCAGGTGTACTTCATTGGGACATCAGCCTATTCAACCTGTTGCTCTGTGTCTCAGCGAATGGGGATGAGCACAGAATTGACTTTCTGCAGTCTAATATACTCAATGATGCTGAACACACCCGACTTGAGGAGAAAATCAAGGCTCGAGTCACTCGTCACAGTCTTCTGGCTGATTGGGGATATGTGGTTCCAGCTCTGAAATGTGGAATGGATGCATCCCCTGGTGAGAGTTCGTGCTCTGGTTTGAGTATGTTGCCCAGACTTTATGTCAGGTTGCCTGGGGACTCAGAGATGAAGATAAAGCTTTGGAATCTATTAGAGGGCAAGGATAGTATTGTCATTCCCATGGTCAGCAAGTCCATCCCAAATGATGCCAACACCTCTATTGATGCCAGCCTCCTCCATCGTATGGTATGTCCCAAGTCATCTGGTGTGTACACACATCATTCTAATGCATGCTAGGGAACATGGGCCTGGATGGCCACAGAGCTCAGTCATACAGTACCTGGGACTCTGGTGGTACATCAACCCCACCATGATCTAGAGTCATTTTTTTACATCCTCGTCACAATATGTCTCCTGTATGACATGCCTGGCACCACCAAACCCCCCAAGATGCTTACTGAATGCTTCAATCTGCTCTTCACTATATCTCAGCCCAGTGTTGCCAAGACTCTCACTATTCAATCAGGTTTTGGTTGGTCAGCACTCATACTTCCTCATATCTCCTCATATTTCCAGCCTCTTATCCCTCTTCTTGAGGAATTGCAGCAAGAGCTTCTCTTACCCATCAGGCTGGAAAATGGCATTGTGCAGCCCAGCTCAGGTTTCATGCATCACATGTTTATTGAGGTTATGGTCAAGATGCTCACTAGACTCCTGGACAGCAGTTGGATACCCTATCCAAAGGATTTGAGTGCTTCTACTGTCACACATCATAGCAGCACCTCTAGCACTGCATTGCTGCCTCCCATTGTCACCACTGCATTACTGTCTAGTGATAGCCTCTCACATCACTCCCTGCTCCAGATGACAGGGACATCCTCTGGGAGTGCTGGTGTCAAATGTCCCCTAGATGGTGAGGATGATGTATCAAACCCTCAAGGGAAGAAATGTGCTCAACCGAATACCTGGCCTGCCAATGTGAGTGGTTTGGGCACACACCGTGACCCACATGTCTCAAAATTCCCAAAGCCACACAACTCATCCTTGCTAGATGCATCCATTCAGAAACTGCAGTTGTTCTCCAGCATACCCCAGTGAATTAAGGGGATATGGTTACATGCCTTTTCAACTGTAGCAGTGTGTGGACAGTGTTTACATGATAGTGTTGTACTGCCTTACATCATGTTGTTTGTTGAGCCTGCTTGATTGTGTAACTTGAATATGTACTCACTTACATATTCTGCCATGCTTCTTCCACAAGTCACCAATGTTATATCAGTGTACATGGCTTGAAGAGGCCTTGCCTTTCCTCCCACTGCAATGGCTGTCAAGCACAGAATCATCTATGAAGATGAGGACAAGGACAGTGATGACAATACTGGGAATAATTGTGGTAGCTTGTCCAGCAAGAGATCTCACAGAGTGTCAGATGAACCAGGTGTGCATGCTATTTATGCTTGGCTGTGTGGCTCACATCGTAGTTGAAGTCCCTGCCACTGAACCAAGTGGCACACAATGCTCCACATGCTCTGGGAAAGGTAACAGGGGTCAATTGGCCCAGATGAAAATGTTGGAGTGAATACAGACAGAACAACCAAAATGGCCCTCAAGAATCGATGTTGCTTTGCAAGGTGAGCAAATCAACCCTATGGCCCCTTCCTCCCAAGATGCCAGGGAACGAGGCTCCCACTGTTGGCAAGTTGATTCTAATTCCCCTGACATGATCTCACTGCAGAGCCATGCACCTCCCAGGTCCCCACAGCTGGTTTTCTCATTGGCAGCAGCTAGCCAAGAATTTGGTTTCAGACTACCAGATGTTGCATCTCAAGCCCACATGTCAGCAGGCACTGTGGCCGAGACCCAGGCACCCCCTCGTGCTCAGTTCTGTGGTGTGGTGTCGGAGTCCTCGTCCAAATCTGTATCGTCACGGAGCCCTTCAATCTTTTCATCTGGGCCTTCATGACGCAGGGGGACCTCAACTGCACCAACATCTCATACACTGTCTCTCTGCTCTACAGGCAAACAAATACATCTACATTCCACCCAATGTTGTGCGGCGGTGGCTGATAATGCGCGGTTCCAAGGCGCAGGCCGACGTGCGCGATTTAACGACTTGGCCTTACGACTAAGTCAGACCTGAGGGAGGCAATAGGCGAGCCTACCAAGGCGGGCCTCTTGCAAGTATAACGAACTTTGGATGAGTTTGTTAGGGACACCCTTTACAACCGTATCAGTCGCGGGTTTATGCCCAACGAACAGAGGTAGAGGATGAGGTAGACCCTTTACCAGGGAGGTTGTTAGGTAGAGTAAAGTACAAGGGACATCTGTCGAACTCTGCGCGGGTTATATACCCTGCAGTCGACAGATCCTTACTAAGTACAACTACTGAAGTAGGTAAAGGGACGTAAAGTCTGTTTAGTACCAACGTGTAAACAACGCGCTCCCTTGTGAGCGTCAAGTCATGACTGGGGATGGAGTCCATCCCTCACTATGAGTCATGTCGCGTCGCGTCACAGGGTCACGTGGTAAGAAAGTAGAAAGGCAAAACGATGAAATGAAAGAAGCTCGCAGATCTCGACCCGAGATCTAAAGCATACCTAAAGGGGAAACGTAAACATAAGCATACCGTAAGGTAGAGTCCATGGACTTGTCTTCTTGGACAGCGGTCCTGTATCGTAAGCATATGACAGAGACAGAGAACGAGAGAGACGGCGGCGTGAGATGAAAGCGAGAAGGCATGGGAAAGGCGGCAAGACAGACAGAAACGGCTAAGGCGAAAAGTCGGCACGACATCACCCCCCCCCTCAGAAGAAGAAGAGGTTGGTGGCCTCACCAACCATCCAGACCGCGGAAGATCAGGCGTTCAAGGGCGTCGACCTCCGGCATTGCCCTTGGATGGTCCAATAGGACGTCCATGAGGGTCAGTCCAGCGAGACCCCTTTCCGTTGCGGCACGACCAGTGTCCGAGTCGTCGACAGTCGAGACAAGTGTGTTTATAGAAGGGATGGAAGGGGTCAAGCTGAACCCTTCCTCCAAGCTCGAGGCAAAGTCGGTCATTAGACTCGAGAGGGTAGAAAGGCTTTGCTGGGAGGGCCTGCGTTGCATACGTGGCGTTGAATAAATCGTATTTCCAGTAGCCTCGATTGTCGTAGGCTTTGAGCAGGAACTCTCGCCAACGGTCGACCCTTTCTTCTTCCTCTGTCCATGGCTCATCACATCTTTCTCCAAGTACCTGAGCTGCGAGCCGTAAGAACTTTCGACCGGCGCTCTTCTCACTTCAGTCACCCCCTCTCGAGGACCTATTAGGTTGACATATTTCTACAGATGTTTATACCTAATAGGTATCAACTTCTTGGGTATTCCCACATGCCACTGGCATAGGCAGGGCTTGGAGATTTCCCAGGAGCTCACATGCCAAGGGTGGGAAAGTCCATTTGCCCCATCACCATACAGGGTGCCTGGGGTCCCAAAGGGACTTTCCCCACCAACCCTCACAATTTAGGGATTTCCCAGGTTAAAATAGCCCACTTCCAAGGGAGAATTTGGGAATTTCCCAGGTGAAAATAGACCACTTCCAAGGGAGGTTTGGGGATTTCCCAGGGTAAAATAGACCACTTCCAAGGGAAGTTTGGGGATTTCCCAGGTGAAAATAGACCACTTCCAAGGGAGGTTTGGGGATTTCCCAGGGTAAAATAGACCACTTCCAAGGGAAGTTTGGGGATTTCCCAGGGTAAAATAGACCACTTCCAAGGGAAGTTTGGGGATTTCCCAGGGTAAAATAGACCACTTCCAAGGGAGGTTTGGGGATTTCCCAGGTGAAAATAGACCACTTCCAAGGGAGGTTTGGGGATTTCCCAGGGTAAAATAGACCACTTCCAAGGGAAGTTTGGGGATTTCCCAGGGTAGAATAGACCACTTCCAAGGGAAGGTGTGGGGATTTCCCAGGGTAAAATGGACCACTTCCAAGGGGGGATTTGGAGATTTCCCAGGGTAAAATAGACCACTTCCATGGGTATTTTTGGGTATTGTCCAGGGTAAATAGACTGCTGCCAAGGGTGTGGGATTCCCTAAATTTGAGATCAGGCATTCTCCAGAGGTGAAATTGGGAATTCCCCATGATGGTGGGGATTCTGCACATGGCAGATTGGGAATTCCCCATGGTGGTGGAGATTCTCCCAAGGTGGTGGGGATTCCTTAAATGCAAGATTGGGAATTCCCCCAGGGTGGTGGGAATTCCCTAAATGCAAAGTTGGGCATTCCCCCAGGGTGGTGGGAATTCCCTAAATGCAAAGTTGGGCATTCCCCCAGGGTGGTGGGAATTCCCTAAATGCAAGGTTGGGCATTCCCCCAGGGTGGTGGGAATTCCCTAAATGCAAGGTTGGGCATTCCCCCAGGGTGGTGGGAATTCCCTAAATGCAAGGTTGGGCATTCCCCCAGGGTGGTGGGAATTCCCTAAATGCAAGGTTGGGAATTCCCCCACAGTGGTGGGAATTCCCTAAATGCAAGGTTGGGAATTCCCCCATGGTGGTGGGAATTCCCTAAATGCAAGGTTGGGAATTCCCCCATGGTGGTGGGAATTCCCTAAATGCAAGATTGGGAATTCCCCCACAATGGTGGGAATTCCCTAAATGCAAGGTTGGGAATTCCCCCACAGTGGTGGGAATTCCCTAAATGCAAGGTTGGGAATTCCCCCATGGTGGTGGGAATTCCCTAAATGCAAGGTTGGGAATTCCCCCATGGTGGTGGGAATTCCCTAAATGCAAGATTGGGAATTCCCCCACAATGGTGGGAATTCCCTAAATGCAAAGTTGGGAATTCCCCCACAGTGGTGGGAATTCCCTAAATGCAAGGTTGGGAATTCCCCCACAGTGGTGGGAATTCCCTAAATGCAAGGTTGGGAATTCCCCCATGGTAGTGGGAATTCCCTAAGTGCAAGGTTGGGAATTCCCCCATGGTGGTGGGAATTCCCTAAATGCAAGATTGGGAATTCCCCAAGGGTGGTGGGAATTCCCTAAATGCAAGATTGGGATTCCCCCAGGGTGGTGGGAATTCCCTAAATGCAAGATTGGGGATTCCCCCAGGGTGGTGGGAATTCCCTAAATGCAAGGTTGGGAATTCCCCCATGCAAGATTGGGAATTCCCCCAGGGTGGTGGGAATTCCCTAAATGCAAGGTTGGGAATTCCCTAAATGCAAGGTTGGGAATTCCCCCATGCAAGATTGGGAATTCCCCTGGGGTGGTGGGAATTCCCCAAATGCAGGATTGGGAATTCCCCCAGGGTGGTGGGAATTCCCTCCATGCAAGATTGGGAATTCCCTCCATGCAAGATTGGGAATTCCCCCATGCAAGATTGGGAATTCCCCATGATGGTTGGGATTCCCCAAATGCAAGGTTGGGAATTCCCCCAGGGTGGTGGGAACACTTCAGTCAACCACCTATGGGGACCTATTAGGTCTATATATTCTTATAGATGTGTTGGCCTCATAGGTGTCAACTGGTTGGGAATTTCCTGCCTCTGGAGATTCTCCACCTCATGGCTGGGGAATCTCCAGACCTGCCATGCAATAGATGCTGGAGAAAGTGGGGGAAATACATTTTGGTTGTCAATATATTGCAGTGGCTGGGGTCCAAATATGATTTTTTCCCCAATATTACCTGCATTTTCTGGGTATTCCCCAGGCTGAATTGACCAACTTCCCAGTCCAATCCAAAAAGTGACCTGCACATAGTATTTTCCCAGCCCAGCTTCTGAGGGTTTGGGGCCAGGGAAGCCTCAGGCCAGGCCATGAAGCCCTACAAGCCCAACATGAGGGATTGGCTTCACCCAAAAGCTGGGGATGTTGGCTTGGGCATGGCTTACCAGTACAAAAATGATATTTAATACAAAGTATTTCTACACAAGTTGCACTCAGTGTGCACTGGGAAAAACTATAAGAAACTCTGGGGCATGATATAGAGCATCTAGGAGAGTTGGACTAATGAAGAATTAGAGAAAAAACAGCACACCCAGTCCCAATATAATCCAAATTTCATCATACAGGACCTTTCACCAGAAAAAGGGAAATACCTCTAGACATGCCAGTGCAATAGTGACAAAAAATATATCAGCTGGAAGGTATATTCAAGTAGAATCACCTTGTAGAAAACCAGGAGGTTAGGTGCAATGGTGAAGAATCTGAAAATGAAATGCTGAGGATGGGTGAGAGAACTGAAGGGGTGAGGTCTTCCAAAGGGGCCTCTATAGCCTGGAAGAGAGAACTGTCCAAGGAAGGACATCTGAGGCAGTCTGAGATCTGTCTGAACACAGCAGAAGGCAACTCAAGGCCTTCTCTAACTTGAACTCAAACTCATAACTCAGAACTTCACTATTATTTTGTGTAAGTAGTTACAGTGGAGAGTAAGTGCACATGGGCTTACTTAAGCCACATCATGTGTCTCCCCTTGAAGCTAAGTAAAGTCTAAAGTAAATGAACAAAAATAAAAGTAAAAGAAAGTAAAAGCAGTAAAGTAGAAGTAAAAGTAAAAACTATAAAATAAAATAAATATCTTAGTGGGGAGTACTCACTCCCTACATCCCCAGGTCACTTGAGAATTCAACCATCCTCGGTTGCAAACTGAGAGTAGGAGCTCGAAGGTGCCCATGGGGAAAGGTAGCAGACAGGCTCGCCGACGGACGATGGCTGTGCGAAACTTCATGAGACTCGAGAAGATGGCAAAGGGGAGTGTAGGGAAGGTGTAGGAAAAGAAACTGAATGAATATGCGCACCCCATCCCGAGATATCAGCAAAACCAGCTCGAGACACCACTGCACATGAAATTCCAGATTTCTCAACAAGGGCTGTACGAACCGTGACACGAGGTATACCATTCGAAAGCACTGGTCGAGTAGTACTATATCCCAAAAAAGCGAAAGGTGAGGCGAAGAACTGAGGGAGATACGATGTAGACATTGTGTAGGCCAGCATAAGGGGTGGGAAGAGGAGGCTGCTGCGCAACAACCGCTGAGGCAATCGATACGAAACTGCAGGTAACAGTAGAGGACACCTAGGAAGAGATGGTGAAAAAGGAACCAGACCGATTGACCTGCCCAGTCCCGAGATATCCGCCAGGTCGCCTCATACCTCCTCCATACACAGAAACTCTCATATCTCCACAACCGTCGAGTGCGTAGGAATGAGAAAGGTATCACCAGGTATCCATAAGCAATTAGTAGCACCATGGCAAAAAGCGAGAGGCGCGATGCCAAAATGAGTGAGATGTGTGATCCCAACCTCGTCACCCTGCTCAGACACGAAAACCCAAATAACACTGCAACGGCGAACGCGCGTGCTACATCTCGAATATCTTCTGGTAGATGTCGTCTAGGGAATCCACTTCTGAAAGAAGCGAACGATTCGGCGCGGAATTGCATGGGTTACAGCCTAAGCAGGGTAGGGGCTAAGAGGGCAGCATGGCATCGGTGAGGAACTGCTAGGTGGAAATCTATGAAACTCCGGGAGGTGATAGGAACGCTCGAGGAGAGTTGGGAGAATGAGGAATTGTGGGAAAAGGCGCACCCGTTCCCGAGATATTAGCAAAACTGTCTCATACCCCTCTGCACACTAGGAAAACCCATATCTCTACAACCGCTGAGCGCGAAGCCATGAGAAAGGCATCACCAGGTAGCCAGTAACAGGTAGAACCACCATGCGAGAAAGCGAGAGGCTTGACGCGAAAATGGCCGAGATACGCGAACCCGACCTCGCCACCCTGTCCAAATACAAAAACTCGAATAAGTTTTGAACCGCAAAAGCGCGCGCGACGTCTTATATATCTTCTGGTAGATACCGTCTAGTATGTTCGCGTCTGAGAAAAGCGAGCGATTCGGGAGAGAACTGCGCGAGTTAGGATATAAATGGGGTAGGGGATGGGAGGATGGCATCGCGTTGATGGGGAACTGCAAAGTGGAATTCTATGAAACTTCAGGAGGTGATAGCGAAGTGCGAGGAGAGTTGGGAGAACGCGGAAACAAGGAAAACGGCGCACCCAATCAAGAGATATTCCAGATTTTGTCCTACAGTGCCTTTCTCCAAAGAATGGGATATACCTCTGGATGCGCTGAGCCAATTATGACAAAATATATACCATTTGAAAGGTATCGTCGAGTACATCCAGAATCCCGGTTTGCGAGAGGGACGGATGAGTGGTTGTCGAGATATCGAGTCGGCGAGGTGGGGGATGACAGAGGTGTGCAGCGGCCTAACACTCGGTAAGGGGAAGCTCAAAGAATGATACATATATTCATGAAAAAAAGAATAAACACAATAAAAAGATCCCAATGGGTTAAAGCAGCCCCCTGTCTACTCAGTACAGCCTGAACGAAGGCTGAGGTGTGCAGCTGCAGCTGTGCGACCTTCTCGGAATCTCGAGTGTGTTGACGTACGCATCACCAAAATTGCCAAACTCCGCTATTCCCCGATAAGGAATATAGTTCAGGGGGCTGTGCCACTGACATGCCGTGAGTGTGTACACTCGACTAGTAGTCAGGGGTGGCCCGCAGCCTGGGCCTTCCCCACATTGTGGCTGTGTCATGCCTTAATTGCCCCCATCCTCCTACTCCGCTTTTTTGATTATGTAAGCAAAAAAGCGGTCTCCCGGGCTTCATCTCTGCCTCACCACACTTCCTCCTTGCATTGTAGCATGCTATAATGTATCTTAATAGATCTGGGGCATTTTACCCCTTAGATAGACACACAATTCTCATCCAATTTAGGCCATCAAATGAGGGTCAAAATACATAGGGGAAAAATGCGAAATCTGCTCCCAATTCTGCAGTTTTTGATATATCACCATAGGAATTTCAGGCCATGCCTCCCTGACATATCTCTACAATCTATCAAAATAACAAATCCCCACAGGCATCCCTTCTTGGGTTATGATCAGTTCTCTCCCTCCCCCTGCTGACTTATATCCTTCACTCTGGTGTGAATTCTGATAGTTGGGAAGCATGGGGGGTGCATAGGACAATATATCTGTAAAGTTATATGGGGGGTTTAGATGACAGATATGATGTGGGTCCGCTTTTTCACCTTTTTCTTCAGACGGGTACCACACATTATCCACATTATTAACATATCTTAAAATTTCATGGGAGGTTTCCTGTTATATATATCTACCCACATACAACGTTCCAAGTCCATCCAAAGAGTATTGAAAGTGCTAGAAGGAAGCCGAGTTTCTTGGACCGTGGGAAAGTGGCCGAAGAGTTTAGGAGACTTGCAAAACATATCAAAAAGTCATCATAACACATCACAGAGCTGCTCTATTGACTTTATAGTTTGGGAAATTCATATTTGCACGTATATGAATATATTTCTAAGCTTTAACATCTTATATCGTGGCCCAAAGTGGCAAAAGTGCGAAATACTGATGAGGTGTCTGGCATTGGGTGTCTGCAAGATTGAAGCACACTGATGGCATGGTTTTTGCCTCAACATATTATGGACAGATATAGGCTATTTCAATGGTCATAGAGACTGTAGAATACATGGCGCTTTCTGGATATAATCCTATTTTCATCATTAGCATCTTCTGTGATGTGTTATGATGACTTTTTGATATGTTTTGCAAGTCTCCTAAACTCTTCGGCCACTTTCCCACGGTCCAAGAAACTCGGCTTCCTTCTAGCACTTTCAATACTCTTTGGATGGACTTGGAACGTTGTATGTGGGTAGATATATATAACAGGAAACCTCCCATGAAATTTTAAGATATGTTAATAATGTGGATAATGTGTGGTACCCGTCTGAAGAAAAAGGTGAAAAAGCGGACCCACATCATATCTGTCATCTAAACCCCCCATATAACTTTACAGATATATTGTCCTATGCACCCCCCATGCTTCCCAACTATCAGAATTCACACCAGAGTGAAGGATATAAGTCAGCAGGGGGAGGGAGAGAACTGATCATAACCCAAGAAGGGATGCCTGTGGGGATTTGTTATTTTGATAGATTGTAGAGATATGTCAGGGAGGCATGGCCTGAAATTCCTATGGTGATATATCAAAAACTGCAGAATTGGGAGCAGATTTCGCATTTTTCCCCTATGTATTTTGACCCTCATTTGATGGCCTAAATTGGATGAGAATTGTGTGTCTATCTAAGGGGTAAAATGCCCCAGATCTATTAAGATACATTATAGCATGCTACAATGCAAGGAGGAAGTGTGGTGAGGCAGAGATGAAGCCCGGGAGACCGCTTTTTTGCTTACATAATCAAAAAAGCGGAGTAGGAGGATGGGGGCAATTAAGGCATGACACAGCCACAATGTGGGGAAGGCCCAGGCTGCGGGCCACCCCTGACTACTAGTCGAGTGTACACACTCACGGCATGTCAGTGGCACAGCCCCCTGAACTATATTCCTTATCGGGGAATAGCGGAGTTTGGCAATTTTGGTGATGCGTACGTCAACACACTCGAGATTCCGAGAAGGTCGCACAGCTGCAGCTGCACACCTCAGCCTTCGTTCAGGCTGTACTGAGTAGACAGGGGGCTGCTTTAACCCATTGGGATCTTTTTATTGTGTTTATTCTTTTTTTCATGAATATATGTATCATTCTTTGAGCTTCCCCTTACCGAGTGTTAGGCCGCTGCACACCTCTGTCATCCCCCACCTCGCCGACTCGATATCTCGACAACCACTCATCCGTCCCTCTCGCAAACCGGGATTCTGGATGTACTCGACGATACCTTTCAAATGGTATATATTTTGTCATAATTGGCTCAGCGCATCCAGAGGTATATCCCATTCTTTGGAGAAAGGCACTGTAGGACAAAATCTGGAATATCTCTTGATTGGGTGCGCCGTTTTCCTTGTTTCCGCGTTCTCCCAACTCTCCTCGCACTTCGCTATCACCTCCTGAAGTTTCATAGAATTCCACTTTGCAGTTCCCCATCAACGCGATGCCATCCTCCCATCCCCTACCCCATTTATATCCTAACTCGCGCAGTTCTCTCCCGAATCGCTCGCTTTTCTCAGACGCGAACATACTAGACGGTATCTACCAGAAGATATATAAGACGTCGCGCGCGCTTTTGCGGTTCAAAACTTATTCGAGTTTTTGTATTTGGACAGGGTGGCGAGGTCGGGTTCGCGTATCTCGGCCATTTTCGCGTCAAGCCTCTCGCTTTCTCGCATGGTGGTTCTACCTGTTACTGGCTACCTGGTGATGCCTTTCTCATGGCTTCGCGCTCAGCGGTTGTAGAGATATGGGTTTTCCTAGTGTGCAGAGGGGTATGAGACAGTTTTGCTAATATCTCGGGAACGGGTGCGCCTTTTCCCACAATTCCTCATTCTCCCAACTCTCCTCGAGCGTTCCTATCACCTCCCGGAGTTTCATAGATTTCCACCTAGCAGTTCCTCACCGATGCCATGCTGCCCTCTTAGCCCCTACCCTGCTTAGGCTGTAACCCATGCAATTCCGCGCCGAATCGTTCGCTTCTTTCAGAAGTGGATTCCCTAGACGACATCTACCAGAAGATATTCGAGATGTAGCACGCGCGTTCGCCGTTGCAGTGTTATTTGGGTTTTCGTGTCTGAGCAGGGTGACGAGGTTGGGATCACACATCTCACTCATTTTGGCATCGCGCCTCTCGCTTTTTGCCATGGTGCTACTAATTGCTTATGGATACCTGGTGATACCTTTCTCATTCCTACGCACTCGACGGTTGTGGAGATATGAGAGTTTCTGTGTATGGAGGAGGTATGAGGCGACCTGGCGGATATCTCGGGACTGGGCAGGTCAATCGGTCTGGTTCCTTTTTCACCATCTCTTCCTAGGTGTCCTCTACTGTTACCTGCAGTTTCGTATCGATTGCCTCAGCGGTTGTTGCGCAGCAGCCTCCTCTTCCCACCCCTTATGCTGGCCTACACAATGTCTACATCGTATCTCCCTCAGTTCTTCGCCTCACCTTTCGCTTTTTTGGGATATAGTACTACTCGACCAGTGCTTTCGAATGGTATACCTCGTGTCACGGTTCGTACAGCCCTTGTTGAGAAATCTGGAATTTCATGTGCAGTGGTGTCTCGAGCTGGTTTTGCTGATATCTCGGGATGGGGTGCGCATATTCATTCAGTTTCTTTTCCTACACCTTCCCTACACTCCCCTTTGCCATCTTCTCGAGTCTCATGAAGTTTCGCACAGCCATCGTCCGTCGGCGAGCCTGTCTGCTACCTTTCCCCATGGGCACCTTCGAGCTCCTACTCTCAGTTTGCAACCGAGGATGGTTGAATTCTCAAGTGACCTGGGGATGTAGGGAGTGAGTACTCCCCACTAAGATATTTATTTTATTTTATAGTTTTTACTTTTACTTCTACTTTACTGCTTTTACTTTCTTTTACTTTTATTTTTGTTCATTTACTTTAGACTTTACTTAGCTTCAAGGGGAGACACATGATGTGGCTTAAGTAAGCCCATGTGCACTTACTCTCCACTGTAACTACTTACACAAAATAATAGTGAAGTTCTGAGTTATGAGTTTGAGTTCAAGTTAGAGAAGGCCTTGAGTTGCCTTCTGCTGTGTTCAGACAGATCTCAGACTGCCTCAGATGTCCTTCCTTGGACAGTTCTCTCTTCCAGGCTATAGAGGCCCCTTTGGAAGACCTCACCCCTTCAGTTCTCTCACCCATCCTCAGCATTTCATTTTCAGATTCTTCACCATTGCACCTAACCTCCTGGTTTTCTACAAGGTGATTCTACTTGAATATACCTTCCAGCTGATATATTTTTTGTCACTATTGCACTGGCATGTCTAGAGGTATTTCCCTTTTTCTGGTGAAAGGTCCTGTATGATGAAATTTGGATTATATTGGGACTGGGTGTGCTGTTTTTTCTCTAATTCTTCATTAGTCCAACTCTCCTAGATGCTCTATATCATGCCCCAGAGTTTCTTATAGTTTTTCCCAGTGCACACTGAGTGCAACTTGTGTAGAAATACTTTGTATTAAATATCATTTTTGTACTGGTAAGCCATGCCCAAGCCAACATCCCCAGCTTTTGGGTGAAGCCAATCCCTCATGTTGGGCTTGTAGGGCTTCATGGCCTGGCCTGAGGCTTCCCTGGCCCCAAACCCTCAGAAGCTGGGCTGGGAAAATACTATGTGCAGGTCACTTTTTGGATTGGACTGGGAAGTTGGTCAATTCAGCCTGGGGAATACCCAGAAAATGCAGGTAATATTGGGGAAAAAATCATATTTGGACCCCAGCCACTGCAATATATTGACAACCAAAATGTATTTCCCCCACTTTCTCCAGCATCTATTGCATGGCAGGTCTGGAGATTCCCCAGCCATGAGGTGGAGAATCTCCAGAGGCAGGAAATTCCCAACCAGTTGACACCTATGAGGCCAACACATCTATAAGAATATATAGACCTAATAGGTCCCCATAGGTGGTTGACTGAAGTGTTCCCACCACCCTGGGGGAATTCCCAACCTTGCATTTGGGGAATCCCAACCATCATGGGGAATTCCCAATCTTGCATGGGGGAATTCCCAATCTTGCATGGAGGGAATTCCCAATCTTGCATGGAGGGAATTCCCACCACCCTGGGGGAATTCCCAATCCTGCATTTGGGGAATTCCCACCACCCCAGGGGAATTCCCAATCTTGCATGGGGGAATTCCCAACCTTGCATTTAGGGAATTCCCAACCTTGCATTTAGGGAATTCCCACCACCCTGGGGGAATTCCCAATCTTGCATGGGGGAATTCCCAACCTTGCATTTAGGGAATTCCCACCACCCTGGGGGAATCCCCAATCTTGCATTTAGGGAATTCCCACCACCCTGGGGGAATCCCCAATCTTGCATTTAGGGAATTCCCACCACCCTTGGGGAATTCCCAATCTTGCATTTAGGGAATTCCCACCACCATGGGGGAATTCCCAACCTTGCACTTAGGGAATTCCCACTACCATGGGGGAATTCCCAACCTTGCATTTAGGGAATTCCCACCACTGTGGGGGAATTCCCAACCTTGCATTTAGGGAATTCCCACCACTGTGGGGGAATTCCCAACTTTGCATTTAGGGAATTCCCACCATTGTGGGGGAATTCCCAATCTTGCATTTAGGGAATTCCCACCACCATGGGGGAATTCCCAACCTTGCATTTAGGGAATTCCCACCACCATGGGGGAATTCCCAACCTTGCATTTAGGGAATTCCCACCACTGTGGGGGAATTCCCAACCTTGCATTTAGGGAATTCCCACCATTGTGGGGGAATTCCCAATCTTGCATTTAGGGAATTCCCACCACCATGGGGGAATTCCCAACCTTGCATTTAGGGAATTCCCACCACCATGGGGGAATTCCCAACCTTGCATTTAGGGAATTCCCACCACTGTGGGGGAATTCCCAACCTTGCATTTAGGGAATTCCCACCACCCTGGGGGAATGCCCAACCTTGCATTTAGGGAATTCCCACCACCCTGGGGGAATGCCCAACCTTGCATTTAGGGAATTCCCACCACCCTGGGGGAATGCCCAACTTTGCATTTAGGGAATTCCCACCACCCTGGGGGAATGCCCAACTTTGCATTTAGGGAATTCCCACCACCCTGGGGGAATTCCCAATCTTGCATTTAAGGAATCCCCACCACCTTGGGAGAATCTCCACCACCATGGGGAATTCCCAATCTGCCATGTGCAGAATCCCCACCATCATGGGGAATTCCCAATTTCACCTCTGGAGAATGCCTGATCTCAAATTTAGGGAATCCCACACCCTTGGCAGCAGTCTATTTACCCTGGACAATACCCAAAAATACCCATGGAAGTGGTCTATTTTACCCTGGGAAATCTCCAAATCCCCCCTTGGAAGTGGTCCATTTTACCCTGGGAAATCCCCACACCTTCCCTTGGAAGTGGTCTATTCTACCCTGGGAAATCCCCAAACTTCCCTTGGAAGTGGTCTATTTTACCCTGGGAAATCCCCAAACCTCCCTTGGAAGTGGTCTATTTTCACCTGGGAAATCCCCAAACCTCCCTTGGAAGTGGTCTATTTTACCCTGGGAAATCCCCAAACTTCCCTTGGAAGTGGTCTATTTTACCCTGGGAAATCCCCAAACCTCCCTTGGAAGTGGTCTATTTTCACCTGGGAAATCCCCAAACTTCCCTTGGAAGTGGTCTATTTTACCCTGGGAAATCCCCAAACCTCCCTTGGAAGTGGTCTATTTTCACCTGGGAAATTCCCAAATTCTCCCTTGGAAGTGGGCTATTTTAACCTGGGAAATCCCTAAATTGTGAGGGTTGGTGGGGAAAGTCCCTTTGGGACCCCAGGCACCCTGTATGGTGATGGGGCAAATGGACTTTCCCACCCTTGGCATGTGAGCTCCTGGGAAATCTCCAAGCCCTGCCTATGCCAGTGGCATGTGGGAATACCCAAGAAGTTGATACCTATTAGGTATAAACATCTGTAGAAATATGTCAACCTAATAGGTCCTCGAGAGGGGGTGACTGAAGTGCTCTTCTCTTCTTCTCTTCTTCGATCGATGGCCAGCCATCGAACTCCCGGGAGAACAGGTTCTTCTTCGCCCGATAGGAGCCCTTCTGCAGTCAGTTCACCGCTCTCCTCTTCCTGATCGTTGCCAGGTACTGCAGGTGTTGCCACTCTGAGGGGTGATACCTCGGGTTTTGGTATCTCCTCTTGGCGTCCGTGACCAGTCCCTCCTTGGTCTCTTTGAACTGAGCCATTTCCAAGGGACGATGCATTGTTTGATCCAGAAACCTCCTTTCGTCCCTCAACGTTTGAACCAAATTCATTGGCTCCACCGTTGGAGGAACCACCGGAGACCTGAGGACGTGGGAGATGTTCGGGGAGGCAGCTGCGAAACGATCGAAAGGACTTGACGAGCATGGGACTGAAATGCATGTGGACAATATTGACGAGCGAGATAAGCAGGTTGTGAGTTTCCTCGACAACCTTTGTTCCTTCAGACTCCATAAAAGCAGTTCCCTTTGACTCCTTGTCAATGATGACATCTCCGGCTTTCAGGATGTTGGCGGTATGGTGGACCGTAAGTTCGATGCTTCCGTAGACCTGGGACAGCATCCGGAGATAGTCACAGTCGTTGCCGACATCCCATCTGTAGACGACCCATTCGTCGAATTTTTCAAGGATCCGAATATAGCCTTCATAGTCCTCTGGTTTGCAGAGGAGGGCTGCGGGGGCGGTCCTTGCTGCAGGGACATGGGGGACCTGGGACAAGGTTGGTGGGTTTCCACTTGCCGGGTCATTGGGTGTACAGGGGTAAGTGGCTGGAGCTGTTTCAGGGGGTGGCGTGTTGCAGGTCTGTCGGTAGACCGGCTTGGGATATGGGCACGTTCTGGGAGTTTTGGGGGAAGCCTTTCGCTTTCCCTTTGAGAGGGCGCGAACAGTGACGCTGGAGTGGGGGTTACAGGGCGTTTCGACGCTGGGGTCGAAAAGGGATTGGATGGAGGCCACGATGGAGTCGGCTGGCGGTGCGGATACTTGGGAGACGGGTGATGAAAATGGGGAGAAGTCGTAATCGGTGTCATCATAGGAGATGTACGAGTCCAGTAGGTATTCACGTGACTCGGAATTATGTTCATCGTCGAAGTAGGACATTTAGCTTTTGTGTTGCCTTCGACGAGAGGATCTTCGAGTGGGTTGCTGGGACTCTGGAGGTTTACGACGACTCTTCTTATACTCCTCGAGTAGTTCTTCTGTGTTGATCAAGTTACTCTCGGGCTCCCAAGTATTGCTTGCGTGTCCGTACCCGCTCCACTTGACCAAATAATGCGTCTTTACTCCTCGGCACGTCCTCACCTCCTTGTGATTAAGGATTGCTTCGACTTCCCATTCAGGGACGTCATCGACCAATTCCAGAAGCGGGGGTGGCGGTGTTGGACCATATTCGGGAGTTTCGTGATACGGGAAGATCCTTGACGTGTGAAACACCGAATGTACTCGCCAATGATCGGGCAGATCTAGGCGTACGGTGACATCCGAGAGGACTTCTTTGATCCAGAAGGGTCCGACGCATCTTGGAGCAAGTTTTGTTGATTGTAGATCGCGTTTTAGATCTCGTGCATCCAACCAAACAAGTTGTCCCTTGACCAGGGGCTGATACGGCAGCGGATCAGGGCCCGAGGAGGCCATCCTTTCCGCGGTTTTCTTGTGTGCGATCAGGGCGGCGTCCCGCGCGAGGGCTAAAGCCTCCAGTCGTTCCTCGACCTGTGGGGCCTTTGACGTGTGTACTGATGGATACGGGTCTGGGTCATAGCCGTAGAGGAGGTAGAAAGGGGTTTGGCCATGAGTGGAATGGATCCTGGAGTTGTGCACGAATTCTGCCAGAGCAAGGTATTTGCTTTGGTTTTTCAGCGCAATACATTCTTAGGTATCCTTCCACTTCCTGATTAACACGTTCGGCCTCTCCATTGGTTTGCGGATGGTACCCAGACGAGTACCTCGGCTTGATTCGTAACGCCTTGTAGAGGTTTTGCATAAACGCACTGACGAACTGGGGACCTCGGTCCGATATGATAGACTCGGGGATTCCATAATGAGGGTACACGTGTTGCAGCCAGAGGTCGGCAAGACCTTCGGAGTCTATGGATTTGTTGCATGAGAGGAGTTTGACGGCCTTGGTAAGGCCATGGTCCACAATAGTGAGGATGGAGTCGTGGCCATGTGACAGGGGAAGATCGGTGACGAAATCCATAGAGACCTGTTTGAACGGCAACGGCGTGTTCGACTCAATAGGTTGGAGTGGAGGGGGATGGTTTTGTCGAACGACCTTTGACGACTGGCATGTTGGGCAACCCTTGACATACTCTCGGATATTCTTCCACATTCCTGGCCAGAAGCAGTGTTTATTCATGGCGGAGCACATTGCTCGAATGCCAGGGTGGCCGGCTGACGGATGGTTGTGGAAGTCCAATAACGTTTTTCTTCATGCCTTCGGAGGGACGTAAATCCTTCCATTCTTGGTTTTGATGCCAGAAGCGGGGTCTTCGATGACGTCTTCCCCCTGATCATTAATAATGACGTAACTCTTGTCTTCCTTTGACGAGTTCTTGATTTCGTCAAACGTCTCTTGTGACACTCATAGGACACCCGGTTGTTTGGCAGGAGGGTTTTTGTGAACTTTTGGGACTTTCACCGTCGAAGGCTTTTCCTTATGAGGATCTAGGGCAGTTTTTGTTGTAGCTTCGACCGGTTCGGAGTTGTGTTGGACGGGTTCACCCCCCCCCTTGAGCCAAATCGATGGTGGGAGTACCGTGGTTTCCACCAGAGTGGTCGGTGTGAAGGCAGGGTTTTGGGAAAGAGTGTCGGGAACTATCATTCGGCGACCAGGGTTGTGTTTGAATTTGAGCAGGAATCCCTGGATATAGGCGAGCCATCGGGCTTGTCTTCCAGTAAGGTTTTGTGGTTCCCGGTAGTACGTGAGATTTTCGTGGTCGGTATGAATGATGGTGTCCTCGGGGGGAGACAGCAGGTAATGTTTCCAGGCCTTCAGAGCGCGTACGACAGCCAGCATCTCTAGATCGTATACTTGATAGTTTTGTTCGGCTCCTTGGAGCGATTGGGAGAGGTATGCGATCGGATGTAGATTTCCTTCAAAACCTTGGCAGAGTACAGTGCCTGTGCCCAACTTGGAGGCGTCTGTATACACCTCGAATGGTTTGTCGAAATCGGGTAACCGTAGGACAGGGGCTTGACACATATAGGTTTTTAACTTTTGGAAGGCTTCTTCCTGTGCCGGTCCCCATTTCCATGGGAAATCCTTTTTTGTTAACTCATGTAACGGTCTTGAGATCATTGCAAAAGAAGGGATAAACTGTCGGTAGAAATTGCAAAACCCTAGGAACTGCCGAACGTCGTGGAGGTTGGCGGGGGTTTTCCAATTCTTTACGGCCTCGACCTTTACCGGCGCAGTCTCATACTGCCCGTGGCGTATGATGTATCCGAGGAATTCTATTTCTTCGGCTTCGAATACGCATTTTGATAACTTGAGGCGTAGATTTTCCCTTTTCGCGATCTCCAAGAACTCCGTAATGTTTTTCTTCAGCTCTTCACGCGTCTTGGCATGGATGGTGACATCATCTAGGTAGATGACTCCCTTTTTGGACGTTCGTAGTTGACCGAACTTGCCATCCATATATCGCTGGAACGTAGGGGGTGCGTTATTCTGTCTGAAGAACATAACGGTGGGCTTGAACACTCCTCGGGGAGTGACGAAAGACCCTAGCAGCGCGTCTTCTTCCTTTTCAACTCGAATGTTTGTAAAGCCCCATCGAACGTCGAATTTAGCGAAAAATTTAGATTTGACCAGTTCATCTAGGATCGGTTTTACGAGTGGTAGCGGATACCGATCAGGCACGGTGAACGAGTTAAGTTGTCGGTAGTCTTGGATAAGCCTTTTCTTGCCATCCTTCTTTCCGATGAAGAAGACCGGTGCTGGCGGAACTATCAGGACATCCATGTTTTGGACCTTCTCGATCTTCCCGGTTTGTAGATTTTCTTCAAGAAACTCGTCAAGCAACTGTAGCTCGTCTCGAGACAACGGGTAGACCTTTGCTGGTTTGTAGGTTTTCAGGTCCTTAGACGGATCCAGTTTGATTGTGTGGTCGTAGCCAGGTCGGTGTGGGGGAAGGGGACAGTTTTCTGAGAATACTTCACGATAGGCATTATACTCTTTTGGAAGAGAAACCTCTTCATGTTTTATTTGCGCCTCCAGTTGGGTCGAGATTGAAGTTCGATTTATCGACAAGCTTGCGACTTCTGGAGTTCCCCATCCTACTATTTTTCTGGCTACCCAGTCAATGACTGGTTGAGCTTGTTGGAGCCACGGCATGCCTAGGAGCATGCTTTCATTTTTGAGGGTCATGACGTATGCGGAGATCTTGAAATGTCTTCCATGGACTCTGCCCGTGAACAGGGCAACGGAGTCGATTACTTGTTCTGACGACCCTTCAAAGCTTCGTGGCGACCATGGATTTTTGATCTTTTTAGTCTCCAGGCGGTATCTTGCAACCACCTCTTGACTTATTGCATTACATTCGGCACCACTGTCGATAACGGCCCTTATTTCCCCTTCGTTCCATTCCGTAAGGAATAGTGTGCCGGTGATTGCCCTCACAGAGGGGAATTCATTGATGTGAACTACAGACATTAATTCTGGGGCACAAAACGAACGGAACGTACATCTACTCTCCTCGGTCGGGGTGGCACCAGGAGAGTCGCTTAAAAATCCTCCTTTCCACTTAACGCTTCTCTGAGTTTTTGAAACTCTTCTGCGCTATAGGAGGCCTTTACTTCTCGGACAAGCTTTTGTCCTTCGGATAACTTGCAGTCTTTCTTGAAATGTCCTTTTCCTCTGCAATGGAAACACTCTCCTTTACTTTCCACACGCACCTCCCGGAATCGATAGGGGTCGGGTTTCCTTTTCTGGGGTGGTCGGTATACAGATTTCTTTTGCTGATCCACGTCCATGGCGTACGGGTCACGTGTTTGAGTTTTTCCGTGCGAGGTACCTTCGTTTTGGTACATGTGCAGGACCTCTCAATCATCCTTGGTTAGGCATTCGTTGTATACTCCGAGACTTGCTTTGGCAGTTTGTGCATCGACGGCCGCGTCAATCCACTCTTGGACTGTTTGAGGGATTTTTCCGGATCGTAAAATCCATTTGGTAGTCCGGTTGTTTAGACCTTTCCTGAAATAGACTCCAGCCTGTCGATCATCTCGTGATATCGAAGCTCTAGTGATGAGAT
The DNA here is from genome assembly GCA_024663475.1 of Pisolithus thermaeus. Taxonomy (NCBI): domain Eukaryota; kingdom Fungi; phylum Basidiomycota; class Agaricomycetes; order Boletales; family Pisolithaceae; genus Pisolithus; species Pisolithus thermaeus. The sequence continues at coordinate 249,538 of JANFAF010000058.1, forward strand.
CGAGGAACTCGCCGATATACTTTGCTAACAGCATATCTCCTTGTTTAATCTCGGCCATTTTGAGGAAGGCTAACGCCTCGGTATCTCCGACCTTGAATATCCTTCGAAGTTTGACGAGGAAGGTAGTCCAGCTGTCATAGAGGTAGACTTCGCCAGCGACGGTAGTATGTTCTTTAAGATAGTTTTCGGCGAAGTGCACAGCGGCTCCTTGATTCATAAAGGATAGAGTGAAACTGATTTTCCGCTCGTCAGTGTCATAGACATGACGGTTGAGATTGAGATAGTTGTTAACAGAGGTGATCCATGCTTCGAACTTGCCACTAGTTCCATCGAACGGGAGGGGCTTTCCTAGGCCTAACTCCTTTCGATCTACTCCTCTTCCTTCGGGGGCCTTTTCTTCAGCTGTATTGGTTTTGGGAATTGTGTAGGCAGGGAAGGCCAGCCCTGTGCGGCCGGTTAAGTTTTCATACCACTGCACTAACTCCTTGACATTTCCCACTGTTCTTCCTGTGAAGGGGTCGGTAGTACTGGCAAATTGTTGTAGCTGATCAGCCAAGGCGGCGATTTGTTCTTGGTCTCCGAGTCCGGCCATGTTTAGATCGAGGGAAGTCGAAGCTGATTTGGTTAAAGCTGTATGTGTTTCTTCTTCTTCAATTTTCCTTCCGGCTAATGGCTCTGGGTCTCGGAACTGAGTAAACTGTGTTTGACTTGGTTTGACTGCTTCTTGTGAGGTCTGGGCCTGGTTACCCTCTCCTCCTTCTGATTTAACGGGACTCGTTACCGGATATGGTTGAAAGCGTTGAGCAGAGGTTGTCCACTCGAGTTTTTCTGGGGCTGCAGTAGTGTTGGAACGCAGGGGGACTTTAGGGGGTTGTCCGCGAGGACGGAACTTTGATGATCCCGCTTCGGAAGACACGTTTGCAGGCTTCTTTGTTTCGGGCTTCTTTAATACGAGTCACGAATCTTCTGAGCTTAAGGTTTGCGAGGCCTTCAAGTTAAGATTTGCTTTTTTTTCTGGGCCTTCGATCTTGAAGTTATCCTGACTGGTTTCGGGTCTTGCTATCGAGGGCTACCACTGGGATGCCTTTACTGGGATTCGCTTCGTTTCTTGGTACAGGTAGCAGACCTGTCCTCAACGCAAGTTACTCTTCAGTTCTAGGCCTTATACCTCTGAGTGGCTGACGCTTGCAATAGGGGAATGATGATTGTTTGTTTGGGGTTACTCGTTTGGAACAATATCGGGGTCGGTTGATTTTCAGCTACTACCTCAAGGGGAGCTGTACCTCGTTTGCCGATATGGGACGAGTGTTTGTTGAGTGCTCTTCAGGTATGTCGACTTTCACTTGCACCACCCGCCGATATCCCAAACCAGGGACTATCCGGGTACAAGGGTCAGACAGGGAGCGAAGAGGGGTACTTTACTCTTTTGTCGTGCGGCGGCGGCTGATAACGCGCGGTTCCAAGGCATGGGCCGACGTGTGCGATTTAACGACTTGGCCTTACGACTAAGTCAGACCTGAGGGAGGCAATAGGCGAGCCTACCAAGGCGGGCCTCTTGCAAGTATAACGAACTTTGGATGAGTTTGTTAGGGACACCCTTTACAACCGTATCAGTCGCGGGTTTATGCCCAACGAACAGAGGTAGAGGATGAGGTAGACCCTTTACCAGGGAGGTTGTTAGGTAGAGTAAAGTACAAGGGACATCTGTCGAACTCTGCGCGGGTTATATACCCTGCAGTCGACAGATCCTTACTAAGTACAACTACTGAAGTAGGTAAAGGGACGTAAAGTCTGTTTAGTACCAACGTGTAAACAACGTGCTCCCTTGTGAGCGTCGAGTCACGACTGGGGATGGAGTCCATCCCTCACTATGAGTCGTGTCGCGTCACGTCACAGGGTCACGTGGTAAGAAAGTAGAAAGGCAAAACGATGAAATGAAAGAAGCTCGCGGATCTCGACCCGAGATCTAAAGCATACCTAAAGGGGAAACGTAAACATAAGCATACCGTAAGGTAGAGTCCATGGACTTGTCTTCTTGGACAGCGGTCCTGTATCGTAAGCATATGACAGAGACAGAGAACAAGAGAGACGGCGGCGTGAGATGAAAGCGAGAAGGCGTGGGAAAGGCGGCAAGACAGACAGAAATGGCTAAGGCGAAAAGTCGGCATGACACCCAACATCAGGATGATGCAGGATCGGCTTCTGTGTTGCCACATTCCTCATTCTCGCAGGCCACTTCTGAGACTAGCATTCTGCAAATGTTCCGATTTGAAGACTTCATTGAGCAGAATGCTGATCCTCCCCTGGCAGCTTGCCTGTTGGAGATTGAATCACCCCTGTGTGATACTTATTTTTGGTGCGCTTTTTTGGTTGATTACATAAGCACTTAGAGCGCACACTTAGAGTACATTTTGGTACTGTTCCCTCAGTAGTTGAGTCACTACTGAGGGTAAGTCTACTATTTACTTAGTATTTCCATACTTACTGATAGCCTGTAGCTGCCTACAGGTACATCTAATATAACAGTAGTTGAGTCACTACTGAGGCTGCCTACAGCCCTTTTCAACATTGCCTCACTAGATTACAATGAACCACTTCTTTTTATGATGTACCTCTCACTGTCAACAAGAATGGTCACAGCATTACTGCAGTGCCTAGGGTCCATAATGACAGAGATGAACCACAAGTATGTTTCTATCAATCCACGAGCATTTATTCATCAATTGACTGATCCCCATGATGAGATTGATGAAGCCTCTCCAAGTGAGGATGACAGGTTTGCAGAGGAAATGCTTCACCATCATATGTTCTCTGCTTTCTCATGTAGATATAGAGCCCTCATATTGTCCCCTGGCATCCACAGCATCACTGAGGCAAGGTGTGTTACCCCATTTCTGGCTAGGTCCAATCTTATTCCCACTACCTTACTAAAGGCAATAAGGGGCAGTCCAGAGCATCATGTAAGTTACCAGGTACATCAGAGCATATTTTCATTTCAGTACTAAACCTAATTCCTGCAGCTGGTCACATCAATGACGCGATGACTCTTGATCACGTGGCCACACAACCCCCACAGGAATGCTACTATCAAGCTCCAACCTGGTCACATCAAGGTTCAAAACCATCCTTCAGCTTCTTTTTTATAATGAAATTACAACTGATGGCTTGCCCATACAGGTAATCTGGCCATTGCTGCCCAAGAGCCTGAGGATATTGTAGCTGCACACTGTAAGCATAACTGCATGCCTCGATTACCCAGCAGCATGCAGCTACTGGCAACTAAGCAGTGACAGACTTCATCAACCACCTCAGTAGGGCTTGGTGATCAGGAGACTCCACCAACTACTCAGGTTCTGGCTAAGTCACAAGAAATTTTGTCAGCTACAGAAACTGCGACTCATGGCCATGGCGTATTGGATACGGACATGACCAAACCAGTTGGTCCTGCAACAGAGGGCACAGAGCCATGGCAACTGCAATACTATGACCTGTCCACTCGTGATATCATAGACTGTGTGAAGCAATTTTCTCACTGTGACACTGTGTCTATCAATGCATTTCCTGTGCATTCCACATTCAACACCAAAACCATCAACTACATTGAGGAAGCGATCACTGAGCATCGAACATGACACCTCCACATCTCAGAGGGTAAGCCAAGTAATTGTGATAGCTATCTAATTTCATCGGGTCTGTGGCCATACAGGTTGGTGGCCACATCATGCATCAGGCATCACCAGACTAGTAAGTCCTTAGTTCCTCGTTGATGACAAAGTTGCCCAGTCAGTTAGCTATGGGAGGATCTTGGGAATTGGTGTTCTGGGCTGAGGAAGAAGGCTCATTCATTTGTTGCTCAACACTATCAGTGGGATCCCGAAAATCACTGTGAGCAAAACATCAAGATTGCTAGGCACCTGTTGGGCAATGGCAGCTTGTTCTTGAAGAATGGTGTTGATGATGAGGTAAGAACTTTTGTTTATGATCTTATCAGCTAACCTTCATCTCTGTAGGGTCACACCAACAATCTCACTCATCCAGCGCTCACAGGACTTATTGTTGACTTTTTCTACAGTGGTTCTACCTCGGTCAGCCAGCTATTCCCAGAAGTCTTCTCTCTGGAGGTTCCAAGAGTTGCCATGGCTATTGCTGCAACAGCTGTTTGTATTTTTTACACTACTAATTAACATTAGAACTGATAAACTCAAAGCTCAAAGTTGTTCTTGACGAAATTGTTTCAGGTGTAAGCGAAGTCAATTTCAGGGTCCCTACCTACTCCCCTGTCTATGTTGAGATCCTCGGGCTAATGAGCAAGTGTGACACCAGCCCCATTCACCAGGCTAAAACATGAACCCTCTGCATCTGATGGGCCCAACTTGGAAGGTACATATCTGCCATCATGTAATTAATTTCCTTGTTATGTTGTCTGATTATGTTAGCAATGGCATGGCTAAACAGGAACCTGGTGTGGTCTCAAGTGGTTTTGATGTTGATCTTTCCTGATGTCTAGTTGCATTTTCAATGTATTGGTTATTGCTTGTCGCAGATAGTCATCCATTGAATGTCATTTAGTTCTACTAGTCCTGAACTTGACAGATCTGTCCCAGCCTGTCCCAGCCTGTCTAGTTGTATTGTGAATAATTAGTTCAAGTTGAAGGTAACACTGTCTCTAGACTAGTCCAGTCTGCAAATGCCATAGGACAGACTAAAGGGCCTTGTCTAGTTCAAGGCAGTTGGGTACCTTGCTGTCAAGGTCTGTGTGGTGGCCAGTACTGTCCAAGTCTGTGTAGAAGGGGGCCAGTTTGCTGATGTGAACAGGCCCACTGACCTCATATAATGTATAAACAAGTGTGTGGGCCCATCCAACTAATAGATAGGGAGTCTCAACTCATAGGCTGGCCCATCAGTGATATGGGTGAGACCATGGAATTCATGGGCAGGCCAGGGCAATAAGATGAGGTAGGCTGGCACAACCCATGACCTGGCCTTTCCACAAAAGAAATGATAGTGTCAACTCATGGATGGGCCAGCCAAAGAGATGACATCTGCTGGCACAACTTGTGGGCTGGCCTGTCTGTGATATGGAGTGGGATGGTGCAACCCATGGACAGGCCAGGACAGCAAATAATGTGCACTGGCACATCCCATGGGCAGGCCCATCCATAATATGAAATGAGACAGTACAACACATGGACTGGCCAGCCAAAGGAATTGGATTTTCCAGCACAGCTTATTGGCTGGCCCATCCACAATATGGAGTGGGATGGCACAACCCATGGATGGGCCAGTGCAACAAATGGGGCAGGGTAGCACACCTCATTGGCTGGCCCATCCATAGTATGAAATGGGTCAGTACAACTCATGGACAGGATGGCCAAAGAAATGAGGGTTCCCAGCACAACTTATAGGCTGGCCCATCCATGATATGGAGTGGGATGGCACAACCCATGGACGGGCCAGTGTGACAAATGAGGCAGGGGTGCACATCTCATTGGCTGGCCTGTCCATAGTATGAAATGGGAAAGTACAATTCATGGACGGGCCAGCCAAAGAAATGAGCTTGTCCGGAAAACTTATGGGTTGGCCAGTCCGTCATATGGATGGAGATGGTGCAACCCATGGATGGTACAGGATGACAAATGATACAGGCTGGGACATCCCATTGGCAGGCCCATCCTTAATAAGACAGGAGGCAGTGCAACTCATGGACAGGCCAGCAAAAGAAACACTGCAAGCATTTCACAATTTTTCTTGCCAAAATATGTTGAAAAAATGGAAAGAAGAGATACTCTTTTATTTGGGCTGTGTTCACATAAAAAATGCAAATATAATATTTTGTTTTCTTTGTCTTTTCTGTGCAAAAAAATGAATTGATGGTAGTGCTGATTAGCTTCTATGCTAATGGGTATTACCATCAATCAATGTTTTGTGGAAAGTCATGCAAAGAAAAGAAAATATTATTTTTGCCTTTTCTCTTTGAAAACAGCTGTCAAAAAAGAGTATCACTTTCTTCAATTTTTTCAGCATGTTTTCTGAAGAATAATTGTGAAATGCTTGCAGTGAAATGATATTTTCCAGCACAACTTATAGGCTGGCCTGTCCGTGATATAGAGTGGGACAGTGCAACCCATGGATGGGCCAGTGGGACAAATGAGGCAGGGTGGCACACCTCATGGGCTGGCCCATCCATAATGAGAAATGAGACAGTACAACTCATGGATGGGCCAGCCAAAGAAATGAGGTTTTCCAGCACAACTTATGGGTTGGCCTGTCCGCAATATGGATTGGGACAGTGCAACCCATGGACAGGCCAGTGCAACAAAGGAGGCAGGGTGGCACAACACATGGGCTGGCCTGTCCATAATAAGAAATGAGGCAGTACAACTCATGGACAGGCCAGCCAAAGAAATGAGGTTGCCCAGCACAACTTATGTGCTGGCCCATCCATGATATGGATGGCAATGGTGCAACCCATGGACAGGCCAGTGTGACAAATGATGCAGGCTGGCCCATCCATAATAGGAAATGAGACAGTGCAACTCATGGACAGGCCAGCCCAAGAAATGAGGTTTCCCAGCACAGCCTATGGGCTGGCCCATCTGTGATATGGATGGAGATGGTGCAACCCATGGATGGTCCAGGATGTCAAATGATACAGGCTGGCACATCACATGGCCAAGCCCATCCATAATGAGAAATGATGCATTGCAACTCAGATGTGAGGTAGCACAGGAAGGTTGAAAGCACTCTAAAACATGGAAGGCCAGCAATCGTGGCTGATGAAGAAACAGAATAATAAACTGCTGGGGTGGGGAGTGATGATCTGAGAGGGGAGAGTACTTCCAAAGGGGCTTCTAAAGCCTGGGGAGAGATGCTGTCTGGGGAATGTCTGATGCTGTCTGGGACTGTCTAGACACAGAAGAAGGCCACACACAGCCTTCTCGAACTCAAACTCGAACTCATAACTCGTTACTTCATTATATTTTTTTTGTAAGTAGTTCAGTAAAGTGTAGGTGTGCAAGTGGCTTATATAAGCCACATCACGTGTCTAAACTTGAAACACTAAGTAAATATCTAAGGCAAATGAAGTGAAACAAAAGAAAGTAAAAACAATAAAATAAAACAAATCTCCTAGTAGGGAGAATACTCTCCCTACATCCAAGGGTTGCTTGAGAATTCAACTGTCCTCAGTTGCGAACTGACAGTACGAGCTCAAAGGCGCCAACAGGCAGAGGTAGCAGACAGGCTCGCCGAAGGACCATAGCTGCACGAAAACTCATGAAACTTGAGGTGATGGCAAAGGGGAGTGTGGGGAAGATGTAGGAAAAGGAACTGAACAAATACGCACATTTGATCCTGGTGTGACAGTCATGACCTAACCTACATCACCTGAAAGCCTTCTTCGAGTAGTACCACATCCCTGAAAAGCGAGAGGATCGGCCATAAGATGGGGGAGATACAGCATATGCAATGGCACGGCACAGCAGTGGGGACAGGGAGAGGGGAAGTGCCGAACGACAACCACCAGCACGATCGACACGACACCGTGAGGGATGGTAAAGGGGAACGTAGCAAAAACGTAGAAGAAACGACCGACCGAATCCACATGCCCTGTCCCAAGATATCCGCAATACCAGCCAGAGATACTCCTACCCACAAGAATCCAGATTTCTCCACAACGGCTGCACCAACCTGGACAAAAGGTACACCGTTCGAAAGCGCCGATCGAGTAGTATAATATCCTGAAAATGCGAGAGGCGCGGGGAAGGACTGAGGGAGATACAATGTGGACAAGTCGTGGGGCAGGGAGACCAGGGAGGAGGTGAGGGTGCCGAGCGACAACCACTTGTTCAATCGTCGTGAAACCATGGGTGATGGTAGAGTGCGCTTGGGAGAACATGGAGAAAAAGGGATCAAACTGATTGGCCAACCGGTTCCCAAGATATCCACCAACTCGTCTCCTACATCTCTGTATGCAAGAAATACTCATATCTCCACAACCACAGAGCGCGAAGCCATGAACAAGGCATAACCAGGTAGATGTCAACGAGTAGTACTACCATGCGAGAAAGCGAGATGCACAACGCCAAAATGAGTGAGATGCGCGACCCTGACCTCCTCACCCTGTTCAGACACGAAAACTCAAATAACTCCGCAACTACAAATGCGCGCGCGACGTCTCGTATATTGTCTTGTAGATGTCGTCTAGGGGATCCACGTCTGAATGAAGCGAACGATTTGGTGCAGAATTGCTTGAGTTACAGCCTAAGCAAGGTAGGGGCTAGGAGAGCGGCATGGCGTCGGTGAGGAACCGCTGGGTGGAACCCTACGAAACTTCGGGAGGTGATGGCGACGTGCGAGGAGAGTTGGGAGAACGAGGAATTGGGCGAAAAGGCTCACTCGTTCCCGAGATATCCGCCAAACTGTCTCGTACCCCTCTGTACACTGAGAAAACCCATATCTCCTCAATGAATGAGCGCGTCCTCATGAAAAAGATATCACCAGGTAGCTGAGAGCAAGTAGAACCACCATGTAAAAAGGCGAGAGGCTCGACACGAAAATGAGTGAGATATGCGATCTTGACCTCCCTACCCTGGTCAAACACAGAAACTCCAATATTTCCAGAACTGTGAATGCGCACGCGTCGTCTCGTATATCGTCTGGTAGGTATCGTCGAGTAGATTCACGTCTGAGAAAAGCGAGCGATTCGGTCAAGAATTACGCGAGTTAAGATCTAAACGAGGTAGGTGGTGGGAGGACGGCATCGCGTTGATGAGGAACCGCCAGGTGGAAATCTACGAAACTTCGGGAGGTGATGGGGACGTGCGAGGGGAGTTGGGAGAACATGGAAACAGGGAAGACGGCCCACCCAATCCTGAGATATTCGCAAAACGGTATGATCCTGCCTGCCTGCCTAAGAACCGCGATATCTTCAGATGCGCTGAGGCCACTGCAACGAAAAGTATACCACTTGAAAGGTCTCGTCGAGTAGATCTTGAATCCCAGTTTGCGAGAGGGACGGATGAGTGGTGGTCGAGATATCGAGTCGGCGAGGTGGGGGATGACAGAAGCGCGCAGTTGCCTGACACTCACTCGGTAAGGAGAAACTTGAAGAATGATATATTCATATAAAAAAAAGAATAAAAGACAGCAATAAAAGTCCCAATGGGTTCAAGCGGCCCCATGTCTATTCAGTACAGCCTGCGCGAAGGCTGAGGTGTGCGGCTGCAGCTGCATGACCTTCTCGAGTGGGCTGACATGTGACTACTACAAGATGACCGTATACTGGAGATTCTGGAGGCCACAAACATGTCCACTGGCCGGACCGGAGTGGGTTCATCCCTCAAGATTTCTGGTAAGTGCGAGTATGCAAGTCACGGCATGGGTGGTGGTGAGCGGCTGTGCCAGTGATCGCGGGAATCGTGGCTGCGGGGCCCACTCGAATACGAGTACGAATGCGGGTCGTCGAGGTCACAAGAGTGAGCATGGGAGCAGGGTCGACTCAAATATGAGTATGAACATGGGTCGTCAAGGTCGCAAGAGCAAGCATGGGAGTGGGAGGGAGGTCAACCACAAGAGTATGTTGTAGGTACTGCACGAGAGGGTGAACAAGAGCTCGAGGACCCACTATGCCCTCGACCAGGGACCTGGGGTTGCACCAGGACTGAGTGACAACTCGGCCCTTCCATTGAGAGTGGTGCACACAACAGTTGTGCCGAGGGGGGGTGAGGGTGCACTGGCAAGCAGGGCTGAGACAAACCTAGTGTAACCCTTTGGGTCTGTGGCATTTGGCTACCCACATCCTCCAATGGTAGCCGGCCTTGACTCAAAGGAGGAATTCGAATATCTTTAGACTGATTCCCTAGATCCCAGTGATCCAAATGGTCCTTGAGAGTGCGCCCGGGTACTTCTCGTGGTATCTCTTGCCCCGTAGGTAGTATGACACAACCTTTCACTAATAGGCACTTTCCCACAGCTAAATACTCCTTGCACGAACCACAGTTTGCTCAAATATGGCCATTCCAGCCACAGAAAAAGCAAAATGAATATGTGTGGTGGGGTGAGCATCTCGCGGAATCAGTAGGTGGCTGTGCACGCAAGGTACTGGCCTCTCGAAGGCCTCTGCAGGCTCGAAGGAGTGATTTTGCAGTGTTCGCAACTTGGATTACATCTTTGAGGACCCTTCGAAGGTCATCTAAGGGGTACTGAGGGAAGTTCGAAGCTTCAGAAGGTCCACAACTTGGGGAACTCAGGCCGTGCATGATGTCAGGTGGGAACTTGATTGAAGGATAACAATATATAACTGAGAACACTGAGGGAAAATGTGACTCGAGGCTGCAAAAATACGAAAGGGTAGTGTGAGAGTGAGACTGAGGTGGGAAACTGTGGGAACACAACTGAGGCCGAGGACATGAGACCTAAAAATGCAAGAACAAGACTGAATAAGATGAGAAAAATGTCACCAGGCTAAGACAGAAGCCCCTCATGGTGGGCTCCAGATGAAGAAACAGAATAATAAACTGCTGGGGTGGGGAGTGATGATCTGAGAGGGGAGAGTACTTCCAAAGGGGCTTCTAAAGCCTGGGGAGAGATGCTGTCTGGGGAATGTCTGATGCTGTCTGGGACTGTCTAGACACAGAAGAAGGCCACATGCAGCCTTCTCAAACTCAAACTCACACTTGTAACTTGGCACTTCATTATATATATTTTTTGTAAGTAGTTACAGTAAAGTGTAGGTGCGTGAGTGGCTTATATAAGCCACATCATGTGTCTAAACTTGAAACACTAAGTAAATATCTAAGGCAAATGAAGTGAAACAAAAGAAAGTAAAAACAATAAAATAAAACAAATCTCCTAGTAGGGAGAATACTCTCCCTACACTGAGGCCCCTAACTCGCAGTTCCCACAATGGGGAGAGGTGGCCGTCACTTCCCACAAGGACATGCAATGGTTTTCATGATATGGACACCATGGACCACTGTATAATGTGCAATATTGGTGATCTGGCCTAACATTCAACAGAATGTGCAGCCTTGATGGTTCCAGCAGGAATTACCCAGAAATATCAATTAATGGTCAGGAAATGCATCATTTTATTGCAAAAATGAGCTTGATAAATTATCTGATAGTGCATCAGTAGTGTATCCACCCATATGCAACATCTTCATGGTTAACTAATGATACACATCCCAACAGCTGTACTACACACAAACCTACTGTATACATATGGCCAGAAGTGTCTGGGGCAGAAGTCAACCTACATTGTAGACAGAAGAATATTCTATGTTGAATAATGAGCCTGTAAGGTGTTCCATAAGTGCTAACTTCGAGAAGTAGAAATCATGACACCATCAATCTGTGGGAAATGTACATTAAGTCGCATCGAGCCATACCCATCATACACAATGCATCATCTTTCGCATTTCCACTCGTATATCACACCTGTTATCCATCTACCACTACCTTTTTTTTTTTTATGATCCATCCATCAAAATGTTTGTCAAGAACTCACTGGCACTCCAGGACACTGTCAACTGCATCCTCACCATTTTCAAAATGTTGATTGTCAACTCGGGTGGGTTGGACAAGGCAGAAAAGCTTGAACAATGGAGGAATGCAGTGAGAGACATCCAGTGGGAACTGGTGCATTGTAATTCAATCACACAAAGCTCACATAGCTCATTCGTGTCCTACTATTACAGGAGTCTGTCAGATCCATTGCCAACAGGACTGACAACATCCTGCACATGCTGATTGGCATGGACAAGTATGTCCATTGGATGGAAAACATTGGCATGCCTGGAATTCCATTCCCGGATTGGCATCAAGCCCTCTTCCCCCCAATCGAGTCCATTGCCGACCACCCATGGTTACTCACTGTTGAGTGGCAATACAATGTGGGACTGCAAGTGCAACCACTGGCACCCACCACTGAGGCAGTAGGTTCAACATTGTCTGCCATGCCTACAAGACCTCCATTGACCTCGAGCCTGTCTACAGTGCCTCACATGGCTCCCAAGGGGTCAGCAGGCCATATACCAATGTGAAGCACTCCATTGGGTAAAGGTAAAGCCTGAGCCACCTCAGAAGGAAAGGTGGCCATGGCAGAAGAGATTGCAATACCTCGTGAGGACAACAACAGGGACGAGAGTGAAGACGTCGAGGAGGATATCGAAATGGATGACATCAAGCCTGCGTGTGGACAATCCCAAAAATGAGGAAGGTCGACATCCAAATCATGTCAATCCTCTAGAATGCCTCAGTCATGATCATGAATGACCCAAAGGGGCAGGAAAGGTGTGCATGGTGAGGGGGAAGGTAGTTCCATGTGTTATAATAGTTTTGCCATGACTTTGTCGAAGTATGGCCATGCACAACTTGCAGATCATATGACCCCACCTCCCAATCCCCAATCCTGTCAGACATGCATCAATTGCAAGGTTGTTTGCACTCACACTTCAGGTAGTGGGGTCTGTGACCCATGCAGAAAGCACAAGATAGGTTGCACACCCATTACGTCCCACCACCCTTCAACTGCTCGTACCACCAAAGTCCCCCACAAAGCCACCCCCAAAACTACCACCAGCAACCCCACCACACCTCACTGTCAAAATACATCTTGTCCCCCCAAGCCTGCATGCAAGTTGACTCCAGTGGAGGAGGAAGATAGCCCATCACCCCCACCTAGCAAAAAGCCATGCCTGTCGAAGGGTGGCCAACCTGAGGCTTCATTGTCCTCAGTGCAGCCACAACGAATTAATGAGTATTTTCCAAAGTATTATTGCAAACAGCTGATCTCAGAACATAGCTCTTGTCTTGCGTCCTCCCATAGATACCCCAGTAAATTATGCCATCCCTCCCCCACTTCAGCACGACAGTTCAGCCTATGTACCCCTCCCCACACCACCCATTCCACCAACCCACCAATGATTAGACAATGTTATCCACCAACAGGATCAGATGATTGGGCACATTGACAAACACTGCAAGCATTTCACAATGTTTCTTCAGAAAATATACTGAAAAAATAAAGGGAAGAGATACTCTTTTATTTTAGATGTCTGCAAAGAAAAAATGCAGAAAAAATGTTCTATATTCTTCCAGAAAACATGAATTGATGGTAATGCCCATTAGAGTAGAAGCTAATGGTCATTACCATCAATCTATGTTTTTGCACACAGAAGATAGTGCTATATTTGCATTTTTTCTGACACATCATGCAAAATAAAAGAGTATCTCTTCCCTCTATTTTTTCAGCATGTTTTCTGAAGAAAAATTGTGAAATGCATGCAGTGAAAGGAGAGCAGCAGATCATGCGTGTCATGCACCAAATCGTGGTACCCACTCCTGGGACAGTTGAAGACTGTATGTGAATGTTGGAAAATGAGTTAGTGGAATGCAGGTACACCATTGCAATGCTGATGTGTGAGCTAGAAGCCTTTCGGGTCAATCTCCAACATCCTTGACAGGTCCAAGACAACTCCATGCAGACACCCCAGGCAGATACACTGCAAGCATTTCACAATTTTTCTTGCCAAAATATGTTGAAAAAATGGAAAGAAGAGATACTCTTTTATTTGGGCTGTGTTCACATAAAAAATGCAAATATAATATTTTATTTTCTTTGTCTTTTCTGTGCAAAAAAATGAATTGATGGTAGTGCTGATTAGCTTCTATGCTAATGGGTATTACCATCAAACAATGTTTTGTGGAAAGTCATGCAAAGAAAAGAAAATATTATTTTTGCCTTTTCTCTTTGAAAACAGCTGTCAAAAAAGAGTATCACTTTCTTCAATTTTTTCAGCATGTTTTCTGAAGAATAATTGTGAAATGCTTGCAGTGATACTGGCACGACCATGACCACCTCACATGTTGTCGAGCTGCGAGATGAAAATGTCAGAAGTCCCCATTCCAAGTCAGAGACAAGAGAGGTCACACCAACTCATGGAGAGCCACCAGCCATCAATCAGGGAGTGGAGCTATTGGCAACAGAGTCGAGTGACAATGGTGGGCAGGGTGGTCAAGATGAGGAAGCTGATATTGTGGAGGGAACTGCAGTGGCAGGAGAGGCTCAGCCAATAATTGCAGAAGAAGGTGGAATTGGTGGTGAGCACCATCAAATGACAGAGGAAAATTTGGGAGTGTCCAACTGAAGCTGAGGGTGGTACCACAATCCTGGTAAGCGAAGGGCAAGTGGCAGAAGTGAGTGGTGTCAACACAGAAGAGGAGTTGGTTTCGACAGGGGGCAAATTTCCGGAGGAGCACTAATTTTTTTTAATTACAATTGATGTACTAAGGCAACATCCTACATCCACATGTATAAAATGTGGAAAGCTGGATTGGGGATTACATCATAGAACGTCCTGCAATCAATGAGTGAACTCATCTCTACCAGGATTGGGGACTACATCACACTCTTACTGCAATAAAGAAAGAATGATAGCTATCACTGCAATTGATGAAGGATCTTGGAGTTCTGTACTGAAAGATATGCCCAAATGCCGGGGATTCCTACATATCATTTCACAATTACAAAAGGTGATATTCAACCTATAATTCTATGCATGGTATATTCTGCAATGTCAGCCACCGTGATTGCGCCCTTGCTGTGATGGAGAAAGAATGATAGCTATCACCATGATTGATGATCCAAATGCCAAACACTCCTACATATCATTTGACATTTACAAAAGCTGGTATGTGACCTATGATTCTATGCAAGGTACATTCTGCGATGGCAATCACCATGATTGCGCTCTTACTGTGAGAGAGAAAGAATGATAGCTATCACTGTGATTGATGAAGGATCCAACTATGTCCAAATGCTGAAGACTCCTATATATCATTTTACATTTACAAAAGCTGATATTTGACCTATAATTCTATGCAAGGTACATTCTGAGATGGTGGTCCACATGATTGTGCCTTTACTGTGAAACAGAAAGAATGATAGCTATTGCTGTGATTGATGAAGGATCTGGGAATTCTGTACTGACAAACATGTCCACATGCTGAAGAATCCTACATATCATTTTATATTTACAAAAGCTGATATTTGACCTATAAGTATATGCAAGGTACATTCTGCAATGGTGGTCACTGCAATTGCACTCTTACCACAAGAGGGAAAGAATGATAGCTATCACTGTGATTGATGAAGGAATCTGGGAGTGGATTGGAGAATTCTACAGGTTTATCTGCTGCCATTTCAATTCCCCTTGCTCTGCCAGATGATCATATATTGCCTGCTGCCTGGCCACATAACAGGCAGCGCCATGTGTGTTTGCAGTTGTGTGTTCCATATACTTCTCCTGCCAACACTTCAAATGGTGTTGGAAATAGTTAATGACCCATTGAAATTCCGAGGTTAACAATTCTTCCTCCTCTTCCCAATGGTCCTTTCCTGCTTTAGTGCAGAGCCAGTGGATTCTGTAAACTTTTATGGATGTGTGGTTGAAGTTAATGTATAAATGAATCAATGCATTACTGACATTCTGTGAGCCAACTCTTTGAACTTGTATCCCTGGGAATATCAATGGACCAAAACCATGGCAGTTGGGAAGCTTGGTGGTCATGCACTCCTTGGGTGAAGGCTGCTGTACTTGTTGTTAGGTGTGATTTTTGAAGCTCCTGATACCACTTGAGGATCTCTGGCTTCACTCCCAGGGCAATCATGGCAGTCCTCCAACAATGGTAGATCACAGAATATTGTTTGACAGACCCATCAATGGAATGAACCATTTGCCAGGCCTGTGTCCTCATTGAATAGTTGGTGGCAGACCTCACAACTCCCCTGAATATAACTGCTTTGTCTGCCAATGCAAGACATAGGCCATGCAGTGCATCATTTGCTTGTGCAATGTGCAGCTCCAGCTCCATTTCTGCTAGTCAATGGATGCCAATGTCGCAGCACCTATTGGCCCCAAGATTGGATGGTAGTGGCAAGGTTGGTGAGGTGGGGTCTGCAAATGTATCAGTGTCTTGCATATCATCCACACTGCAATTGCTGTTGCCACCATTGGAGGATGTGTCGTTGTCCACCAATATATTTTGGGAGGCCACCTCATGGTTTCTGTCACTTTCTTTGCTGTCATCCAAGGCAGTGTCCATTTGCAAGTAAATTCTTCCATCTGTGATAAATGTCTTCTGCTCTGCTGCCACTCTATCTGTGCAGTGAGCAATCAGAAGTTGTTTGAGGTCAGAGGGATTTGGGCCAAGAGCCTTCCTAACCTGCCATTTGCCACCAAACTTCACATTTACTGTAGACCCCAGTCACATGCATGTTTCCACAGTGATGGAGTTGCTCAACTTCTGGAAAGAACACCAGGTATCTGTCATGTGGCATTGATCACTGTTGCTTGTTCAAGGCAACGACCAACATGTGCTCTTAACCTTTCGATTAAGTAAACCAACAGGAAGGCAATGGGTGAGCTATGGCTTGCAGCAGACCCCTTGTGTCACATCCGTGACGCGCGCATAAGGTCCGGACCGCAGTCCGACCATCTGAGTTGTCATTCTAGCCCTACGGGTTTCCATCGTGAAACTCCGTTCCGTCTTTGATTTGACTTACGATCTGTTTCTGTTTCTGTTTCCATATTTAGTATGTTTCTCTCACGCTTCTAAGTGACTCGCTACACTACCGTACCCGTATGTCTTACTAATCCCCATACCATCTGGCTATCCAGCGACTACCGACTTACCTTACTAACGGCTCACTAATATTGTTATTCATCCGTACTGCGTTCCGGTAGTTGCTACATCCCGGACATTGCATTAGACTTTTCTCTGTACTATAAAAGCTTTGTACATACGTCGTAGCACATCAGTTCGAATATCAAATAAGATACTCATCGATCTCACTCAACTCCAGACAGTCTCTGGATAGTTCCGACCTCTGGGACTCAGCAGGAAACTAGTGTACTAAGTTGTACGCTAAACTCCGACTACCCGGACTTTCGCCCTAGCTTTCCTCTGCCCTCGGACCCCCTCGGAGACCGTTGAGAACTGGTCTTGACAGTATATTCGAACTCAAATCCTCGCATGAGTCCACGAAACCCCCTATACCAATGACTATGACTACCCGACTCCGCTCCCGCTCCATGGCTGTTGAAGCTTCGGAACAAGCTGCGGTTGACGATATGCATGAATCAAGTGCACGTATCGCGTTAGCAAGCCGCCGACGTCCTCCACCGTCGGTCAGCCAATTTCGAAGTTTCTCCACCAGGGGTGAACCCCTTGCCACCCCGACTCCTAGAACCGGCTCCTCTAACAGACGTTCCTCATCCACGGTGCGACCAACCCCAGACCTCTTTGGAGGCAATGACCCCGGAGATGACGGTCTGGGAGACGATGGTCCCGGAGATGACGACAACGATGATGACGACGACGAAGGAAACCCTTTTGTCGACGCCCCAGAACAGCTAGACCCCCAACTGGTGGTCTTGCAAAATCTGGCAACAGCCGTCGACCGTCTGTCGCGTTCTACCCGTCGCTCTGACGACACCTCGTCCTCACGCGCTAAGGTCCGGGAGCTGGACACCTTCGACGGAACCGACCCAAAGAAACTCCGGACATTCTTAGTCCAATGCGAACTGTGCTTTCAAGATCATCCCAAGGCCTTCCGCCTGGACAGGAACAAAGTCACGTTCACCCAATCTTATCTCAAAGGAATGGCTCTCGAGTGGTTCGAGCCAGACCTTTTAAACTCCGGAGATCCAGCAGACCGTCCACTCTGGATGGACAGCTGGCTGGACTTTGTAGCGGATCTCCAGACAACCTTTGGACCACACGACCCGGTCGCAGACGCCGAACACCAGCTCGACCACCTCCACATGAAAGAGACACATCGTGTAAACCGTTATGTGGTCGACTTCAACAGATTGGCGTCACAAGTCCGAGGTTACGGAGATGGCACTCTCCGCCACCTGTTCTATACCGGACTCCCAGATCGCATCAAAGACGAAATCAGTAGGGTTGGGAAACCCACTACTCTGTATGGGTTGCATGTGCTAGCCCAAGAAATTGACGCGCGCTACTGGGAGCGCAAGGACGAAGTCTCTCGTCAAGCAAAGTCCTCCGGCAACAACTCCGGAAACAACTCCGGAGGTAAGGCCAACTCGAACAAGGGGGACAAGCAGAAGTCTGGTAACGCCAACCCCCAGCCTGGTGGTAACCAGCAAACTCCGTCTACTTCGAACCCCAAGCCTCCGAACAATCAGAACTCCAGAGCACCGTCCACGTTATCCAACAAGCTCGGTAAAGACGGCAAGTTGACACCTGCCGAGCGGAAGAAACGTTTTGAGCAGAACCTGTGTATGTTCTGCGGGAACCCCGGGCACAAGGCCAAAGAGTGCCCTAAATCTACATCTCGCGCAGCTAAGGCTCGCGCAACCACGGTTACTGAGTCGGAAGCCAAACCGACTGCCTCCTCCAAGGCAAAAAAATAGAGTGCAACTCTCAGAACTCCGCACAGCCTGGGAGTTGCGTTGTTACTGACTGTGCACCCTCGGAGGCACGCCTCAACACATCCGCTCTTTTAAATCTGAATTCATTAAAACCTTCTGTCACCCTCGACTCGTATAATATTCCGGACTTTCCAGCATTAATAGATTCGGGCTCGACCCACTGTTTTGTAGATTCTACTTTCGTCAATAACCACGGTCTTTCAACCTACTCCGTCCCACCTCTTGTCCTCCGTCTGTTCGACGGTGTGACAATGACATCAATCACTAAAGCCTCAAACCTCTCAGTCCGTTTCCCCTCCAGAGATATCACCGACATGATCTTTTATGTAACTCCGTTGGATTCTGAGTGTAAGATTGTTCTCGGACATAACTGGCTCACCTGCTACAATCCGTCGATTGATTGGGTACTGAGCAGTATTAAGTTCCGAAACCTTACATCTCGTTTGCCAGCGCCGACGTCGCCCTCTGACTCAGAGTCAATTCCGAGAAACCCTGTAGACGCCCCCCTGGGCTCTCCGGAAATCACCCTTCCCGAGTCAGTCGATAACTCCTCTCCACCCAGCACCCGAGCACCTAACATCTCCCTTGTCAATGCAGCGGCCTTCGTCCGCGCCTGCAAGCTAGATGGCTCAACCCAGTTCTCCCTCCAGGTTCGACCTCAGGATATTACCAAACTCCGGGCTGCCACCGTACAGGATACCCCAGACTTGTCGTCGGTACCCCCGGACTATCACAACTTCGCTGATGTGTTCAGCAAGGCCAAGGCAGCTACACTTGCGCCTCACCGGGAGTTCGACCTCAAGATAGAATTGGAGGAAGGAACTACTCCGCCGTTGGGAACCCTCTACTCGCTTTCGTCCATTGAGCTTGCCGCTCTCCGGACCTTCATCGACGAAAATCTCACTACCGGCTTTATTCGCCCAACATCATCCCCGTATGCCGCACCTGTCCTTTTTGTCAAAAAGAAGGACGGATCACTTCGTCTCTGTGTTGACTTTAGGGGCCTCAACAAGATCACCAAGAAGGACCATTACCCGTTACCTCTCATTTCGGACTTACTCGACTCGCCTAGTTGGGCTAAGGTATATACTAAGATCGACCTGCGCCACGCCTACCACTTGGTGCGGATCGCCGAAGGAGATGAATGGAAGATGGCTTTCAGAACCTGTTACGGATCTTACGAGTGGCTCATGATGCCATTCGGACTTACCAATGCCCCTGCAGCGTTCCAACGCTTCGTCAACTCCGTCTTCGCGGACCTACTGGATGTATGCGTCGTTGTCTACCTAGACGACATCCTTATTTATTCTGATAATATGGAAAACCACAAAAAACATGTCCGTGAGGTACTCCGCAGGCTCCAGGAGCATGGCTTGTATGCCAAACCAGAGAAATGCGAGTTCCACTCCAAGTCCGTGGAATACCTCGGTTTCTTCTTATCCCCCGACGGATTGTCAATGTCCGAGGATAAGGTAAAGGCTGTCCGTGACTGGCCAGAACCTCGCAAGGTGAAGGACATTCAGTCCTTCCTCGGCTTTGCAAACTTCTACCGTCGTTTCATCTTCAATTACTCGGACATTGTGGTCCCACTAACACGTCTCACACGGAAGGGGGCACCTTGGAATTTCTCCGAGGATTGTTGCCGGTCCTTTAATCTTCTCAAAGAAGCTTTCTCCATGGCTCCAATATTGACTCACTTCAAGCCCGGACTTCCCATCATGGTCGAAACGGATGCTTCGGACTATGCTGTCGCTGGCATTCTGTCCGTCACCTGCCCAGATGGTGAGGTACGACTGGTAGCGTTTTACTCCCGGACTTTGACCGCCCCGGAGTTAAACTACGACACACACGACAAGGAGCTGTTGGCTATTCATGAAGCCTTCCAGACCTGGCGCCATTACCTTGAAGGCCCCGCACACACCATTGACGTCGTTACCGACCACAAGAATCTCGAGTATTTCTCTACCTCGAAAGTGCTCACCAGGCGCCAAGCGCGTTGGTCTGAGTACCTTTCTCAGTTCAATATGGTCATTCGTTTCTGCCCCGGTAAGCTCGGAGCAAAGCCCGACGCCTTGACTAGACGATGGGACGTCTATCCCAAAGAGGGGGATAGGGGCTACGCCCAAGCTAACCCACAGAACCTCTGACCGGTGTTCACCACCGAACAACTATCCAATTCGTTACGGGCGACCTACCTAGAAAGCCCGGTACTGCGTGCTAGTATAATCATGGACGTTGAGAAACTCCATGAAGACATCAAGTCCGCCTTAGCGTCCGACCCACTCGGCCAACTCCACCTCTCTGACCCATCTAACCCCCGTTGGCGGGTGGATGAATCCGGACTTTTATGTCTGGATGACCGTATATATGTCCCCGAAGCAAACGACCTCAGGCTTCGCGTACTCCGTTACAAGCATGACCACCCCTTGGCCGGTCATTTCGGACAAAACAGAACACTCGAACTCGTCCATCGTGAGTACGTCTGGCCAAATGCTCGGACTTTTATCAAAGACTACGTCAAGTCTTGCACTGCCTGTGCACGTGCTAAAACCCCGAGACACAAACCGTACGGTATGTTGAAGCAACTACCGATACCAGAGAGACCTTGGAATTCCATCTCGATGGATTTCATCGAACAACTACCAAACTCCGGAAACCATACCGCTATACTGGTCGTCGTAGACCGTCTCTCGAAACAAGCTATATTCATCCCCACCGAAGATACAATCACCTCTCCACAACTCGCTAGATTGTTCCTACTCCATGTCTTCTCCAAGCATGGAGTTCCCTCACACGTAACCTCCGACAGAGGCACGGAATTCGTGTCTCACTTCTTCCGGTCGCTGGGCAAAGCACTGGATATGAAGCTCCATTTCACCTCCGGATATCACCCTGAAGGCGATGGTCAAACCGAACGGACTAACCAGACGTTGGAGCAGTACCTACGGGTTTACTGTAATTACCAACAGGACAACTGGTCCGAGTTGCTACCACTCGCGGAGTTTGCGTACAACAACGCTCCCAGTGCTACAACCGGAGTTTCACCGTTCTTTGCCAATAAGGGTTATCATCCTAATGTTACCGTACACCCAGAAAGAGAGTTGACATCTTCTCGAGCTAGAGACTACGCAGTGGACTTGGACTCCTTGCATACGTTCCTACAAGAAGAGATGAAGGAAGCTCAGCAGAGATACCAAGGTCCGGCAGATGCTAAAAGATCTCTGCCTCCGGACTTCCAGATTGGAGATTTGGTATACGTCAAAGCTAAGTACTTCAGGTCCACTCGACCCTCGAAGAAACTCTCCGAAAAGAATCTGGGACCCTACCCCATTATCGCTCGTGTTGGATCGTTATCCTTCACTATCCGACTACCTGACGCTATGAAGTCCGTACACCCCGTGTTCCACGTCTCGCAACTAGAACCAGCAACTCCGAATACCATCCCCAACCGTGTCCAACCTCCACCTCCACCCGTTGAAATCGACAGAGAACTAGAGTATGAAATAGAACAAATCCTAGACTCTAAACTGGACTACCGTAGGCGATGTCCGCTGCAGTATCTAGTCAAGTGGGCTGGCTACGAAGGCACGGACGAGGAAACATCCTGGCTCATAGCTATTGAGTTAAGCAACGCCCCTGACTTGGTCGCAGATTTCCACAAAGTGTACCCCCACAAGGTCGGTCCGTTGAGCGCCGTCCCACTCCGGAAATAAGTGGTCTTTTCGGAGTTTACTCCGTCTACGCTATGAAAACTCACGCTCACTCGATTCTAAGATGGACAACGGAAAATATATTTCAAAAAAAAAAAAAAGGGAAAGAGGAGGGGGGGGGACAGGAAAATCCGAAGTACGATACAGACACGGATAAACTAAAGTAACGACTAAATGTCGTCGTCATTCATCGCCCGGTTGACAAGGCTGGTCGTCGCGGTCTTGAGAACCTCGAAGGACTCCTCCAGAACCCCGGACAAGTCCTGGACCTCCTTCGACATGGACTCCACTGCCGCGGTGTTCCTCTGGATCGCATCGACAATTTCTCCAAGTCGACGGTCCAGGACCTCCTCCAGCAGATCTTGACGCGGAGCTTGTCCACGGGGTGGGCAAGGCTTCGTGACAACCTCGACATCCGGCGTATCGTCCAGGTCTTCGTCGTCGGCCGGCTCTCCGAAATGGGCAGACTTTCTCCGTTTTCTCTTTTCTCCACCCCGGGGAGACGTCACCGTTGATGCTGGCTTCTCGGACTCCGGCGCCTTCGGGTTCAAGTCGCACTTGCCCTTCGTTTTCTGGCACCGGACGCACGACTTGCTGCGCCCGGTACCCGGCACGCACGGTTCACCGGCCTTGATACAGGCAGAGCAAGCTTTTGCCTGCTCTGCAGACTTTCCGCTGACCGATGCGACGCGCTGAGACTGGTATGGACTTGTCAGTACGGATTTTTAGAACGATAAATGTTGTTACGCACCGATGAACCCTCCGCCTGCTGCGCCCGACGCGTCTCCTCCTCGAGTCGTTTCTTCTCCGCTTCCAACTCACGGAGTTTTCTCTCCTCGGCTGCTTTTCTCTGAGCAGCCTCCTCAGCCTTTCTACGCTCCTCGGCTTTCCGACAATCTTCGGCCTCCTTCGCTTTCTGGACCTCTTCGGCTTTCCAGCGTTCTTCTTCTTCAATTGCTGCCTGCATGGCAGCACGCTGGCGACGTTGTCGCTCGTCGAACTTAGCCATCTTCATAATCAGCGGGTCGTCCGGATATTCTTGGAGTAGTTCGTCGTCGAGGACTTCCCAGGCGATGCCCGCGGGGTTGAGGGAAGACTTAAGTCGTTGAGTGGGAGCCATAGCGTTTAGGAGTTTTAGGAATGGGCGTCTGGACTTTGACGAAACCCCATCGAGCTCTTTTTACCATGAGGTTTTTCGGACTCCGACAATGCGGACTTCGAAACTCCGAAGCGACGCTTGAACACAACAAGTGCCTCGAGGGCTCGGCCCTAAAAGGGGGATACTGTCACATCCGTGACGCGCGTGTAAGGTCCGGACCGCAGTCCAACCATCTGAGTTGTCATTCTAGCCCTACGGGTTTCCGTCGTGAAACTCCGTTCCATCTTTGATTTGACTTACGATCTGTTTCTGTTTCTGTTTCCATATTTAGTATGTTTCTCTCGTGCTTCTAAGTGACTCGCTACACTACCGTACCCATATGTCTTACTAATCCCCGTACCATCCGGCTATCCGGCGACTACCGACTTACCTTACTAATGGCTCACTAATATTGTTATTCATCCGTACTGCGTTCCGGTAGTCGCTACATCCTGGACATTGCATTAGACTTTTCTCTGTACTATAAAAGCTTTGTACATACGTCGTAGCACATCAGTTCGAATATCAAATAAGATACTCATCGATCTCACTCAACTCCAGACAGTCTCTGGATAGTTCCGACCTCTGGGACTCGGCAGGAAACTAGTGTACTAAGTTGTACGCTAAACTCCAACTACCCGGACTTTTGCCCTAGCTTTCCTCTGCCCTTGGACCCCCTCGGAGACTGTTGAGAACCGGTCTTGACAAGACCCTGGCATAGTGATTATTGTCCCAGGGTTATATCGAAGCTGTAGATTGAGGGTAGGTACAATGAAATCCAATGGTGGATAGTGACCAACCATGATTAGCATGTCCAACCACTGCTGCTACCCATTGACATCTCTGTGGTATGGAGTTGTGCAGTTAGCCATTATAGATATGCTGGTATATACCGAATTCCATATCGGTAAAATGGAAGACATATCTGTATCTCCCCGCTGCTGTGCATCTGCCACCAGTCAGATCAGAACCTCCTGGCCAGAAGTATACATATGAGGGTGGATCACCACAAGTGTTCCTGAGAGAAGTGCATGAAATTCAGACATTTGATCCACCCATTCCTGCATTCTGTTTTGTTCTCGACCAGATTTCAACAGTTGTGATACCTCAGGGTGGAAGTTCAGTGGCTGTCCCCATGTCACTGAAACATAGATTGAGAAAGGATGAATCTCTTACCCCTTGCCCTTGCTGATACCACCCTGGTGATAGGTCTATGCTACCTTTTAGATCTGCCATTTCCTGGAATAATGCTATGTCTGTCTGCCATCTGCCCATTCATGAAGGTTTTATGCTGTCCTTCAGTGGAACTGCCATTCTGCTGAGTGAATTCCAAATTTGTCTCTGGGATGAAGGTGAATTTCCTGCTATGTGGGAATTTCAGGTTTCGTACCTGATGTTCACTGTCTAAGGTACCTGGAAGGTACCAAAGTTTGACATTGCCACTTCCATCCACAATTACAGTTGGCTCCATGATTTCAGGGTATTGCAGAGATGCTGTGGTTTCCTCAGTCTGTTGGCACTTCATTGCATGGGCTACCACTTTCATACAATGAGTGGATGGTCCTGCAGAGATTGTTTGAAATCACCTGGATTCTGATATGCTTGTATGATTATTCAAATCATGTGATCAGCCTGACATACCAGTAGCAGAGGAATGGATATGTCAGGCAGTGCATGTTGTCCAGTCAGCACCTCCTCCTGAAAGCGGCTTTTCATATAGTCAGCGATTTTGTCTGTTAACTGCATTCGCCAGCCAGTAGGCACTGGGGACATTTGTTCAAGTTGAGACATGTTGACAAATAAAAAGAACTGATCTGAGGTACTACTTCATGGTATCCCAGTAGCTGGGACAATGAGCAAAAATGTGCCATTGTCCATCACATTACATGACAATATTTCATCATGGCTACAAACTACAAACTGAAAGGCACCCAAGCTAATTAGGCCATCCCATTGAGGACTTGTGCTGGCAATATCATATTGTGGACAGGTCAATCCATGAGTTGTGTAGCCCTACTCATCTGTTAGGCTCTCTGCCCCTCAGTTGTGCAGTATTTCTCGATATTGTGGGCTGTCCAGTCCATGAGTGTTGGTGGCCTACCTCACCTGTCATACTGGGCGGTCCATGAGTGATGTCATTTCAGATATTATGGCAGCAAGGACAGCCAGTGAGTTGTGACTCCATATCACAGCCGAGCCAGTGCATGAGTTGTACCATCTGATGTTTTACTATGGATGGGCCAGCCCATGAGCTCTGCCATCCTTCCTCACCTGCCACACTGGCCCCCCCATGAGCTGCAAGGATGCTGATGCAGATATGGCTGGTCACTGGAAAACTACTAGAACCAAGGCTGATCAAGCTAAGGCAGAAAATCTCTGTCTCACTCCATATTGTGGCTGGCCCAGTGCATGAGTTGCACCATCTGATGGTTTACTATGGACAGGCCACCCCATACACTCTGCCATCTGTCCTCACCTGCCTCGCTGGCCCCCCCCCCCCATGAGCTGCAAGGATGCTGATGCAGATTTCACTGGTCACTGGAAAGCTGCTAGAACTAAGGCTGATCAAGCTAAGGCAGAAAATCTCCATCTCACTCCATATCACAGCTGGGCCAGTGCATGAGTTGTACCTTCTGATGGTTTACTATGGATGGGCCACCCCATGAGCTCTGCTGTCCATCCTCACCTGCTGCACTGGCCCCTCCATGAACTGTGGGGATGCTGATGCACATTTGGCTGGTCAATGGAAAGCTGCTAGAACCAAGGCTGATGAAGCTAAGGCAGAAAATCTCCATCTCACTCCATGCTGCAGCTGGGCCACTGCATGAGTTGTACCATCTGATGTTTTACTATGGATGGGCCAACCCATGAGTTGTGCCATCCATCCTCACATGCCACACTGGCCCCTCCATGAGCTGCGCCATCGCAGTCCATATTGCAGCCAGGCCAGTGCATGAGTTGTACTGTCAGATGTGGTACTATGGACAGGTCAGCCCATGAGCTGTGCAGTCCTTCCTTGCCTGCTGCACTGGCCCCTCCATTACCTGCACCATCTGATTCCATATTGTGGCTGGGCCAGTGCATGAGTTGTACATCTGATGTTTTACTATGGACGGGCCAGCCCATGTGTTGTGCTGTCCTTCTTCACCTGCTGCCTGGCCCTTCCATGAGCTGTGCCATCTCACTCCATATTGTGGCTGGGCCAGTTGCATGAGTTGTACTGTCTGATCTTTTACTATGGACGGGCCTATTTATCAGTGGGATGGGCCCACCCACTTGTTTCTTAGAAGTTGGCTGTCAGACTTAGGTTTTTCCTGTGAGAGGGAGACTCAGACTTCTAGTCAACAAGTCTTATATTGTAGTACTCTAACCTGTGAGAGGGAGACTACAAGTCATTCAGTAATGTAAGAAACCATACAATGAAAGGAATTTACCTCAGACTTCTAGTCAACAAGTCTGAGGTGTGACAAAGGAAGAATGTTCAACCTGAGTGGTGGAAAGGTATTATGTAAGGCTGTGCGATGACTAAGACATAGAGGAAAGGGGTAGAACCACGAAACTCCAACACACCCACTCAGTGAACTAAGCCTTAGAAGATAAGTCCCATACTGTCAGAAAAAAGAAAATGTTTGTCTCGAGAGAGACCCTTTGTGAGGACATCCACCACCTGCTCCGTAGTGGACACATACTTTACGACGAGCTCACCATCCTCTATTTTCTCCTGAATGAAGTGATGTCGAATAGAGATATGTTTTGTATGATCATGGAACATGGTGTTACCAGTTAGTGCAATCGCTGATTGGTTGTCGACAAATAGGGGAGTGGGGAGTGCGATTTTGTGTGCATCCAATTCACGAGAGAGTGTGCAGAGCCAGATGAGTTCCTTTGTAGCAGTGGATATGGCCATATACTCGGCCTCAGTACTTGACAAGGCTATGGATGTCTGCTTTTTAGAAGACCAGCTTACTGCTCTGCTGGACAGTAAAAATACATAGCCAGTAACTGAACGATGGTCATTTATATCTGCAGCCCAGTCCACATCTGTAAACCCGATCAGTGAGCCTGGGGAGGACTTCGAGTACAAGAGATGAGCATTGGCTGTTTTTTGAAGATAGCAATATACTCGCTTCAGTGCTGAGAGATGACGGTCACCAGGGGAGGCAGCATGTCTGCTTAGAATGCCCACTGCGAAAGCAAGATCAGGATGCATAGCCAACATGGCATACATCAGGGCACCAAGCCCACTTTGATATGACTTGAGGTTGCACTCTGGAGAATCAAGATGTTTGAGCTTGAGATTCAGCTTGATTGGGGTGGCAACAGTATGGCCATCCTGCATGCCTGTCAAGACCGGTTCTCAACGGTCTCCGAGGGGGTCCGAGGGCAGAGGAAAGCTAGGGCGAAAGTCCGGGTAGTCGGAGTTTAGCGTACAACTTAGTACACTAGTTTCCTGCCGAGTCCCAGAGGTCGGAACTATCCAGAGACTGTCTGGAGTTGAGTGAGATCGATGAGTATCTTATTTGATATTCGAACTGATGTGCTACGACGTATGTACAAAGCTTTTATAGTACAGAGAAAAGTCTAATGCAATGTCCAGGATGTAGCGACTACCGGAACGCAGTACGGATGAATAACAATATTAGTGAGCCGTTAGTAAGGTAAGTCGGTAGTTGCCGGATAGCCAGATGGTACGGGGATTAGTAAGACATACGGGTACGGTAGTGTAGCGAGTCACTTAGAAGCGCGAGAGAAACATACTAAATATGGAAACAGAAACAGAAACAGATCGTAAGTCAAATCAAAGATGGAACGGAGTTTCACGACGGAAACCCATAGGGCTAGAATGACAACTCAGATGGTTGGACTGCGGTCCGGACCTTACGCGCACGTCACGGATGTGACAATGCCCATGCATTCGAGAATAATCTCAACATAGCATCTCTGCGATAGCTCAATAGTACCTTTGTCCCTGTCTCGAATAATCTCCATACCTGTCGTGCGGCATTGATCACTGTTGCTTGTTCAAGGCAACAACCAACGTGCGCTGTTTACCTTTCAGCAAAGTAGACCTATAGGCAGGCAATAGGCGAGTCATGGCTTGCGACAGGGCCTCTTGCAGATATATCGACAGTGATATGTAGATATGTCGACAGGGACAGCCTTGACTACCACTTGATATTCCAGAGGATAAGTCTTGCTGGTTGCTAATGATAGGGTTCTTGCCCAGTTGACCAGCAGAGCAATGCTCTGGAATATAGAGAGAAGCAAGAGATTTATAGGGAGATCCCAACTTGCTAAGTTGGTAGCTAGGTAGCAAAAGTACAAGGAATCCCAGCCACACTCTGAGGGGTTTATATACCCCACAGGCGATGGGATGACTAAAGTACTAATGTCTATAAACATGTAGGGGACAAACAGGACAGGGTTGCAAACAGGATCCCTCCACAGGGTATTGAGTCAGAGTGCCCTCAGCAGTGCTGCCAAGTCATGGTGACGCACACCTACTCCTAATGACTCCTCACCGTGCTGGACTGTTTGTGACAGGCAAACAGGGGATCCCTCAGGCGTGATGCGACAGAGTCACGTGCCTGGGAAAGCAAACCCAAACTGAAAGGAAGCCTCCAGATCCCATTGGGATCTGAGAAGCAAGAAGTGTAAAGGTAAAAGTAGAAAAGGAAAGCATACATAAGTGTGACCATGTCATATATGTAGAGTCCATGCACTTGCCCCTAAGGCGGGCAGTGGTGCAATGTGAGATGTCCGAGGACACAGGAATGGGGACAATGACAGTGGCTCGAAGTGAAACGTGTATAGTAAGCAGTCTGAAAAGGAAAAGGCAGAAATGGCACACGACAATACCAAGGATCCAGCGTGCCTTGCCCAAGTCTGATAGATCATACTCTGCAGATAACTGCTTTTTAAGCCGGTCAATAGCCTCACAGCTCTTTGAAAGGATAAGTTTGTCATCTACATATACAGCGACAATAATAAGGGTCCTGTCTTCAACCTTGAAGAACAGGCTGTGGTTGGCATAGCTGCAGGTGAATCCAAGAGACTCAAATACTTCCCTGAGTCTGGTATACCAAGCTTTTGGAGCTTGTTTGAGTCCATACAGTGCACGATAGAGGCACCATACAGAATTGTTCGAGTTTCAGAACCCAGGGGGAGGCCATAGGTAGATTTCCTCCTCAAGTTTACCATTCAGAAAAGCAGACTTGACATCCATCTGATGGATCTCAAGATCATGCTGAGCTGCAAGTGTGAGTAGAAAATGGATGGTGGAGAACTTAGCTACTGGTGCAAAGGTCTCTGTATAGTCAACACTGTAGACTTGGGTGAAGCCCTTTGCTACCAGACAAGCCTTGTACTTTTCAACATCACCATTTGGTCCTCATTTGATCTTGTACACCCATTTTGAGTCTATGACCTTCTGGTCGTGTGGGCATGGAACCTCCTCGTACAGGCTGATCTTCGCAAAGTTTGACAATTCATTGGCCATTGCTGCATACCAACTGTCAGCATCTGAGTGACGCATTGCCTCTGCAAACGTGTTTGGCTCATTGTCGCATGCTGTGCTTGCTTGGTAAGCAGTATGTACTTGTTGTGGCTGACTGTGCTTGTCTCCGCTCTAGCTCAACGCTTCCTCACACTCTGTGGCCACTTCCTCTGCCTCTCGCACCCTCTCTAACCTCTTATTTACAGCTCTCTCGGTAGGTAGGGTTGATGGCTGGTATGCATTGATGAAATAACATTGGTCATCATCAGGTACTGGCTCTCGCCTCAGTCAAGCAGATCTTCTGACTGCTGGTGGTGGAATGGGAACCGGATAAGGTCCAGGTGGCCTTGTGGCTGTGTCGTTTCGATGTGTAGGCATGCGGGAGGGTCACTGGGAGTGTTCTAGGTGTGTAGATTGATTTGCTTGTCTCCGCATTGGCTCAGAATCGATTTTTTCAGCCTTTGGTGGCCTTGTGGACTTGGAGGGCAAACGGCTTTGATCAGTTGCAATCGGCATGTCGTCTTGGCTCTCTTGGGGTTCGTTTAGGGTCTCCCAATCTCCCCTTTCACTATCTCCCCCATCAGAGCTCTTATCAGAGAGATCTGGTGCCATTTCACTTGCAGGCAGGTGAGTTCATTCTCGAGTGTCTTTCTCATTGGTAGCTGGCACTCATAGGTCCGTTTCCTTGGTTACCAGGTTGATTTCGACTCATTCCAGTCCACTTCCCTTCCCTTCATCAAATACAACATTGCGTGTTTCCACAATTTGACCAGTAGGGCGATGAATGCAGATGTAGGTGCTTTTACTTGCAGAGTACCCTAGAAAGGTGCACTCGATGGA
Organism: Pisolithus thermaeus; assembly: GCA_024663475.1. Lineage (NCBI taxonomy): Eukaryota > Fungi > Basidiomycota > Agaricomycetes > Boletales > Pisolithaceae > Pisolithus > Pisolithus thermaeus. The sequence continues at coordinate 280,183 of JANFAF010000058.1, forward strand.
CTTGACATCTAGCTTATGACGTTTTTCTTCAGGGATGTGTGCATGTGCAGTGCAGCCAAAGACTTGGAGATGGGCAACTGAAGGTTTGTTGCCAGTGTAGGACTCATAGGGGGTAAAATTTTGGCCAAGTGCCTTTGTAGGGAGGCAGTTTATGATGTAGGCTGCATGTAGTACTGCATCCCCCCAGAACTTGTTGGGTAGTCCAGCATCGTTGAGCATTGCATGAGCACACTCAATGAGTGTTCAGTTCATCCTCTCCGCAACACCATTCTCCTGAGGTGTGTATGCATTCATCTTTTCATGATGTATCCCCTTAGTCTTCAGATAGGCTTCAAATTCCTTCGAGCTATATTTGCCACCACCATCACTACAGAGGTAGTTTGGCTTGCATCCAGTTTCAGCTTCTGCACAGGCAAAGTACTCTTTGGTAAATCCAAATACTTCATCCTTTGATTTGGCCAACCAAACAACTAGGTGATGAGAATGTCCATCGATCTACATGACAAAATACCGGTGACCAGTTCATGCTGTAGTTTCCATGGGTCCACACATGTCCAAGTAAGTTCTATGGAGGATACTTGGATTTTGCACATCTGACTTCATCGTTATGGGTTTGCAGTGTTGCTTCCCTTTTAGACAGGCTTCGCAGATAGACACATCATGGTCCTTAGGGCCAGTCAGTTCCATCCCAGTAACCATGTCCTTCTCCTCGAGTTTAAGGACATTTTTTATGTTGGCATGTCTGAGCCAACAATGCCAGACCTCGAGTGTAGCCCTAGACATGGTGGTGTGGGTGGTGAGAGCTGACAGTGGTATCAAAGAGTCGAGTGCTTCTGGTGCATTTGATATGTATGCAGAGTGACTGCCAGACGTGACACTTGCCTCTAGGATGTATAAGGATTTCCATTTGGTTGCTAGAGCTACAACTTTGTCTCCAGCAAGGACCCAGCACCCTCATTCACCAAAGGTAACCTGCAGCCCTCTTGAAGCTAAGGCCGGTACTGACAGCAAATTTTTGTCGAGATCTGGTACATAGTACACGTCCCATAGAATAGAAGGGGTTGACTTGCCATTGTCGAGGTGCATAGCTACCTCAATTCTGCCCTTTCCGGTGGCTAGGATTGATCTACCGTCACCAATAATGACTGACTGCATTGGGTTTAACCTTTGGAACAAAATGAACCACGTGCATTGGCAGCACATATGGGCTGAGGCACCGGAGTCAATGACCCATTCCGATGCACCTGTACCGGAACATGTATGTGCCATGAAGAGTTGGAGGGAGGTATCATCTTCATCTTTGACCTGTACAATTTTGGCTGACAGTTCACCCTTCTCCTTAGGCTTGTCATTCTGTGAGGTTGACTGCGAGGGAGTCTTGGCTGCTTCGTCCACTTTCTTCTTATAACACTCATTCTCTGTATGCCCATTTTTTCCGCAGGGTTTGTAAGTACACTGCTTCTTCTTTTTCTTCTTGTCAGTTTGTTTAGACTTTTTGTTGGCAGTCATCTTGGCAGTCAGTGCCAATTGAGACTTTGCTGACTGTTGAGTCTTTTCCTCAACTAAGACTTGGGCTTTGATGGTGTCTACTGAGAGCTTGTCATCTGATGCCATCAGGATAGTATGGAGGGTGGAGTATGATTGTGGAAGAGATATGACCATGGCAATTGCCATGAGAGAGTCATCAAGTGGTTGACTGAGTGATGCGAGTATGTGGGATTTCTGGTGCATAGCATTCAGTTGGGTTTCCATGGGTTGGTCATCTGCAAGTGTTCCCCAGAATAGCTCACCAATAATGTAGGCAATTGTTTGCTTTCCTTTACCCTCATACCACTCTTTCAGTTTTTTCCAGGTTTCTGCAGTGGTTGTCACATACTGTCACATGGCATTGATCACAGTTGCTTGTTCAAGGCAATGACCAACGCATGCTGTTTATCTTTTGATAAAGTAAACCTATAGGCAGGCAATAGGCAAGTTGCGGCTTGCGATGGGGCCTCTTGCAAATATATCAGCAGTGATGTGTAGATGTACCGACAGGGACAGCCTTGACTACCACTTGATATTTGAGAGGATAAGTCATACTAGATGATAACAATAGGGATTGAGCCCAGTCAACTAGCAGAGCAACACTCTGAATAACAGGGGAAGCAAGAGTTTATAGGAGGAATCCTACTTGCTAAGTAGGTAGCTAGGTAGCAAAAGTACAAGGATTCTCTATCGCTATGCTGTGGGTTTATATACCCCACAGGCGATGAGAAGACTGCCATATGATTGCCATAAATGCATACTAAACCAAACAGGACGGGGTTGCAAAGGAGATCCCTCCACAGGGTATTGAGTCAGAGTGCCCTCAGTGATGTACACCAAGTCATGGGTGACACACACCCTACTCATCATGACTCCTCACTGTGCTGGACCATTTGTGACAGGCAAATAGGAGATTTTCAGGCATGACACGACAGAGGTCACGTGCCTGGGAAAGCAAACCTGACCTGTAAGGAAGCCTCTAAATCCCATTGGGATCTAAGAAGCGAAGAAGGGTAAAGGTAAAGTAAAAAGGGGAAACATACGTAAGTGAGGCCATGCCGTAAACGTAGAGTCCATGCACTTGCCCCTAAGGCGGGCAGCAGTGCAATACAAGGCATCACTAGGATGCAGGAAGGGGAACGATAACAGATGGCAGGCTTGGGACAATGAGACGTGTACAGTAAGCAGCTTGGAAAGGAAAGAATGGAAATGGCGCATGACATCACCCCCCTCTTTTAACCGTGGCAACTCTGCTATGGTCAATCAGTCGAAGTTGTCAAAGGGAAGGTCCAGGTTCGCGTTGATTACCGGTGGAAGGCTTGGGCTGTCTAATAGGATGTCCATGAGGGTCAGTCCACTTAGAGCCTTTACCGTTGTGACACGACCAGTGACCAAGTCTTCGACAGTCGAGGCAGGTATGTTTGTAGAAGGGGTGGAACGGGTTGAGAATGACCCATCCTGCGAGTTCGAGGCGAAGTTCAGGGGTGGAACGGATAGGGTAGAAGTTGCAATTTGGGAGTGCTTCCATTGTCTTTGTTGCGTTGAATATATCAAATGTCCAGTATTTGCATTCATCGAAGACCTTGAGGAGGAAGCTTCTCCACTTTTCGACTCTTTCTCTTTCAAATACCCACATGTCATCACATCTTTCTCTGAGGATCTGGGCCGCAATGTTGAGAAATTTTCTTCTGGCAACCTCTTCCTCTTCTCAATGTCAACATTTGTGAATCCAGTGGGCTCCTGGAACAGATCCATCTTCACTCATTGACTCCCTTTCTTCAGTCATAGTATCGCTTGTCTCTTTCCTGTCACTGCCAGGTACTGGAGATATGTCCATTCGGTCTGACTGTAGGCTTCGTGACATCCTTTGACCCGGTCCACTTTCAGTGAGGTCCCTGGCACTACCTCCATCTCTCCTACTCTCAGTGGCCGATGAGATGTAGCCTTCATGAAGACTCTCTCTTTGCATAGTTGAGCTACCAGCTGGAGGGGTTTCATAGTCAGAGGGAGTGGTGACTTTGAAAGTGACTTGTTTAAGAGCGGGTGGAACATGGCAAAAGTCATGAAAGGACTGGACGAGCTTTGTACCAAACTTGAGGTGGACAATATTGACCAGTGACCCTAGCATTTTCTGCATTTGTTCCACATTTTTCATTCCTTCAGCCTCCATGTAAGCAGTTCCCAGCGATTGTTCATCTAGCACAGTGTCTCCAACCTTCAGGACATTTGCGGTGCGACCGACAGTATCTTTGATGCTTCTGTATATTTGATGCAGCATCCGTAGGTGTTCGTGGTCGCTTCCTGAGTTCCATCCTTCCCAGTCCCACTGCTCAAACCCTTCGAACATCCAAACATAACCTTCGTACTCTTGTGGGTTGCACAGGAGTCCGACCGGTGGTTCGTCTTTTTGGGTTTCATTGGGGAGCTTGGGCGTGGTTGTGTCATTATTACTTGGGACGGATGATGAAGGCCCTGGGGGAGGCATGTTACACTGGGCTTGGTAAACTGGTTCCGGCATGGGGTAAGGGCAAGCTCTGGGCGTCATAGGTGTAGCCCTTCTTTTTCCCTTTGAGAGGTACCATATGTTGAACTGCGAATGGGGGTTCTGCGGCCCATTGGCATTGGCATCAAGAATGGATTCAAGGGTGGACTTGTAGACTGATGCAAACCGGTCTGACATGGATAAACTGGACTGGGACAACTGAGGTGATGTGGGGGATGTAAAGTCATAGTCGGAGTCGAAGGAGGGCGTGGTGTCGAGTATGTACTTGCATGACTCAGAGTTATGTCCATCGTCATAGTCAAAAGAAGACATTTAGTTTTGGTGACGATTAGAGTGATGAGGGGACTTCTGAGAGTTTGGTGGCTTGAGACACCTCCTTTTATACTCTTCAAGGACTTCTCCTGCATTAACAAGGTTTCCTTCTGGTTCCCAGGTATTGCTGGCATGTCCGTATCCACTCCACTTGACCAAATAATGCGTCCTTGTACTGCATCCTGTTTTCACCTCTTTGTGGTTTAAAATAGACTCAATCTCCCATTCAGGGACGTCATTGACTATATCGGGTAAAGGTGGGGGTGGTGCAGGACCGTACTCTTGGGTTTCCATGTATGGGAAGATCTGAGACGTGTGGAATACCGGGTGTACTCGCCATGTGATTGGCAGTTCGAGTTCCACTGCAACATTATTAACGATCTTCTTTACACGAAAGGGGCTGACACGTCGTGGGGCCAGCTTTGTTGACTGGACATCGCATCTTAGGTCCTTTGCGTCGAGCCAAACAAGATCTCCTAGACGAGGAGGTGCGTATGAAAGGGGGTCGGGGCCTCCTTTTGCCATTCATTTGGCAGCTTTCTTATGGGAGATAAGTGCCACGTCACAGGCATGTGCAAGGTTCTCGAGTCATTCTTCTATGCCAGGGGCCTTGGATGCATGGATGGCGGGATAGGGGTCTGGGTCGTATCTGTAAAGCAGAGAGAAGGGTGTTTGTCTGTGAGTCATGTGAATCCTGGAATTATGTGCGAACTCAGCCATCAACAGGTGGTTGCTCCAGTCATTAGGTTTTTTGGCACAGTACATCCAGATGTATGTTTCGACTTCTTGGTTGACACGTTCTGCTTCTCCATTAGTCTGAGGGTGGTATCCCGATGAGTAGCGAGGTTTGATATGTAGCGCCTTGTACAGGTTTTGCGTGAAGGCACTTATAAACTGGGGACCTCAGTTGGAGATTACTGATTTGGGGATTCCAAACCTTGGATAGACATGTTGGAGCCAAAGGTCGGTGAGACCTTTGGAGTCAACAGTCTTTTCTGTAGGGACAAATACCACTGCTTTGCTTAGGCCGTGGTCGACAATTGTTAAAATGGAGTCGTGACCTTTGGAGCGTGGGAGGTTGGTGATAAAGTCCATGGATACTTGCTTGAACGGTAGTGGTGTCGAACTTTCTATTGGTTGTAACAGGGGCAGATGATTTTGTTGAACAACCTTTGAAGCCTGGCAAGTAGGGCATCCACGGACATACTCTCTGATTTCCTTCCACATTCCTGGCCAGAAACAGTTCTTGTTTAACTTGGCCATCATTGCCTTGACACCCAGGTGTCCAGCAGAAGGGTGGTCGTGGAATTCAGCTAGAGTTTGTTTTCTTGCGCTCGGAGGTATGTAGAACCTTCCATTTTTGGTTTTGATTTTCATTATGGGATCTTCATTGATGTCATTGTCTTCTGTTACCACATAACTTTGATCAGAAGGTGACAAACGCCTTATTTCTTCATATGTTTCCTTCGATACTCTCAGCATTCCATTTTCCTGAAGCAGTTTCTTCTGTTGAAGTGGTTTCTTTTGTTGTTGAAACTTGGTTTTGGGACTTTCACCTTCGAAGGCTCTTCTTGTTCTTTGTTGAGGGGCATTTTCGAGGTCGTTTTGACCAGTGCAGGGATGTTTTTTGTGGTTTCACCCCCCTCTTTTAGCCAAATCGATGGAGGAAGTACCATAGTTTCGACCAGTGTTGCCGCAGTAAAAAGTGGGTTTCGCGACAGTGTGTCGGGGATGATCATTTGACGACCAGGGTTATGTTTGAATTTTAGTGGGAAACCTTGCATGTAGGCGAGCCAACGTGCTTGGCGTCCAGTTAGGTTTTGCAGTTCCCGATAATACGTTAGATTTTCATGGTCAGTGTGAATGATTGTATCTTCCACCAGGCATAACAGATAATGCTTCCAGGCCTTTAGAGTGCATACAACTGCCATCATTTCCAGATCATATACTTGATAGTTTTGTTCAGCTCCTTGGAGTGACTGCGAAAGATATGCGATCGGATGTAATTCATTGTCTTCGAATTTCTGGCAGAGTACGGCTCCTGTGCCAAGTTTCGAGGCATCTGTGTAGACTTCGAATGGTTTGTTGAAGTCAGGGAGACGAAGTACGGGGGCCTGGCTCATTAACATTTTCAGCTTTTGAAACGAATATTCTTCATCTTCTTTCCAGTGCCACAGTTCATCTTTCTTTGTTAACATGTGCAAGGGTTTTGCGACCATAGTGAACGACGGAATGAATTGTCAATAGAAGTTACAGAAGCCTAAGAATTGTCGGACATCGTGGACATTGTTTGGGGTTTTCCAAGTATGAATGGCGTCAACCTTGATGGGAGCCATTTCATATTGTCCACACTTGATGGTGAAACCTAGGAAGTCAATTTCTTTGGCTTCAAAGACGCACTTCGACAATTTTAGTCGTAAATTTTCTTTCTTCACTATTTCCAAAAACTCCTTCATGCTTTTCTTCAGCTCTTCACATGTCTTTGCATGAACCATTACGTCGTCCAAGTATATGATGGCCTTTTTGTTGATTCATAGTCGACCGAACTTTCCGTCCATATATCTTTGGAACGTCGGGGGGGCATTGTTTTGGCTGAAGAACATTACAGTGGGTTTATACACCCCTTGGGGTGTCACGAACGATCCTAACAACGTGTCTTCTTCTTTCTCCACTCAGATATTGGTGAAGCCCCAGTGAACATCAAACTTTGCAAAGTATTTTGATTCGACCAACTCGTCAAGGATTGGTTTTACGAGGGGAAGGGGGTAGTGATTGGGGACAGTGAACAAATTGAGCTGTCGGTAGTCTTGTATCAATCGTTTCTTTCCATCCTTCTTTCCTATGAAAAAGACTGGTGCTGGTGGGACTTTGAGGATATTGGCATTTTGATTTTTCTTGATTTTTCCAGTTCCGAGATTTTCCTCGAGGAACTCGTTGAGTAAGTTCATTTCGTCGTGTGACAACAGATATATTTTTGCTGGTTTGAAAGTCTTCAAATCCTTGTTTGTGTCGAGTTTGATAGTATGGTCGTAGCCAGGTTGGTGGGGAGGTAGTGGGCAATTTTCTGAAAACACTTTGGAGTAGTTAGAATACTCAGGTGGGAGTACCACCTCATTGTGTTTTAGATTGGCCTCGAGTTCCATCGATATTGATGTTTGGTTTATCGAGATGGACACTTCTGGGGTTCCCCATCCAATGATATGGTGTTTGACCCAATCTATTACTGGCTGGGCTTGTTGAAGCCATGGCATTCCGAGTAGGAGGCTTTCATTTTTGAGATCCATGACGTAGGCGTGAAGTTTGAAGGTTCGACCATGCACTCTTCCAGTGAAGAGTGCTACGGAGTTGATGACTTGTTTCATTGATCCTTCGAAGCTTTGGGGCAACCATGGATGTTTGATTTTGCATACTTTTAGACCGTGTCTTTCAACTGCTTCTCTGCTGATAGCATTGCGCTCAGCTCTGCTGTCGATTGCAGTTCTTACCGCTTGATCATTTTGCTCTACCAAGTATAATGTGCCAGTTATAGTGTTGACTGATGGATATTCGGAATATGCTGCTAGGGACATTAACTTGGGAGCTGAAAACGATCTGAAACTACACCTCTCCTCAGTTGCGGTCTTTCCGAGAGAGGGTTTTAAAAATCCTCCTTTTTATCGGAGGCGAGTGCCTTTTTGAGTTCCTCGAACTCGCTTGCACTATACTTCAACTTTACTTCTTGCAAGACAGAGGTCTTCTGGAAGTCTTTCTTTGAAGGGCAGTTATGACTGATGTGGCCTTGTTTTCCACATCCATAACATGATCCATCAAAGTTCAATGAGCAGACTTCTTGAAACCTAGGGGGTTTCCTTTTCTGGGGTGGCCTATATGGAGACGGCTTCTTTTGCCGATCTATGTCCATGGCCCACGGATCATTTTTCTTGGTCGTACTGTTTCTGCCTTCATCTTGATACATGTGTAGGACAGTTTGATCTTCTTTCATGAGGCAACTGTTATACACTCCCAGTGATGCTTTAGTGGTTTGTGCATCGACGGTGGCATCTATCCACTGTTGGACAGTGGTAGGGATTTTTCTGGATCAGAGGATCCATTCGGTAGTGTGGGGGTTTAGTCCTTTTCTGAAATAGACTCCAGCCTGTCGATCATCATGGGAGATGTTGGCTCAGGTAATAAGATCTAAGAGCTTCCCAATATACTCGCTCAGGGGCTTGTCATTTTGTTCAATCTCAGCCATCTTCAGGAAGGCTAGGGCTTCTGTGTCACTGACTTTGAATATTTGTTCCATTCATTCAATAAAGGTGGTCCACGAGTCTAGGATGTAGACATCACCGGCTTGAGTGGTGCACTCTTTTAAGTAGTTTTCAGCGAAGTGGATGGATGAGCCTTGGCTCATGAACGAAAGGGCGAATCCAATTTCTCTTTCATCAGTATTATAGATGTGATGATTGAGATTGAGGTAATTGTTGACAGAGGCAATCCAGGCTTCGTATTTGCCACTTATTCCATCGAAGGGTGGAAGTTTGCCGAGACCTAACTCTTTTCCTCCTTCGACTATTTTTCCTTCTTGCCATTCGGTGGAACCTCCTGGGATGGTGTATGACAGGAACACAAGACCTTGATGTCCTGTGAGGGCTTCATACCAGGTGACGAGTTCCTTTATGTTTCTGATGGTCCTACTTTTGAAGGGGTCTGTTGTTTGGGCAAATTGCTGGAACTGTTCTGTGAGCTTTGCTACAGTTTCTTGTTCTCCAACTCCAGTCATCCTGAGATCTATTGATGTTGACACTGACTCAGGTGCTGTGTGAGTCTCTTCTTTGTCAATCCTTTTTCCTGCTAGGGGTTCTGGTTCTCGGATTTGATGGAAGGACATTGGTAGCTGCGAAGTGCTTGCTAAAGGTTCTAGGGCTGGTTCCCTTCTACCTTTGGTTGGTGATACCGGAGTGTTTGCTTCAGGATTGGCTTTGGTTGGACTTGTAGAGTACGGCTGAAATCTTTGAGAGGTTGACCTTTCAATCTTTTCAGGCACTGTGGAAGATGTCGATGTATGTGGGGGAACTACTGGAGGCTTTCTAGGCCAGAACTTTGATGACCCTGCATCGGAAGACACTTTTGCTTTTGATTATAATCCACAAGACTCGAGGGGTCTCCTCTATCTTGGGTACAAGTCGAGATGTTACTTCGAGAGACCTTTTCAGGAATTCCTAGTGGTACCTCAGCCTACACGACAGGTGTAGCTTTCACCACCTAGTACTCTTCTGAACCTAGGCTTTACTCCTCGAATAACTGACACTTGCTGATAGGAGTGTGATGGGGGAATATAACGACGAGAGGGTGTCATTATAGGAAGGTTTGTGATTGTGGGGTTTTGTCACAAGAACAATACCTGACGGACGATGTGATGCTTTCTGCTACAACCTTACAGGAGCAGGGATCATGTTCGCAGATATGCAACGTGAGGGTACTTTTGCTTTTGTTGCGCGGCATTGATCACAGTTGCTTGTTCAAGGCAATGACCAATGTGCACTGTTTATCTTTCGATAAAGTAAACCTATAGGCAGGCAATAGGTGAGTCACAGCTTGCGATGGGGCCTCTTGCAAATATATCGGCAGTGATGTGTAGATGTACCGACAGGGACAGCCTTGACTACCACTCGATATTTGAGAGGATAAGTCATACTAGATGATAATGATAGGGATCGAGCCCAGTTGACTAGCAGAGCAACACTCTGAATAATGGGGGAAGCAAGAGTTTATAGGAGGAATCCTACTTGCTAAGTAGGTAGCTAGGTAGCAAAAGTACAAGGATTCTCTATCGCTATGCTGTGGGTTTATATACCCCACAGGCGATGAGAAGACTGCCGTATGATTGCCATAAACGTGTACTACAGTGAGCAACAAAAACGTTGCAATGTTTGCAACATTTTGATTGTTTGAGGTATAAGTTGGGATTGGATGTGGCTGTGCAGATGTGATAGGGGAAGGATTTGTAGCCCTTGCTCTTGGCTTTCCATTGGTGGTCTTTTCAATGTCAGGGGTGTAGTGGCTGTGATTATATGAGCCAATTACTGAGGCCTATGCATTGCAATGTTTTTGTTGCTGACACCATAGTGGATGAAATCGATGGTGTGAAGGATATATTTGGAGCAGAAATGCCAGCTGGTGCTTACATAATATATCACATGATTAATTAAATGGTTTGTCAGTGAACAAACAAAGCCAAAAATTGAATTTGAGTGATGTACCCTCTGTCCTGTACCACAACCCAAGAAATCTCTTTTCTTGCTATTCTCTCAGGAAATCTCAGCAACTTCTGGCGTTTGTGGCATTACCATGAGTAGGGTGTGTTCCCAGCACCACAAGTCCCTTAAAAGGTTGCTAAAATTCATCCCAGCACTGTTTCCCCTGCCAATGCCTGCAGGATCCTGGCACTCATCAGCATTGGGAAAGGTGAAAATGGCAAGTAATTCAGTCTGACACTTCAGGGCATGAAGAATGAACTAATCCCCTCCCAATATGTGCATTCTCACAAAAGAAAATTGGGTATCAAAGTTGAGGTGAGGCAATGCCCTCCTCTGCACACCAGGTGCCAAGGAGGATCAGCCAGACTATGCCCTGTGCTGAACTGTGGATCACTGGGAAAGCATTATTGGGTCATAGGTGACCAATGGGGACACCTAGGGAGAGGTGGAAGGGGAAAAAAATTCTACCCTGGCAGCCCAGTAGGTCATTCCACCCAGAGCCCTTGGAAAGTAAAGAAGGGTTTGACTTCCACCAACCTTGATACTCAATTTTCTTTTGTGAAAATGCACATATTGGGAGGGGATTAGTTCATTCTTCATGCCCTGAAGTGTCAGACTGAATTACTTGCCATTTTCACCTTTCCCAATGCTGATGAGTGCCAGGATCCTGCAGGCATTGGCAGGGGAAACAGTGCTGGGATGAATTTTAGCAACCTTTTAAGGGACTTGTGGTGCTGGGAACACACCCTACTCATGGTAATGCCACAAACGCCAGAAGTTGCTGAGATTTCCTGAGAGAATAGCAAGAAAAGAGATTTCTTGGGTTGTGGTACAGGACAGAGGGTACATCACTCAAATTCAATTTTTGGCTTTGTTTGTTCACTGACAAACCATTTAATTAATCATGTGATATATTATGTAAGCACCAGCTGGCATTTCTGCTCCAAATATATCCTTCACACCATCGATTTCATCCACTATGGTGTCAGCAACAAAAACATTGCAATGCATAGGCCTCAGTAATTGGCTCATATAATCACAGCCACTACACCCCTGACATTGAAAAGACCACCAATGGAAAGCCAAGAGCAAGGGCTACAAATCCTTCCCCTATCACATCTGCACAGCCACATCCAATCCCAACTTATACCTCAAACAATCAAAATGTTGCAAACATTGCAATGTTTTTGTTGCTCACTGTAAACCAAACAGGACAGGGTTGCAAAGGAGATCCCTCCACAGGGTATTGAGTCAGAGTGCCTCGGTGACATACACCAAGTCATGGGTGATGCACACCCTACTCATCATGACTCCTCACCATGCTGGACCATTTGCAACAGGCAAATAGGGGATCTTCAGGCATGATGCAACAGAGGTCACATGCCTGGGAAAGCAAACCTGACCTGTAAGGAAGCCTCTAGATCCCATTGGGATCTAAGAAGCGAAGAAGGGTAAAGGTAAAGTAAAAAGGGGAAACATATGTAAGTGAGGCTGTGCCGTAAATGTAGAGTCCATGCACTTGCCCCTAAGGCGGGCAGTGGTGCAATACAAGGCATCACTAGGATGCGGGAAGGGGAACGATAACAGATGGCAGGCTCGGGACAATGAGACGTGTTCAGTAAGCAGCTTGGAAAGGAAAGAATGGAAATGGCACATGACACATACATGACACCACTCAGTGGCTCATCCTTCAATGTGAGCATTATCTGCACACAGGCCTCTCTGTCCTTTACAAGCCATTCTTCATGCTCATCTGGGTGGGAGGTAGGGTTCGGAGCTTGTGTCTTGGAACCAGCAATGACATTCCAGAGTCCTCGAACTGACAAGACTTTCTCCATTCAAAATTTCCACATTTGATAGTTTGAACCATCATCTGTGAGAGCTGCTATGTCATAGAGCCTACTAGATCCTTGAGAGATCTTAGCACTTCCAGCTGCTGACGTGCTTGCACTCAGGGTTGTCCCTGCCTTCGTAGGAGGCAGAGTGGGTCCAGCCTTGGAGGCAGATGTTGAAGATATATCTTGTAGCTAGTGGTACCACTTGTTCGAATATAATTTGAGTATGTTAGAGCTCAGGGCTCATAACCTCTTAGAAGTTGGCTGTCAGACTTAGGTTTTTCCTGTGAGAGGGAGACTCAGACTTCTAGTCAACAAGTCTGAGGTGCAGCAAAGGAAGAATGTTCAACCTGAGTGGCAGAAAGGTATTATGTAAGGCTGTGTGATGACTAAGACATAGAGGAAGGGGGTAGAACCACGAAACTCCAACATTGTTTAGACATTATATGAGGTCAGCGGGCCTGTTCATGTGTTATGCATATTCAGTTCACTCCTTAACAACAGGCCTACTCATATGTTACTGTCACTCCTGGTACTCGGGCCTGCTTATTTGTCATGTCAATATTAGTTCGGTGGGCCTGCCACAGGCTGTCCATGAGTGTTGGCATTTTGGCACATGGGTTACCCATGAGTTGTGACTAATGTGACTACATGGGGTCTCCACTTATTGCCATGTGCACGTTCTGCCACTCCAAAAAATGCCTGCATATGTGTGGGCTGTCCAAGCAGGCCCTTTGGCCAACCCATTCCACATATCAACTGATTGACCCATGGCAGGACACCACCTCCATCCGACTTCTTTCAGATGACATCTCCCTGCGGTTTCAGCTCGTAATACTCCCATACAGATGAATGGGAGTCCGAATGCTCATTAGGGATGGGCACTTAGACATCCAGGTCCCACTCAATTACATGCTTGCTCACTCACCCAAAGTGATCCCTTGAATTTTCATCGATTTCTTAAATTCCTCGGGTGGTGTGGGCACTTTGGGAAATGACCAGAACAAATTGCATTCACGGACAACCATGACCTCGTGGTAGTCCTTTGACACGTGATGTACATCCATCCAATAAATTTCGTGAGGGCATGAGGGCACTCTGTCAATGTTGATCGATATGATTGACATGATGTCATAGATAAGATAGGCACTGTGGAATTCCAATCTCAGCGCCGAAGCCGTCCCTAGTCAGCTCTGTACCACAAATTATAGCCCCCTTAGCAGCTTCACGAGGCAAGAGGAACATTACGCGTGCAGACGGTACGTTCGGCCAAGTAACTAGTATACAACGTTTCATCTTGCGGCGAACAAACCGAATGATCCGTGGGGGATGTAACTACTAGTATCGCACCGCCATGTCTCTCCGTAACCTTATCGCCTTGCAAAGGGTTGCATCAACACTGATACCCATTCGCCCCTGGCACCAGAAATCCTCTGATACGTTGGCGAACGATGACTACACGGGGCTTGTTAAATCAGCTTGAGCGGCCATTCAACGCACTTCTCCTGATGCGGTGGCCTAATAACGAGTGCAAGAAGATGTCACCTGATTGCACAATTGCTGTTTGCACCTAGGATGTGGATGGCGTTGGAAACAGTAAACTTCGAATCTTGGAGGTTTTATAGGTCTGTCCCTCATACCGATCATATTTCACCTACCACTGAACGACGCACGAGTCTCCAACGTTGTCATCGCTTCGAATAGGTACATAAGGAATCCCCTTCGTTGGCCCCACAACATGAGAGGAGCATCGTGCATGTAGGGGATATTGCACAGTGGCATAATATCGTCTTAGGTTGTGACGAAAAGATGAATTGGCGGATGCAGCGCGGAACTACTTGAGTTACACTTCTCCTTCTCTTCATAGCATCGTAGTCTTATCAGGTGTGAGATCGATGGTAACATCGATAACAGCCACCTCAGGGACGTCGACTATCCCTGCTTTCTTCTTAAAACTTTCAATGTCCTCCAGAAACTTCGGCGGGTTGGCGAAGCGGACGACACCGATGCGTAGATCCGGCGGGGTACCTGCGCCATGGGACCGAAGGTGCTCCCGAGAGTTCAGCGATGCCAGAAACGAATTGGTATATACTGTTGAATGGTAAACTCGGGTGTTCTGTCCATCACTCGCAGGGCACGGAAGACTGACATTTTCCGATGACGAAGGACAACGCCAGGAACCACATATCCTGAGCCTCCAACACCTGAAGGAAATGTAAGAGTGACGTAGTCATAGCGTAGTACATCATACGTACCATGGCGAACATTGCAGTGGCAACTAGTCTACCATGAAGAGCTTCAACCAAGTTACACTACAGACCAGACGGATCAAACTTACAATATCAACGAACATCGGTTAACAGCATATATAATAAGGGTCTTCAGGAGACGCTTCGTCCTGAGTAGATTTCGTCAGGGATGAACCAACCATCGCGGACAAAAATCACCTCGGGAGCGCTGAGCTAGAGCCCCTGTCATACAAAAGTACGCAGAGTGATATTGTAATCAGAACCTCAGCAAGTGCCATGATGGCCACAGCGGGTGTCACGCCATAAAACTAGGGAAAACGACGTGTGAGCCAGTGCACCAAAGCGTCTGTTAAAAGAACTACCGTTATCCGCGTAACGATGCTGGCCTCGTGATTGACCAACCTATGCGCGGAGATCAGTGTTCCTGCGAACATGGTTGGACAGGTTGGGGTACTCCAGGATTGCTGTCTCTACTTCTTGATTAGATGCCAGTAGGTCTCCCGTGTTCGAAGAAAAGTACAAACCCATGCCAAACCCTGTCGAAATATCGTGATCAGAGCGCCCTAATCCCAATAATACACCCACCAAACTCAGCTAGTACGGATAGTATCTGCCGCAACCCCATTATCCCAAGATGTATTCGCCATGAAAAGCAAATGTACTGACAATTGGGACAGTCACCCACCACTTCACTCGAGAGCGATAAACTGATCACCATCAAGAAAGTCTCTGGAGGTAGGCTTAGGGGGACATACGGTGATAGATTTGATGCGTGAAGAAGCTTATAAAATTTGGTTGGTGATTGTCAAAATGTGACAGATGGTCAACTCACCATTGGACTGCAAAAATCACGAGTACCTGCAACAATGTCTGGTCATAAATGGTCTGGGGATGAAAGCAACGCACATTCACCAAAACCGATGCCTAAGGAAGGAAACTTTCAGTGTCCAGTAGGAAGCGGAGTATGCGTACTGGTAATGACCTACATTATGTCATCAATTAGGAGTAATTTTGAAATAGAAGGGTATACGAACCAGACAATATACTCCAAACTCGTCGGCACACCATAATTGGTTATCTGCAGTAATTGAGGACGATGGTTACAAGAAGTAGACACTTTCGTTTCACCAGGTAGTAATATAAGGCGTGACAGGCTAATCCCTAGTTGGTCGCATTTTCAGTCATAAACATGAGATACTCACCGAACAAGATATGTAGGGTATCGAGAATCCTGACTTCGCGTAAGCAGATTTGATGGGTATCAGGGTAGTTTCATTCACCATACGGCAGCAACGAGGAACTTTATGGTCAGGGCATCCTCGGAGTCGTGCAAGTAATACACGTAGGTCTATAAATCAGTAAGTCGAGCGTTTGCTTGAACATTCCGTCTGAAACGTCCCTGGAGAGTTGCTACGCCATATAATCTTGACAGGAAATAAGGACCTGAGAGTGTCAAGCACGGCATACACACATAGCGGAGACCAAGCCACCGATGAGGGCAGGACCTATGCGAATATATAAGCAAGCAAGGCGCATTAGGTTATGGAGGGTCTTCACCGAAACTGTCCGAGGTGCCCATATTATCTGGTTAACTCGTATAATGAGGGTCCTCAACGAATTCGCAGTAGGATATGGGTGGGGAAGTGATCGAAGGTTGGAAGACTGTATCGATTTGATAGTGGAGCAATCCTACCATTTTTTAAAGGACGAAATGCACTAGTTAGGATATGGACTCTTGCATTGCCCGAGCAGCATTTCTTTCCAAATAGAACAACTCCTGGAAATATTTGCTTGATCCTCTGGAGATGATGGAACCCCCAATGACAACGGCTATCTGCGACACAGTAATTGGCCCATTTGTGTAGCAACGCCGCTTTTCCAATTGTCCTCGGGTGCTCGGTTAGTTGGCAGAAGGGACGACTCATGGTTCTTGTAATGTCCTCGAAATAGATGGAGAAACGATCAGTATCATGCGTTATAGTATCTCTTACACACCGCCTTCAAGCAGCGGGAGTGTCACATGGGAACCACCGTACAATTCCACGTCCAATTGACTTCCCCGTGATTCTCGTGCGACTATGATTCCATATCACCCGAAAATTCAAGCCTAGATGTACGATAGATCGACCGTACTGGGCAAAGTCTAAGGAACGTTGATCTGGTTTGGTGTTGGGCATCTGGACAGTGGATGATACGCCTGGTGTTTCAACGTTATAGCCGGATATGGAAGATGCCTGGATGTGGTGTCCGCCTAGTCTCTCCAGTAGGCCGAGCAGACCAAAGACTCGACAAAAGATAACCGTTCCTCCCGAGTATGGCAACCGTCACTGGTGGCTGTTCCAAGGCTGTAGTCGGATCCTAATATGCCCTGGTCCAATATTTTTTCGATAAGGATTTCGATGTTTCAAGTGCATCAGTTCCTCCAGGCCAACCTCAGTGACGGCCACTTGGTTGGAGGCTCTAATACTTCCAGAGGGACCGCTCATGGCTGCTCCTGACCTTGACCTGCCCTCCTCGGCGTCGTGGTCCAAAATTACCTTTGATTCCGCTGTCACAGCCATGAGAAACCTCATTCGACTCTCAGTCCACTCCAAAAAACGCCTGCGTGCACGGTGTGGACTGTCCCAGCAGATCATACGGCCCACCGGTTCCGTCATATTTCCGGTTCACCCATCACCCGACTCTGCTCCTCCGACGTTCTTCAGACGGAAAGGGATTCAGAGCTTCCAAGGCCCCTTCGACCGTGCGGTTGCTCACTTATGCAAACAGAACTCTCGAGTCCTTTTCTATGTTCCGAAGCTGTCCGATGACGTGAGTACTTCTGGAAGTGACAGGAGTAAATTGCATCCATGGGACACCCACGACCTTTATGCGGTGCAATGTTGTTCTGGATGTAGAGACCGCAGCCCGGTGTATAGCATCGAATCATTCCTTTGACGCGCTGAATATCGATTTATCGCGAGCCCCTGTGCCGTAGAATGTGGCCCTTCGGTAGCCCACAAGGTAAGAACAGTGATATTTCCAATAAATCCCAGTATACAATGTCTTAGCTTGTGGCAAACAAGCCAAACGGTGAGTAGAGGATGTTACTACTGGTTTACACTGTCTCGTCTCTCTGTAACGTTGTCGCCTTATCAAGAGATGCATCAGCGCCGATATCGATAATAACCACCTCATGCATGTCGAACCGCCTTACTTCATCCTGTGGTCTATGTTCGTCCCCTGAAAGCCTTGGCAGATTCACAAAGTGGATAGTGCTGACGTGTTCACCTGCGAGTGACTCGGTACTCGAATTCTGGGGTCGAAGGCGTTTCCGGCTATTCAGCGATGCTAGAAACGAGTTCGCATATACTATTCAACGGTAAGATAGAGTGCCACATCCACCGTGAGCGGGGCATAGAAGACTGACACGATCCAGTGATCAAGCTCAACCCTGTTGACCATGCAGTCTGGACCTCAATGACCTGGAGGACGTGTGAGAGAGGCATAGTGTATTGTAATAGGTTTTACGTGCTGTGGCGAGTTCCGCAATGGTGGCTAATCTACGACGAAACGTTTCAGCCAAGTCGCGGTTACAGAACGGAGGCATTACAGACTTACAAATTCAAAAGACACCGATTGACAGCATAGATGATGAGGGTGTTCAAGAGACGTTTTGTTCTAAGGAGCGTTTTTCAGGAATGAACCAATTGACGTGAGTAAGGATTACCCTGAGGACGCAAAGCCAGAGCCACTGTCATACAAAAGTACGCAGAGTGACACTGTAATAAGAACCTCAGCAAGTGCGGTGGTGACCGTGGCAGGTGTCGTGGTGTAAAACTAGGAGCAACGGCTTGTGAGCCGGTGCATCAAAGTGTCTGTGTGAAGAACTACCCTAATCCGCTGAAGTTCGAGGACCTGCATGTCGACGAACCTGTGCACAAAATCAGTATTACTGCGGAGATAGTTGGACAGCCTGGAGTACGTCGTAACAACTGTCACTGCTTCTTGATTAGCATGAGTCTGTCGTGGTGGGAGATTGCACGAACCCACGTCAAACACTATTGAAATATCATCAGAAATGCCTCGTAAGTATGATACTAAATGACCTACCAAAGTGAACTAGAACTAATAGGATCTGTCGCGACCATGTCACTAAATGATACTTTCGCCAACATAATCAAATATGCTCACAATCGGGGCGCTTACGAACCACCTCACTTGAGGTCGACAAACTGACTACCGATCAACGAAGTCTCAAGAAGCAGTTCGAGTGAGCCGTACGGGAGTGTATTGCATGTGCGAAGAACCTGGCGGGATTCTGGTTTAAGCATCAACCCACAACAGAAGGTCGCTTACAATTGAACTGCACTGATCATGCACGCCTGCGATACAGTCAAATCTTACCGTAAGGTTCGCGAGGCGAAAGAAACATACATTCGGTACAGGCGATGCCTAAGCGAGGAAAACGTTTCAAATTGGTTCGTGCCTTTTGGAAATTGCGGTGTGCGTACCGATAATGTCCTGTCATATCTCAAGAGCGGGATAAACATTTGAAACGAGGAGGGATACGGACCAGACACTATACCCCAAACTCGTCGAAACGCCGTAATTGATTATCTGCAATGATTAAGTATAACAGCTACGCGGAGCGGTCGCGTTAGTTTCACCAGGTAGTAGTACAAGACATGACACGCTAATCAGCCGTTAGCCATCCATTCACTTACGTATACCAAACACCTACTGAACGAGACATGTATTGTATCAAGAATCCTGATTTCGCCTGAGTAAATTTGACGGAATGTGTCATAACACACCATATGGCAATAACCAGTACTTTTTTGGCAGAGGAGTCTTCGGAGTAGTGCATGAAATACACATAAGTCTATACAACCGATAAGTGGAGACCGGGGTAGAACATTCAGTTTAAAGCGCCCCTGGAGAGTCGTCACTCCATATAATCTTGATACGATATAAGGACGTCAGAAGGGGGATTGGTCAAGCAATGCCATACGGACCCAGCAGAAATCAGACCCCCAATGAGGATAAATGGGACTATTGCAAAAGCATGAGCAGAAAAGACGGCATTTAGTTATGAAATGCATTCACGAAACTCGCCAGGGAAACCCATGTCGCCTGAATAACTTGTATAATGGAAACTCGTCGATTCGAGCGTGGGGTATGCTGAGGAGCGAACCTGACCAGGCGTATCAATTGGATGGTGAAGAAACCCGGTCTCGCTTTTTAAACACGAGGGTTGCATTTGTGTGTTAGGAGAGTTTGCATCGCTCCGGACCATACCAGGCCACATCATCCCAGCGTTTGTTTGACTTGGCAGAGACGATGAAAACCATAACGGCAGCGGTCAACTTCATTAACTGCGTTATTCTGCAGTGGCACTGAGTCTTTCCCATCTTGATGTGTCGTCCTGTGCCTCAAGGTAGCCTGACGAGTCACCGTGGATTAGCAACCAGGGACAAGCCATCCTCAGAAACAGTGTGTGAAAAACAAATAAGTCTATATATTGCAAGTAAAGCACTGGGCGGGGCGGTCCGTTTAAAGCGCTCCTGGAGAGCCGCTAGCCCAGATAACCTTGACAGGAAATAAGGACATCAGAAAGGAGATTAGTCAGGCAAGGTCACACATACACAGCCGAGACCAAACCCCGACAAGAATAGACCTATGGCAGATGACTCAGACAATTGGACTATGTCTGGCTATGAGAGGGCTTCACCGAACCCACCAGTAATACCCATGTCGTTTCGGTAACTTGTATATAGGGAGCTCATTAACAAACTCACTGGGGGGGTAACTGGAGAAGGAATGGAGGGTGCCTCGAATTGGATCCGGTTTCGCGTGTCACAAGAGAGAGATAGTACCAGTGCGATCATGAGAGCTTGCACGTCGGAGCATTCACTTGCGCCCACTAGTGATAGTTAACTCCGATAATTCGGCCATTTTTATAGTTCGTGCTCGGAATGACTAGGAGGTGAACGAAAATACTGCCAAATGTCAACGGCTCGTGTTTCAAATGCACCATTGGTCACGTGGATGTCTACAAGTGCCTGAGTTGGGAGACGAAGAGAGGGGCATATTGTGCTGGGCGAGGTTTGAGCGCGGTCGTTCTGATTCGGCATCGCGGTCTGGCGCATAATAGGGAACCAAATCTAAAACGATCCGTGGAATGGAAGGCGACTCACCAGCTAAGGCTATAGGTAAAAAATGCTCCTCGTCGACTGGCGATACCAACTTGTTGCGAAGATGATAATATTAATGGCGTGCATAAACAAGTTGGTACTGACCACTATGACCAGGAGTCATATTAGGTCCCACGGAAAAACTCCGATCGATATGAAAGTCTAACCTTCCGCTCCCCGCATCCTCCGTAGTCCCCGTTCCCCGAGTAATGTTTGGGGAAAAACAGTTGAGCGCGGGCGTTCAGTGATATACAGGCCTTACCTCAGCTGTCATCGCGTTTCAGGACAAATTACGCTGGTGGCTGGCGGTTGCACCAGGTATAATATGCTGTCGTCAATGCCAGCCGGGCAGTCCCAAGGTCGATACAACAAATCATGATGAGAATCTGATTGCCACGTTCTCTGAAATGTTGTAACATCGGTATACAACTAGGAGCCTGCTTGGAAACCACGAGCATCTCAGTGCGCGAAGGTAGCTATATGTAATGGCAAGGTGCATGTGAGTGGTGCACGTTGTGCGCTCCAACGACATGGAGGCTCGACCATTTGGCGAATGCAGGGCACAGATTAGTAGAGCCGCGAATTTGTGAAGTTTGATATTCGTATAAAGCTTGACAGTGTGCTTACGGTTTACAGCAACGCGAATGAGAGAAATCTTATGATGCAACACTGTATCGATACCACTGGTGCTTCTACCTGGTCCTACCACCAACTACGCTGACAGATCCATGCGAAACAAGCAATGTAGGAGAGTTGGAGCATTACACTCTGGACAATGTGGATCATCCATGATAGAGTTCGATATGCACCTACGCGAATAAGCGAGGGTGTACCTAAAGCACTGAAAAGAATACCCACTCGTAGCAAAAGAGATGTCCGCACGCAGTTGTCGTCGGCTCATCACAGCAGTCCTTCAAACAAATCCGACAATGGTAAGAGGGCGCAGACGACCTGAAGGTTTTCCTGTTGGTGGGAGCTGACGAATAATTCAGTTTACCATTCCTGAACCTCCTTCGTTTAAGATAGGAAGATCTAGGGAATTTGCTTGCGCCTATAAACTCCAGGTTAGGCTTGATAATGAACTAGAAAATAAATAGTACCGTGTTTTGTCGTGTGAATTCCATTTGGCCTTCGGTAGTTCA
Source organism: Pisolithus thermaeus (assembly GCA_024663475.1). Lineage (NCBI taxonomy): Eukaryota > Fungi > Basidiomycota > Agaricomycetes > Boletales > Pisolithaceae > Pisolithus > Pisolithus thermaeus. The sequence goes on from JANFAF010000058.1 coordinate 302,166, forward strand.
CAGGTATGTCTAGCGACGCATCATCACTCGAGGTAGACTCGTGATCCCATACTGGTTCCGACATAACAGTATCATCAAAGCGGACTTCGCGGCGCCTACCACTGTCTCCCGATGCAAGTCCGGTTGAAGAAATGATTGGCGAGGAACTAGTTGGGCTGTGTGGAACAGATGGTGATGAGACTCGCGATGTTGGTTGGGTGAGTGGCAAGGAAGTTCTTGCTTCTCGGAGATACTCCAGCGTTTGGTTGACAGCGGAAACGCTGATTCTCGCAGACTCCGGTGAGGTGGGGTTCGTCGAGTCGGGCATACTGCGTAGCAGAGCATGAACTGGAATGTATTCATTATGTAGTTACTGCACTCACCATCTCGTCGAGTTACACGCATCAGGGACCTCCAGAACTGACGTAGATTTGTCTGTCCCCCAAAAAATCTTCGGATTAGACGAGACGGAGGAGTTAAGTGACAGTTTTGTAACGCAACCGCCATCGCTCGTCCAACCCAAAGATGTCGGCGATCCGGCTATTGGACCGGGCAACTGGATCCCGGGAGATATCAAGGGGGGAGAGCGTGCAAAGGAGCTGTTACTACCGTCCTCGTGGCTGGAGTGTACAGATCCTTTGGTCACACCATTGGTGACAGGAGTCGCACGAAAGGCGGGAGGTCCATCAGAGCGGGGACTGGACGGACTTCGATAGCCGATAGACGGTATTGTCTGTGCGCTTGACAATAAAGGTGTCCCCACGGTAGGCACCATCGATGAAGGCGAATGGTTAAGTTCCTGATGGCTATCAGCATACTGGTCTGTATCTACGTTCAAAGACGGAGGAACAAATTGTCGCAGCACCCTCTCCCTGGGAGAGGGCTGGTCGATGATGGGTGGAGCGCAGCATGACTGAGCATCCAGTCGAGTCGAGTATTCTGAGTCGACATGGTTTAACGTTGGACTAGAATAACCGCTTGCAGTAGGGGGACATGGCGTAGAAGAACCACACAGGGAACTGTAGGCTTCGCCACTACGTCCAAGTTGGCTGTCAATGACCTGATCAACCAATGATGGCAATGAAAGCTGACGTTCCTGATGACTGGTGGGCACTGCGGTGTAATTGTCGTCCTTAGGACAATGAACCGCGAACAAGTGCTATGACAAGGTGTATGAGAAATGTCAATTTGTCCTCCAGGGGGTATAGACACATGTTGGTAGGTTTCATGGTCAGCAAAGCGAAGGTCACAATTGATGCATTTCGGGTGGTTGCCAAAATGCCTGATATGACTTTGCAATGCGTCGCAAGAATCAAACTGCCATTGGCACAAATAGCAATGGGATTCTGGATGCTGTAAAGCACCATGCTGCGACGCGAACATACTAAGGGAGTAGACGGTTGGCATAGCGTTGCCCTACTCACCTCCGCAAAATCAAACCTATCCTTGAAGCCCATTTGGCACGTCTCACACGTCGGGTGCCTCCTGGATGACAGATAATGGTGCGGCAGATCCGTTTCGTCGACGATCAAGCCTTTACATGCTTCACATGGAGTTGGCCGATGCACCTCCACCACGTGCTACGGTGTGACGAAAAGTGTAATGAGCCACTTGCTCCGTAACATTGATCCAGGACATACGATACTGTAAGCGTCATCACTTTCGAAACCCAGGTCGCACTGCACACAGACAGGGTGAACGTCGTTCGAAGACTCCTTATAGTGTTGAAGGAGTAACCCTTCTTCGGCATAGCGAGTACTACATGGCATGCAACGATAAGGATCACGGTGTTCCTCCTGGTGCTCCTCCAGGGATTCCACGTCAAGGAAAACACCCTCACCACAAACAGGACAGGAGTGTGCCGTCGAAATACGGTCGGTCAAGGCCGACTGGGCCGAGTACGATCCCCTACATATGTGGCATTCAAATATAGAGTGAACTCCGACCAGATGGGCTTCCAATGCAAAATAAGAGGCAAAGCTTTCAGGGCATCGAGGACATTTGAGTTCCTCGCAAGGGCTCGGTATGCGGGAAGGAGGGTGATTTGAACTTACGTGCTGGAAACTCGTCAGCTGCTTACTTCCTTTAATGGCATAGCGTACTCACAGATTGTAATGCAACAGCATCCACGAACCCAGTCTGGCATTTTGCACAGAGCGGATGACGGTCAGAAGAGGTAAAATGAGCAGAACGCTCTTCCGCCGAGCGATACGTGGTTTCACATACCTCGCACCGAAAAGGGTGTGTGTATTCAACCATATGATCGCCTGGTGTTTTGGCATCTCTGACGATGCCGTCCTGACGTACGGCGCAGCGATGAACCTCGTTGACGTGTGCCTCCAGTGATGCCGCAGAAGTGGCTTTGTGCTGGCATGCGCTGCAATTTGGTCCACCAGGATGCTTCGCGCACTCAGAGCACGAATATCCATGAAAAGAACCGATGTGACGAATTAGGTCAGTCCAGGATGGGAACCGCTGGTTGCAGTGACCGCACTGAGGACCACTACGTATCTCTTCGGTTGACGGCAACTCCTGCGGTGAGGGTGGGGACGTCTCTGCCTCAGTCGCCACGGAGGGTTCACGTCCACGTTGGGAATGAGCGTCCGATCTGTGCCTTTCGAGTTGTTCCAGCGTTAGGAATGCCTGGTTACATGTTGAACACATGAAAGGGTGCTTCTTGGTCTGCCGATGAGAAGCCGAGGCATCTGCAGTTTGAAAAGACTCCTGGCAGATATCGCATTTGTGGACGTTTGAGATGGATGTGTTTGGGAAAGCTGGGGTCGCCGGTGCTCTAAGCGGATGCACGTGAGAGAGGTGCTGAAAGGTTCATCAGCAGTTTCAGACCGTCTCTGGACGAGGATCACCGAGTACATACGTCGGTAAGGTCGTCCATGTCGGGGAAGAATGAGTAGTTGCCTGCTGAGCAGAAGAAGCGAAGGGGCATTGTAGCCTAGCCTGGATATCTTTTATGAGACCGGGGTCTAAGGGCACGGCTGCACCGCGTGTTTTCGCTGCTACAGATGAACCAACCAAATTCCCAACTAAACAGAACCAGGCTTGGGTGCCTGGAAGCCTCAGTATGGGACATGGTTTTTCAATGCGACCCTCCCAGCCTAACGGACTAGCTGTCCTGGGTTCGCAGGCCATGAGACTGCGAACTTTTGAGACGGCCACCATGATGGTTCCGTGTTGAAGTCAAGAGCTTGCTGATTACATAATACATGCGCGATGTCACATGTGGCTCGTTGGAGGGGACAACGATGTCCTCAGCGCCCATCACCCGGTCTTGCTATGTCCGAGTAGTCCCACCCGCGTGACATGAGCCTTGCCTGCTACCCCGCGCATATGTTGCCGAACCTGCATTCTCAACACTGACCTCATTTTTCGTCAGGACCGGCAAGACAAAACCCCGAGGTTCTTCGAAGGTAACAAGTCTCCCGTTCACATAACTCGCAATACGCCGTGGACCCGATCGGGATTTGGTGCAGGAGAAGTGCTACTTGATGCTGATTAGATAAATGTTTCAGGTGGGAGCTACATATGCGGCTGAACGAGACCGCTACCGGAGTTCAGCCAAGCTGCCACGCATGATGGTGGTGGATCAATCGATCATCCACCTGTTGCAGCCGGGCCAGCATGTGCGGGACGATGCCGCTAACATGTATCCAACCTTCACATTTCGAGGCACGGACCACGAATCGTTTTCAACTGTGGTCATCGTCGAAGGAGCTGATGTGAATACACATCTCAAGCAGCCCAGGTCGGTGACTGATACTCATGATTGCACGGTATAACGAAAAGTGCTGTGACCCAAGGTGAACTCCATGGAGGAAGAGGGTCATTGTAATCACCCTCCCACTGCGAGTGAGTCCATTATGACACTGTTTCTCTATATGATGCTCCTAGACGGTCAACCTCTGCCAGCAGCTCCAGCGCATAAGTACGCAAATCCAAGTTTATTGTGCTGAGAGACTTGTCTAGTTGCGACTGCTTATGTTCCATCGCCCTCTGAAGTTGGAATTGAGGTGATGTCCAAGCCAAAATTAATCATTCCACAGTGGCCTTGAGCTCCAAGCAAGGTTGTTGCCAGAGGCGGCAGCACTTCCTGAGTATAAGTGTTTCGCGCAGGAATACACGCTGACCTTCGCTAGCAGTCATACACACCAACCCCTGTAACAGGGCTAACCTGGGGGACCGTTGAGGACTAGCGTGGCTCACACTAGAGATAGAATAGCCTTCTGGTCGAAATTCCAAAGTAGTAATAGAGCAGTCGTGTATCAAGACGTCAGACGTTTAAAGTTCAAATGGCGGTGGGGGTTCGAGTGCCACCAGTAGACGTATGCACGTGATCGCGTTCTACCAAGGATGTCTACATGGTGCGTGAGTCGGGAGACGAGGAGAGGAGCATTTTACGTTGGGCAAGGTTTGCACGCGGTGGTTCTAATTCGGTATCGCAGGTTTGCGCACAATGGGGAACTAAAAACGATAAACCTAAAACGGTCCGTGAAATGGAAGGTTGAGCGTCTCACAAGCTGAGGTTTACAGTAACTATGTGTAACAAATACTCCTCATCGATTGGCAAATACCAACGTTGCAACAATATCGTCTGTGACATGCATGGCGTATGATGTGCAAATGGGTTGGTACTGATCATGACCCGCGGAGAAACTCCAATCGAAATGAAAGTCTAACCTTCCGCTCCTCACATCCACCGTAGTCTCCGTTACATGAGTAGTACCTGCAAAGAAAACAGTGCAGCACGAGCGTTCAACGTTCAGTACTCAGTGATATATAAAGCCTACCTCAAGCCGGTCGCTGGCGGTTGTACCAGGTATGATATGCTTTCGTCGATGGCAGAGCACGCCCAACGTTAATAGAACGAGTCACGGTGAGAATCTTATCACCACATTCTCTGCAATGTTGTGGCATCGGCATATAAACTAGGAGCCCCATAGGAATCTCAAGCATCTCGGTGCGTCAAGGCAGCTGTATGTAATGGCAAGATTCATATGAGCAGTTCACGTTGTGCGCTCGAACGACATGAAGGCCCAACCATTTTGCGAATGCTAAGTACAAAACGGTGCAGCCACGAGTTTGTGAGGCCTGAAATTCAAATAAAGCTTGATGGTGTGCTTACAGTTTACAGCGATGAGAAGGAGAGAAATTTTATGATGCTACACTGTATCGATGCCACTGGTGCGTCTACCTGGTTCTGCCACTAGCTGCGCTGACAGATCCATGCGAAACAAGCAATATAGAAGCGTTGGAGCGTTACATTCTCGACAATGTGGACCATCCATGATAGAGTTCGATATGCACCTACACGGATAAGCGAGGGCGTACCTAAAACACTGAAAAGAACACTCACTCGTAGCAAAAGAGGTGTCCGCACGTAGTCGTCGTCGGCTCATCACAACAATCCTTCAAACAAATCCGACAATGGTAAGAGGGCGCAGATGACCTGAAGGTCTTCCTGTTGGTGGGATCCGACGAATGATTCAGTTTACCATTCGTGAACCTCCTTCGTTTAAGATAGGAAGATTTAGGGAATCTGCTTGCGCCTATAACTCCAGGTTAGGCTTGATAATGAAATAGAAAACGAACAGTACCGTGTTTTGTTGTGTGAATTCCATTTAGCCTTCGGCAGTTCACAGGAATGTCTAGCGACGCACCATCACTCGAGGTAGACTCGTGGTCCCATGCTGGTTCCGACATAATAGTATCATCAAAGCGGACTTCGCGGCGCCTACCACTGTCTCCCAATGCAAGCCCAGTTGAAGAAATGATTGGCGAGGAATTAGTTTGACTGTGGGGAACAGATGGTGATGAGACTCGTGATGTTGGGTGAGTGAGTGGCAAGGAAGTTCTTGCTTCTCGGGGATACTCTGGTGTTTGGGTCACGGTGGAAACGCTGATTCTTGCAGACTCCGGTGAGGTGGGGATCGTCGAGGCGGGCATACTGCGTAGCAGAGCATGAACTGGAATGTATTCATTATATAGTTACCGGACTCACCATCTCGTCGAGTTGCACGTATCAGGGACTTGCAAAGCCGACGTAGATCTGTCTGTCCCAGAAAAAATCTCCGGATAAGACGAGACAGAGGAGTTAAGTGACAGTTTTGTAACGGAACCGCCATCGCTCGTCCAACCCGAAGATGTCGACGCTGCGGCTACTGGACCGGGCAACTGGGTGCCAGGAGATGTCAAGGGGGAGAGGGTGCAAAGGAGCTGTTACTACCGTCCTCGTGGCTGGAGTATACAGATCCTTTGGTCACACCATTGGTGACAGGGATCGCACAAAAGGCGGGAGGTCCATCAGGGCAAGGAACTGAACGGACTTCGATAATCGACGGATGGTATTGTCTGTGCGCTTGACAATAAAGGTGTCCCCACGGTAGGCACCATCGATGAAGGTGAATGGTTAAGTTCCCGATGGCTGTCAGCATACTTCTCCGTGTCTACATTCAAAGACGGAGGAACAAATTGTCGCAGCTCGCTCTCCCTGGGAGAGGGTTGGTCGATGATGGGTGTAGCGCAGCATGACTGAGCATCCAGTCGAGTCGAGTATTCTGAGTCGACATGATATAATGTTGGGCTAGAATAACCGCTTGCAGTAGGGGGGCATGGTGTAGAAGAAGCGCACAGGGAGCTGTAGGCTCCACTACTACATCCAGGTTGGTTGTCAACGACCCGATCAGCCAACGATGGCAACGAAAGCTGATGTTCCTGATCCACATGACTGGTGGGCACTGCGGTGTAGTTGTCCTTAGGACAATGAACCGCGAACAAGTGCTATGTGTATGAGACATGTCAGTTTGTCCTCTAAGGGGATATAGTCTCACATGTTGGTAGGTTTCATGGTCAGCAAAGCGAAGGTCACAATTGATGCATTTCGGGTGGTTGCCAAAATACCTGATATGACTTTGCAATGCGTCGCAAGAATCAAACTGCCATTGGCACAAATAGCGATGGGATTCTGGATGCTGTAAAGCACCATGCTGCGACGCGAACATACTAAGGGAGTAGACGGTTGGCATAGCGTTGCCCTACTCACCTCCGCAAAATCAGGCCTATCCTTGAAGCCCATTTGGCATGTCTCACACGTCGGGTGCCTCCTGGATGACAGATAATGGTGCGGCAGATCCGTTTCGTGGACGATCAAGCCTTCACATGCTTCACATGGACTTGGCCGATGCACTTCCACCACGGTCTACAGTGTGACGAAAAATGTAATGAGCCATTTGCTCCATAAGATTGATCCAAGAAATACAATATTGTAAGCGTCATCACTTTCGAAACCCAGGTCGCACCGCACACAGACAGAGTGAACATCGTTCGAAGACTCTTTGTGGTGTTGGAAGGGTAACCCTTCCTCGGCATAGCGAATACCACACGGCACGCAACGATAAGGATCACGGTGTTCCTCCGAAAACACCCTCACCACAAACAGGACAGGAGTGGGCCGTCGAAATATGGTCCGTCAAGGCCGACTGGGCCGAGTACGATTCCCCACATATGTAGCATTCAATTATAGGATGAACTTCGACCACATGGGCTTCCAAGGCAACGTGAGAGGCAAAGAGTTCAGGGCATTGAGAACATTTGAATGCTTTGCGAGGACTCGGTATGTGGAAAGGAGGGTGATTTGAACTGACATGCTGGAAAGCCGTGAGCCGCTTGCTTCGTCTAATAGCACGACATACTCACGTTGTAACGCGGCAGCGTCCAGAATTTGACCTGCCCTCCTTGCGTCGTGGTCCAAAATTACCTTCTTTGATTCCGCTGTCACAGCCATGCGAAACCTCATTTGTCTCTTCCACTCCAAAAAACGCCTGCGTGTGTGTGGAATGTACAAGCAGATCACACGGCCCAACGGTTCCATCATATTTCTGGTTCACCCATGGCCCGACGCCGCTCCTCCGAGGTTGTTCAGATAGATGGGAAGTCAGAGCGTCCAGGCTCCCTTCGATGTGCGGCTGTTTACTTACGCAAACTAAACTCTCAAATCCTTGTCTATGTCCCGAAGCTCTCTGGTGACGGGGGTACTTCTGGAAATGACAGGAGTAAATTGCATCCATGGGACAACCACAGCCTCTATGCGGTGCAACGTTGTTCTGGATGTAACGGCCCCAGCCTGGTGTATAGCATCAAATTATTCCTTTGACACGCTGGATATTGATTTATCGCGAGGCCTCGGTAGTTCACGAGGTAAGAAGAACAGTGATATATATGCAACGATTCCTAGTATACGATGTCTTAGCTTGTGGCCAACAAGCCGAATGGTGGGTAGAGGATGTTACTAGTTTACACTGTCTCGTCTCTCTGCAATGTTATCGCCTTATCAAGACACGCATCAGCACCTATATCGATAACCATATCATGTACGTCAACCCGTGTTACTTCATCCTTTGGTCTCTCTCCGTCCCCTGGAAGCCTTGGCAGATTTGCGAAGTGGATAGTACTGACGCGTTCATCTGCGAGCGACTCGGTCTTTGAATCCTGTGGTCGAAGACGTTTCTGGCTATTCAGCGATGCTAGAAACGAATTGGCATATACTATTCAACGGTAAGATAGAGTGCTCCACCGTGAACAAGGCGTAGGAGATTCACACGATCCAATGATCAAGGTCAGCGCTGTTGACCATGCATTCTGGGCCTCAATGACCTAGAGGACGTGTGAGAGCGACGTAAGCATATTGCAGTAGGTTTTACGTGCCGTAGCGAGTGCTGCAATGGTGACTAATCTACGACGAAAAGTTTCAACCGAGCCACAATTACAGAATGGAGGGATTTCAGACTTACAAATTCAATAGACACCGATTAACGGCATAGATGATGAGGGTGTTCAAGAGACGTTTTGTTCTAAGAATTTTTTTGGTCAGGAATGAACCAATTGACGTGGACAGGAATTACCCCGAGGACGCAAAGCCAGAGCCACTGTCATACAAAAGTACGCAGAGTGACACTGCAATGAGAATCTCAGCAAGTGCTGTGGCGGCCGTGGCAGGTATCACGCCGTAAAACTAGGAGCGACGGCTTGTAAGCCGGTGCATCGAAGTGTCTGTTTAAAGAACTACCCTAATCCCCTGAAGTTCGCCGACGTCGATGTTGACGAACCTACGCACGGAATCAGTATTTCTGGGGAGATGGCTTGACCGCTTGGAGTACGTCGTAGCTACTGTCACTGCTTCTTGATTAGCGTAAGTCCGTCGCGGTGGGAGAATGCACGAACCCATATCAAACCCTATTGAAATATTGTCAGAAGTGCCTTGTAACTGTGATGCTAAATGACCTACCAAAGTGGACTAGAATTAATAGGATCTGTCGCAGCCATGTTGCTAAATGATACTTTCGCCATCACAATCGAACATGCTCACAATCGGGGCGGTTACGAACCACCTCACTTGAGGTCGACAAACTGACTACCGATCAACGAAGTCTCAAGAAGCAGGTCAAGTGAGCCGTACGGGAGTGTATTGCATGTGCGAAGAACCTGGTGGCATTCTGGTTTAAGTGTCAACCCATGGCAGAAGGTCACTCACAATTGAACTGCACTGATCACGCACACCTGTGACACAGTCAAATCTTGTTGTAAGGCTTGCAAGACGAAAGAAACACGCACATTCAGTATAGGCGATGCCTAAGCGAGGAAAACGTTTCAAATCGGTTCGTGCCTTTTGGAAATTGCGGTGTGCGTACCGATAATGACCTGTCATATCTCAAGAGTGGAATGAACCTTTGAAACGGGGAGGGATACGAACCAGACGGTATACCCCAAGCTCGTTGGAACGCCGTAATTGATTATCTGCAATGATTAAGTATAACAGCTATGCGGAACAGTCGCGTTAGTTTCACCAGGTAGTGATACAGGACATGACACGCTAATCAGTTGTCAGCCAACCATTCAGTTATGGATACCAAATACCTACTGAACGAGACATGTATTGTATCAAGAATCCTGATTTCGCCTGAGTAGGTTTGACGGAATGTGTCATAACACACCATATGGCAATAACCAGTAATTTTTCGGCCGAGGAGCCTTCAGAGTAGTGCATGAAATACACATAAGTCTATATAACCGATAAGCGGAGACCGAGTGAGAATGTTCAGTTTAAAGCGCCCCTGCAAAGTCGTCACTCCATATAACCTTGACACGATATAAGGATGTCAGAATGGGGCATTGATCAAGCAAAGCCATACGGACCCAGCAGAAATCAGACCCCCAATGAGAGTAAATGCAACTATCGCAAAAACGTGAGTGGACAAGACAGTATTTAGTTATGAAATGCCTTCACGGAACTCGCCCGGGAAACCCATGTCGCCTGAATAACTTCTATAATGGAAACTCGTCGATTCGAGCGCCGAGTATGCTGAGAAGCGAGGGTGATGAGGCGTATTAATTCGATTGTGAAGAAATCCGGTCTCGCTTTTTAAACACCGTTACACGAGGCTTACATTTGTATGTTGGGAGAGTTTGCATTGCCCCGGACCATACCAGGTCACATCATTCCAGCATCTGTTTGACCAGGCAAAGACGATGGAAATCATAACGGCAGCGGTCAACTTCAATAACTGCGTTATTCTGTAGTGACATCGACTCTTTCCCATCTTGATGTATCGTCCTGTGCCTCGCGAGGTAGCCTGACTCACCGTGGATTAGCAACCAGGGACAAGCCATCTCAGAATAGTGCGTGAAAAACGAATAAGTCTATATATTGCAAGTAAAGCACTGGACGGGGCGGTCCGTTTGAAGCGCTCATGGAGAGTCGTTATCCCATATAACCTTAACGCGAAGTAAAGATCAGAAAGGACATCAGGCAGGCAAGGTCTCACATACACAGCCGAAACCAAACCCCCGACAAGAATAGACCTATGGCAGATGACTCAGACAATTGGACTATGTCTGGCTATGAGAGGGCTTCACCGAACCCACTAGTAATACCCATGTCGTCTCGGTAACTTGTATATGGGGAGTTCATTGGAAAACTCACTAGCCGAGGTGTAACTGGAGGAGGAATGGAGTGGTGGTGAATGCGCTTCGAAATGGATCCGGTTCCGCGTATCACAGGATAAAAATAGTACCGGTGCGATCACGGGGAACTTACACGTCGGAGCATTTGCTTGCGCCCACCAGTTATAGTTAACTGCGATAAGTTGGTCGTTTCTATAGTAGCACTGTATTGCCTATGATACTCAGAATCTTTTGTGTAGTTTGTACTCGGAATGGCTGGGAGGTGAACGAAAATACTTGTGTTTTGTACCATTCGTCACCCGGATGCCTGAGTCGAGAGACGAGAGGGACATATTGTGTTGGGCGAGGTTTTTGCGGGGAGTCATTCTGATTCAGTATCGCAGTCCAGCGCACAACAGGGAACCAAATCTACAACGATCCATGAAATAAGTTGGTACTGACCGCATTTGACTACGAGCCATATTAGGTCTCACGGAAAAACTCCGATCGAAATGGAAGTCTAACCTTCCGCTCCCCACATCCACCATAGTCTCTGTTGTATAAGTAATTTTTGCGGAAAAACAGTTGGGTACGGAGGTTCAGTGATATACAGGGCTTACCTCAGGGGACATCTCGTTTCAGGGTAAATTTCGCTGGTCGCTCGCGGTTGCACCAGGGACGATATGCTTTAGTCGGTGCCAGAGCAGTCCCAAAGTCAATGGAACAAGTCACGGTGAGAGTCCTATCACAACATTCTCCGCAATGTTGTGGCATTGGTATATAAACTAGGAACCTGATAGGAAATCTCAAGCACCTCAGTGTGTGAAGGTAGCCATATATAACGGCAAGGTGTATGTTGTGCGCTCGGACGACATGGAGGCTCGACCATTTGGCAAATGCAAGGCACAGAATAGGGTATAAAGCTTGATAGTGTACCTTCAGTTTACAGCAACATGAATGAGAGAATCATTTATGATGTTACACTGTATCAATGTCACCGGTGCCTCTACCCGGTTCTGCCACCAGCTACGCTGACAGATCCATGCGAAACAAGCAATACACGAGCGTTGGAACATTGCATTCTGGACAGTGTGGATCATCCATGATAGAGTTCGACATGCACCTACGCGGATAAGCGAGGGTGTACCTGAAACACTGAAAAGAACACTCACCCGTAGCGAAAGATATGTCCGCACATAGGCATCGGCTCATCACAACAACCTGTCAAACAAGTCCGACAATGGTAAGAGGGCGCAGATGATGTGAAGGTCTTCCTGTTGGTGGGAGCCGACGAATGATTCAGTTTACCATTCGTGAACCACCGTCGTTTTGAGATAAGAAGATCTAAGGAATTTGCTTCCGCCCATAACTCCAAGTTAGGGTTGATAATGAACTAGAAAGTAAACAGCACCGTGTTTTGGTGTGAATTTCATTTGACCTTCGGTAGTTCACAGGTATGTCTAGCGACGCATCATCACTCGGGGTAGACTCGTGGTCCCATATTGGGTCCGACATATTATTATCATCGAAGCGGACTTCGCGGCGCCTACCACTGTCTGCCAATGCGAGTCCAGTTGAAGAGATGATTGGCGAGGAATAAGTCGGGTTGTGTGCAACAGATGGTGATGAGACTCGTCATGTTGGGTAGGTGAGCGGCAAGGAAGTTTATCAGCTTCTCGGAGATACTCCGGTATTTGGTTGACGGCAGAAACGCTGATTCTCGTAGACTCCGCTAAGGTGGGGTTCGTCAAGGCGGGCATACTGTGTAGTAGAGCATCAACTGGAATGTATTCATTATGTAGCTACCGCAGTCACCATCTTGACGAGTTCCACGCATCAGGGACCTCCAGAACTAACGTAGATTTGTTTTTCCCCGAAAAAATCTTCGGATTAGAGGAGACGGAGGAGTTAAGTGACAGTTTTGTAACGCAACCGCCATCACTCGTCCAACCCGAAGATGTCGGCAATCCGGCTACTGGACTGCGCAACTGGATGCCAGGAGATATCAAGGGGGAAGAGCATGCAGTGGAACTGTTACTACCGTCCTCGTGGCTGGAGTGTACAGATCTTTTGGTCACACCATTGGTGACAGGAGTCGCACGAAAGGCGGGAGGTCCATCGGGGTGGGGACTGAACGGACTTCGATAGCTGACAGACGGTATTGTCTGTGCACTTGACAATAAGGGTGTCCCCACGGTAGGCATCATCGATGGAGGCGAATGGTTAAGTTCCTGGTAGCTGTTAGCATACTTGACCGTATCTACATTCAAAGACGCAGGAACGGATTGTCGCAGCTCGCTCTCCCTTGGAGAGGGTTGGTCGATGATGGGTGTAGCGCAGCATGACTGAGCATCCAGACGAGCTAAGTATTTTGAGTCGACATGGTTGAATGCTGGACTAGAATAACCGCTGGCAGTACAGGGACGTGGTGTAGAAGAAGCGCACAGGGAGCTGTAGGCTTCGCCACTACGTCCAGGTTGGTTGTCAATGACCTGATCAGCCATGATGGTAACGAAAGTCGATGTCCCTCATCCACATGACTGGTAGGTACTGCGGTGCAGTTGTCGTCCTTGGGACAATGAACCGCGAACAAGTGCTATGACAAGGTGTATGAGACATGTCAATTTGTCCTCCAAGGGGATATGGGCTCACGTGTTGGTAGGTTTCATGGCCAGCAAAGCGAAGGTCACAACTGACGCATTTCGGTGGTTGGAAAAACGCCCGATATGACTTTGCAATGCGTCGCAAGAATCAAACTGCCATTGGCACAAATAGCAATGGGATCCTGGATGCTGTAAAGCACCATGCTGCGACGGGATCATACTAAGGGGGTAGACGGTTGGCATGGTATTGCCCTACTCACCTCCATAAAATCAAAAATATCCTTGAAGCCCATTTGGCGCGTCTCACACGTCGGGTGCCTCCTGGACAACAGGTAACGGGGCGGCAAATCCATTTCGTCAGCGATCAAGCTTTCGCATGCTTCACATGGAGTTGGCCGATGCACTTCCACCACGTGCTGCGGTGTGACGAAAAGTGTTATGAACCATTTGCTCCATAAGATTGATCCAAGAAATACGATATTGTAAGCGTCATCACTTTCGAAACCCAGGTCGCACCGCACACAGACAGAGTGAACATTGTTCGAAGACTCTTTGTGGTGTTGGAAGGGTAACCCTTCCTCGGCATAGCGAATACCACACGGCACGCAACGATAAGGATCACGGTGTTCCTCCGAAAACACCCTCACCACAAGCAGGACAGGAGTGGGCCATCGAAATATGGTCCGTCAAGGCCGACTGGGCCGAGTACGATTCCCCACGTATGTAGCATTCGAATATAGGATGAACTTCGACCATATGGACTTCCAAGGCAACGTGAGAGCCCAAGAGTTCATGGCATCGAGAACATTTGAATTCCTCGCGAGGACTCAGTATGCGGGAAAGAGGGTGATTTGAACTGACGTGCTGGAAAGCCGTCATCTCCTTGCTTCCTCTGATAGCGCGATATACTCACAGATTGTAACGCGGCAGCGTCCACGAACCCAGTCAGGCATTCTGTACAGAAGGGGTGACGGTCAGAGGAAGTAAAATGGGCAGAACGCTCTTCCTCCGAGCGGTACCTGGTTTCACGTATCTCGCACTGAAAAGGGTGCGTGTGTTCAACCATATGATCGCCTAGTGTCTTGGCATCTCTGACGATTGCCGTCCCGACAGACAGTGCAACGATGAATCTCGTTGACGTGTGCCTCCAACGATGCTGTAGAAGTGGCCTTGTGCTGGCACACACCACAATTTGGTCCACCGGGATGCTTCGCACCCGCATAGGCTTGCAGAGCTTCGTTGCTTTTGAACGTTTTGCTGCACTGACCACACACAATCTTATTCTGTTGTTTCAGCAACGGCACCCTACTGTGATTCGAGTGAGAACTCGTTAATGGAGTGACCAGGGTTGTCGGAGGACTGCCAGGGGCCGCTATTGAGATGTTCGACTGAGAACCTGGTGGAGGTCCGACGAGACATAACGGGACCCAGCGGCAAGACAGTTGAACCATAGGGGATGTTGGAAAGGGTATGAGGGTTGTCTGCATCATTTAGGGCATGAGTCGACAAGTGGGAAAGGTGAGAACGATGTCGCAGTGCACAGAATGACAGCAGAGCCAGCGGCACAAAGATTGAGCTGTCGGGGATGTTGGGGAGGCTTTGAAGCTTGCCTGTGTCGTTAGTAGGGCGTGAGTTGATAGGTGGGAAGAGTGAACGAAGCTGCAGCACACAGGACCACAGTGGCGTTGATGGCGATGCGCCGATGATAAGGGAGTGGGAGAAGGGGCATGAGAGGAAACTGGACGTTGGAAAGGGTATGAAACTTACCTGTGTCATTTGAGGTATAAGTCGTTAAGTGGAGAACAGCGAGAGGGACGCTACAACGCCGAGAACGGCAGCGACGATGACAACGATGAGAAGGGAGTCGGAGAAAGGGGCGTGCGTAGGAAGCCAAAAGGAGGGACGGCATGATGGCACGTAGCCGAGTAGTGCCCGCCAGCCATCGTGCCTCGGCAGTCCAGTTCTACCAAACGATAGGGACAGGAGTTATTGCTGGTGTTGGGGAAAGCGAGTTCAATGAGAAGCCAAATCAGGCACGACGAAGGTGTGTCGGAACGTGGCTAATAAGGCTTACATAAGTAATAATCAACACGTATAGGTCGATTATTTACTAGTGGTACTGTAGGTTTTTGTGCTACCACCAAGTACAGCAACATGTCGGCACTCTACAGGACACCTATCTTCAAACACAGCTCTTCCCTCGTCTACGCCATCAGCATTGAATCGAACACTCAATCCTCACACAGAATATCCTTTCACAATGACCAGAAAGTGGCTCGAGAAACGTCTCGTCGGAACCGCGCGACCTTACGAATCTGGCCTTCCGGTGGTATGCAATTCATTCATTCCGAATGGTGGTGTTTATCTGTTTGTGACAAATAATTCGCAGGGATCATCGGGGGCTCCCGCTGGGAGTGTTGCCTCTGCTTCTGAAACATCAGGAGATGCCTCTCAGAGATCGTCTTCCAGGACAAGAAACCTCTTCCATCTATCTCGCATGCTCCCAGGTCGAGGCGTATGTGATCAATGTTATTCCGTCTTTGCTACATAAGGCTGATCGCTCCAAATTGACAGAGTCAAGTATCCGCTACAGAATCAGAGCTGGGTCCCGTGTTGGTCGGGACTCGGGTCGGTGCTGCTCGGTTGGGACTGGATGCCATGACGCCCGTGTCACGAATGGGCCAGACAGCCGTCGACTGCGTGGCAAATGCCGATACGGCTGATGCAGCCACTCAAAGTTTGATTAATACGTACCTTCGCCCTCTCAAACTGTTCAATTCCATCGTTACCAATATCGCAAATGTATGTTGTCAATCCTCCTGTGCAAAACGTGTTTTGACGTAGGCGCGCAGGTACACCCTTACGCCCGGGTGGCGTTAGGATTTTTGACTGCTGCTGCTAACGTATAGCTCCTCCGTCGTATTTGTTCCTTTCGCTAACGTGATCATTTTGCCAGTTGATCATTACCCAAGCGAACCTGGACAGCGCTGTTTCAGGTCTTCTGGAAAAACTTGCCTTCGTTTACGAGTTGCTTCTGGAGGAAGATACGATGAAGAATATCGATGATATGAGAGATACCCTTGCAAATATTGTGTGGGTCGTGAGCGACGCTGCAAAGTTCGTCACGAACTACACCGAGACGAAGAGCTTCTGTAGGTCATATCGTGTTCGTCTGGCTTCCAAGTTCTCGGTAACCACGTTCCCAGGGAAAAGATTAGGCAAAAACATCATCTCCGAAACACAGTCAATCATCGATGGCTACACCCAGACCCTTGATTGCTTGATGCAACAATACCGTGACCGCGCAGTGCGAGACATTCAGTTCAACTCGTACCGCGTACTTGAAGACGTGAACCTCGAGGGGATGGCCTATGCAGCTGGTGCCGGCCTCGACAAAACCAAAAGATGCCTCGATGGTACGAGGACAGAACTTCTTCAGCAAATCATTCACTGGGCCACTGATGGTGATGTCAATGCCCCTCGCATCTTGTGGCTTCATGGACAGGAAGGAAGGGGGAAATCGGCCATTGCTCACACGGTTGCATCGTGGATCAAGGATGCAGGGGGGTTTGGGTCATGTTTCTGCTTTGCTCGTGACAAGCAAGCGGAGCGCCGGGAGCAGAAGATATTCGCGACTATCGCCCGTGGTCTAGCAGACCGTGACCCGGCATTTCGGCGAGCGTTGGCGGATGCGGTGTCAAAGGATTATGATCTGAAAATGACATGTGATGTAGTGCAGCAGTGGCAGCAACTCATCTTGGAGCCTTTGTCCAAAGTTCATGGATCGATAGTTGGCAATGTGGTCATGGTGATCGATGGCCTCGATGAAAGTGGACCCGAAGCATCGAGGCGACATATACTCTCCATACTCACCTCGGCGGAAGCCACGAACTTACCCGAGAATTTCCGCATCCTGTTGACGTCCAGATCATTGCCGGACATCGAACGTGCATTGCGTTCTTGTCCCCACGTGAAGTCGACCTCTTTGGACAACATCTCTGCGGAATCCATAGAACATGATATCCGCATGTATGTTTCTAAACAACTTCCAGAGATCGGAGACACCGAAGTCCAAGCCATTGTCCGGAAGTCGAATGGCCTATTTGAAGGTGTCCGTCTGGCCTGCGAGTCCGTCAAGTCGAATAGGCCTTGTCGGGTCATTAGAGAGCGCTTTGACGACGTTGGGATCCGTCGTTTCGGAGGTGGGGCAGCCTTGCTGGATTCCGCGTACAAGACAATCCTGGACGACACTAATACTACGCTAGCACGATTCCAATCTGGGATGCTCCAGATTATGTCAACCTTGGACCCTTTTTTTTTTTAAATAATTAAATGTGCACAGCACGCCAGCGGAGCCACAGCCACTGCAAACCCATTTGCGTCACTGACTAAGCAGAGGGGTCGGGGCTGCATACACTCGTTCACTGTTCGATAGTACAGATATTAGTGCTACTTTTAACCAATGCAGGATGATATCTACAATGTGGAGCCAAAAAAAAAATAGGTATTTTGGGTGGGAATGTGCCCGAATTTGCGAGTTCAATGGTGTAGTGGCTATCCCGGGTCGCGGGGGTGGTCACGTGACCGCCGCCGCAAATTTTCAGGAATAGACTGACGTTGTACGCTTGAACGACATGGAAGCTCGATCATTCTGCGAATGCAAGGCGCGAAATAGTAGAGCCACAGTTTGTGAGACCTGAAATTCATATAAAGCTTGACGGTGTACTTACAGTTTACAGCAACACGAATGAGAGAAATTTTATGATGCTACACTGTATCGATGCCACTGGTACCTCTACCTGGTCCTGCCACTAGCTACGCAGACAGATCCATGCGAAACAAGCAATATAGGAGAGTTGGAGCATTACATTCTGGACAATGTGGATCATCCATAATAGAGTTCGATATGCACCTACGCGGATGAGCGAGGGTGTACCTAAAACACTGAGAAGAACACTCACTCATAGCAAAAGAGATGTCCGCACGTAGTTGTCGTCGGCTCATCACAACAATCCTTCAGACAAATCCGACAATGGTAAGAGGGCGCAGATGACCTGAAGGTCTTCCTGTTGGTGGGAGCTGACGAATGATTCAGTTTACCATTCATGAACCTCCGTTTAAGATAGGAAGATCTAGGGAATTTGCTTGCGCCTACCACTCTAGGTTAGGCCTGATAATGAAGTAGAAAACAAATAGTACCGTATTTTGTTGTGTGAGTTCCACTTGGCCTTCGGTAGTTCATAGGAATGTCTAGCGACGCATCATCACTCGAGGTAGACCCGTGGTCCCATACTGGTTCCGGCATAGTAGTATCATCAAAGCGGACTCCGAGACGCCTACCACTGTCTCCCAATGCAAGTCCGGTTGAAGAAATGATTGGCGAGGAATTAGTTGGGCTGTGGGGAACAGGTGGTGATGAGACTCGTGATGTTGGGTGGATGGGTGGCAAGGAAGTTCTTGCTTCTCGGAGATACTCCGGTGTTTGGGTCACGGCGGAAACACTGATTCTCGTAGACTCCGGTGAGGTGGGGTTCGTCGAGGCGGGCATACTGCGTAGTAGAGCATGAACTGGAATGTATTCATTATGTAGTTGCCGGACTCACCATCTCGTCGAGTTACACACATCAGGGATCTGCAGAACCGACGTAGATTTGTCTGTCCCCGAAAAAATCTTCGGATGAGACGAAACGGATGAGTTAAGTGACAGTTTTGTAACGGAACCGCCATCGCTCGTCCAACCCGAAGATGTCGGCGATCCGGCTACTGGACCGGGCAACTGGATGCCAGGAGATATCAAGGGGGGAGAGCGTGCAAAGGAGCTGTTACTACCGTCCTCGTGGCT
This sequence comes from Pisolithus thermaeus, assembly GCA_024663475.1. Classification (NCBI taxonomy): domain Eukaryota; kingdom Fungi; phylum Basidiomycota; class Agaricomycetes; order Boletales; family Pisolithaceae; genus Pisolithus; species Pisolithus thermaeus. The sequence continues at coordinate 321,540 of JANFAF010000058.1, forward strand.
GGAGTGTACAGATCCTTTGGTCACACCATTTGTGACAGGAGTCGCACGAAAGGCAGGAGGTCCATCAGGGCGAGGACTGGACGGACTTCGATAGTCGACGGATGGTATTGTCTGTGCGCTTGACAATAAAGATGTCCCCACGGTAGGCACCATCGATGAAGGCGAATGGTTAAGTTCCTGATGGTTGTCAGCACACTTGTCCGTATCTACATTCAAAGACGGAGGAACAAATTGTCGCAGCGCGCTCTCCCTGGGAGAGGGTCGGTCAATGATGGGTGTAGAGCAGCACGACTGAGCATCTAGTCGAGTCAAGTTTTCTGAGTCGACATGGTTTAGTGTTGGACTGGAATAACCGCTTGCAGTAGGGGGAGGCGGTATAGAAGTGTACAGGGGGCTGCAGGCTTTGCTGCTACGTCCAGGTTGGTTCTCAACAACCTGGTCATCCAAGGACGGCAACGAAAGCTGATGTTCCTCATCCACATGAGTGGCGGGTACTGTGGTGATATCATCATCCTTAGGACAATGAACTGCGAACAAGTGCTACGACAAGGTGTATGAGACAAATCTGCCCTCCAAGAGGATATAGGCTCACGTGTTGGTAGGTTTTATGGTCAGCAAAGCGAAGGTCGCAACTGACGCATTTCGGGTGGTTGGCGAAATGCCTGATATGACTTTGCAATGCGTCGCAAGAATCAAACTGCCATTGGCACATATAGCAATGGGATTCCGGATGCTGTAAAGCACCATGCTGCGACGGGACCATACTAAGGGGGTAGACGGTTGGCATAGTATTGCCCTACTCACCTCCGCAAAATCAAACCCATCTTTGAAGCCCATTTGGCACGTCTCACACGTCGGGTGCCTCCTGGACGACAGGTAATGATGCGGTAGATCCATTTCGTCGACAATCAAGCCTTCACATGCTTCACATGCAGTTGGCCGATGCACTTCCACCACGTGCTACGGTGTGACGAAAAATGTAATGAGTCATTTCCTCCATAACATTGATCCAGGACATACGATGTTATAAGCGTCGTCACTTTCGAAACCCAGGTCGCACCGCACACAGAGAGGATGAACGTCGTTCGAAGACTCTTTGTAGTGTTGAAAGAGTGACCCTTCTTCGGCATAGCGAGTACCACATGGCACGCAACGATAAGGATCACGGTGTTCCTCCTGATGCTCCTCCAGGGATTTCGCGTCGAGGAAAACACCCTCACCACAGACAGGACAGGAGTGGGCCATCGAAATATGGTCGGTCAAGGTCGATTGGGCCGAGTACGATTCCCTACATATGTGGCACTCAAATGTAGGATGAACTTCGGCCATATGGGCTTCCAAGGCAACGTGAGAAGCAAAGAGTTCAGGGCATCGGGGGCATTTGAGTTCCTCGCGAGGGTGATTTGAACTTACGTGCTGGAAACTCGTCAGCTGCTTACTTCCTCTGATGGCACGACATACTCACAGATTGTAACGCAGCAGCGTCCACGAACCCAGTCTGGCATTCTGCACAGAGCGGGTGACGGTCGGAGGAAGTAAAATGGGCAGAACGCTCTTCCTCCGAGTGGTACCTGGTTTCACATATCTCGCACAGAAAGGGGTGTGTGTGTTCAACCATATGAGCATCCAGTGTTTTAGCATCCCTGACGATGCCGTCCCGACACACAGCGCAGCGATGAACCTCGTTGACGTGTGCCTCCAGCGATGCCGCAGAAGCGGCCTTGTGCTGGCACACACCACAGTTTTGTCCACCGGAATGCTTCGCACCCGCATGGGCTTGCAAAGCCTCGTTGCTTTTGAACGTTTTGCCGCACTGGCCACACACGATCTTATTCTGTTGTTTCGGCGACGGCACTCTACCATGATTCGACTGAGAACTTGTTAGTGGAGTGGCCAGGACTGCTGGAGGACTACCGGGGGCCGCTATTGAGGAGTTTGACTGCGTGTTGTGATTAGCCCCGAAGTGCCGACTCCAATCCATGATGGAAGGGAACCGCTCGTCGCATTCAGAGCATGGATACCCATGATACGAACCAGTGTGACGATTTAAGTCGGCCCAGGATGAGAAGCGCTCTTTGCACTGTTTGCAAAGAGGGCCAATATGTGTCTCTTCGGTTGATGGAGAGTCCTGCGGTTGGGGTGGAAAGATCTTTACACCGGTCACCACCGAAGGTTCACGTCCGTGTCGGGAATGAGCGTCCGAAGTGTGTGCTTCGAGTAGTTCTACCGTTACGAATGCCTGGTTACATGTTGAACACACGAGGAGGTGCTTCTTGTTCCGCCGATGGGATGCCAAGCCATCTGCAGTTTGAAAAGACTTGTCGCAGATATCGCACTCGTGAAGGTGCTTCTGGTTCTGCCGATGAGAAGCCAAAGCATCTACTGTCCGAAAAGACTGGTGGCAAATATCGCACTCGTGGTGCGGGTGCTTCTTGTTCAGCCGATGAGAAGCTAAAGCATCTGCAGATTGGAAAGACTTCTGGCAGATACTGCATTCGTGGACGATTGAAACGGATGTGTTCGTGGGAGGTGAGGTTGCTGGTGCTCTAAGCGAGTGTACGCGAGAGAGGTGCTGAAAGTTTAATCAACAATTTGAGACCGTCTCTTGATGCGGACCACCGAGTACATACGTTGGTAAGGTCGTCCATGTCGTGGAAGAACGGATAACTGCCTACAGGGCAGAAGAAGCAAAGGGGCATTTAACACTGGGGCGATGGCGGAATATTAGCAGATTCAACCAGGCTTGGATGCCCGGTTTGGTACACGCTTTTTCGATGCGGTCAATCCCCGCCCGAGGAAAGCTGGGGTCGTCGCTAACACTCATTTTTCGTCAGACTAGACTCTGCGGGAAGTCACGACTCGCAATACGCCATGGACCCGATCGAGATTCGATGCAAGGGTAAGTACTACTCGATACCGTTGATTAGATAAATATTCCAGATGGAAGCTACAGACGCAGCTGAACGAGATTGCTGCCGGGGGTCGGCAAAGATGGCACTCATAATGGTGGCGGATTACTATCATTCGACACCAGATGCAAAACTTTTGCGAGATCTTGAATAACTTCACAACAACTCAACAGCTATATTTCATACTTCATATATAGGTAGAATAAGGTCTCAGCTACATTCCTCCTAGATTTTATAGTCAACGGTGATGAATTGAGTGGAGCCGAAGCAATGCAAACCGAAGGGGTCCAAATTCACACCAGATGCAAGATTTTGTCACGGATTGTCACACACGGCATGCCGGCCATATTCAGAGTCCGCATAGTCCGACTGGTGTTGGCTAGGTGGACACTCGTACGCAGAACATGAAAAATCAATTCAAGACGAGTGATGTACAAAATGATAACTACGGGAACCATGGTCCCAGTGTCCCCCAACTACTGGCCCTCTAAAATCCCAAGTTGCTGGAGAATCTTGTCCGGTGCCAACAGGTGAGTGATGGCAGTCTAAGTAGGCAGGATTTTGCACCGGAACGGGTGCGGATTGAACAGTCGAACATTGAGGAGTAGAAGTCAGTGTAGTGGGAGCCTGACGGGATGGTCCAGCGACGGCATTGGCATTGGATTGGCGAGAACGTGAAGGGTAAAGGCCAGAGAACCGTGCGTCATCCTCAAGCACCGGATTATCTTCGAGATGCTTCGTGATCCTGCTGATAAGGTCATTCTTCGTCGTTTTCAAGTCGTCCGCTGTGAAACCGAGTGCGAGCGCAATATTTTTTCAAGTTCAGTCTTGTTCTTCGAGGTCAAACGTCCCTTGTACACCTCTGTGCCATCCATTGCATTGCGCTGAGCCTGCACAACTGCTGCCTTTTCTTGCCTGCGCTGCTTTCCTGCCTTGACCTTCCTTCTCTTTGCCGCCCTTTTTTCTTCCTCTTCAGCAATCCTCTTTCGAGATTCGGCGCTTGTCATGAGACCGTGTTGCCGTACTCCTCTCGTTTTACGACTAGCTTGTGCAGCTTTCGTGTTTAACTGCTCTTTCAGTAGATTGTAGTCACGTCGTAACATGACAGCATGGCTCTGTGCAGTATCACGCTGCCACTGCATCTCTTCATTTTCAGCACGAAGACGTGCAATCTCCTCCTGGTGCTCAGCTTCCTTGGCTGAGCTCAGCCATGAACGGGATGATGTAGCACCACTGAGAGGAGTTGCTGAGCGGGAAATGGAAACTGAACGGATAGACGCAGTACGAGAAACCGCAGTAGGGTGAGATGATGTCATGGAGCGAGTACGACGTGGGGACTTCACTGTGGGTGCAGCAGATGGACCTAGATCATCCAACTGAGACAATGAGATGGGACCAACAGACGAGACAAGTTTTCTTACTCCTGTGCCACTGCAGTCGTCTTCCTGGCAAACCTCTGAGCTGCTTGATGTGCTGTTAAAACCTTCACTGCTATCAGAGTCCGAAGTATCTGACTCTCAAGCCAGGGGTTTTGCAGATGAAGTTGGGTCGTAGTCAGGATCATCGGACTCGGAAGATGATGTACACCCGTCCGAAGGGAAATCTGCTGGGTACGAGGTTGGTAGTTGATCCGATGTTGAGGACACGTTGCTTGGTGCATAGTCAGCAGCAGAAAAGATGTCAGGGTTGAACGGGCGGATTCCTGTCCTCCGCCAGGCCTCCAGGATATTTGCCTGGGTGAACGCCTTCTCCCGAGCTTGCATGTACTCTTGGACAACGTGCTGCCGCTGTATGCCTTCCCCTGTTCGCCGACAATAATCCTCGCACTGCTTCGACCACGATCTCTGCAGCAGACCAAATACACCCACGTCAAGGGGCTGGAGTTTGTGCGTAGTGTGTGGCGGCAGTGCAAAGAGGTGAATGTTGTTTGCGACTGCCACATCCAACATATTCTGTGTCACATGTGACCTGTGTCCATCATAGAGGAGGACAATTGGTTTTCCCAATGTATTCCGGCTGGCCACCTGGGGGATAAACGATTTCTTGAACCACTCCAAGCATAGGAAATCACTGGTCCAGCCGTTTTCTGAGGTTGCGAGGCTATGTGGTACCACAAATTTATCAACATGGATCCTGACTCTGGTAAGGCTATGCATTACTCACCAGATGTTCGGATCAACTTCAGTCGACTCCTTATCAATGACCGTCCCAGCAAATATGAATCCTGGCATCAAGTTCCCGCCATCTGCAGAAACACATTCTATTACGGTGACCAGTTCCAAACTTCCACCTTTGATTTGGTACTTCTGACGATCATCATGAGAGAAGAAGAATTTTCTGCCATTTGATTTTCGCCCCCCTCCCAGCTGAATTCCCTTTTCATCCATGTTGTAAATATTCTCCCAGGGGATGTCGTGTGTCTTGATGAGTGCCAAAAGGTTCGTGAAATGCTCCTTGACTACTGTGTAGTTGAACATTTGAGCCCACTTTGGATCGATACCACTGGGGCGTCGTAATTTGACCTCAGGATGGCGTTTCAGGAATCAATATATCCAATTCTCTGATGGATAGCGCCCACAAAGGTCATAAACATATGGCCGGACGGTATCCTTTGCAATGGGGCGCCCAATTGTGCCGAGGAAGTGCATCCAATCGACGAGTACCTTTTCCTGGGCATCAGTGAGTAACCTCTGTTTCTTATGAGCATCTTCGAGTGATTTTGTGAGTCCATAGGCTCGTCTGTGCACTGTATGGTACTTGTGCTCGATACCCTCCTGCTTTGCAGCATGGAGGAGGCTATGAACTTCTTGATTTCGCCATGACTGGATGGTGCGGCTAATTCAGAGATCCAGTTCATCCTTTGATAGTACTGGGATGGTATGGGGTGAGGGACGATTGTGAAGGACCTTTGCTGACTTTGCCATCAAGCACCGAGAATCATTGACCTAGTTGACTAGGTTGCCCACTTGCCTAGTGCGTGCCGAGTGCTGCCGAATCGGAGTGTGAATGCTGGCCCCAGCGTGATGCCCCTGTCCAGCCTTTTGTCATGCTTGAAGAATGTTTCTTGAATAGTACACCCCTCTTGGTCTGATTCGCGAAAATGAATACTGGTGCACCTTCAGGCAGACTCAGTGCACCTTCCCAGAAAAAACCGTGTAATTTACTGCAACAGATCGGACTAGATCTTGGCTGCAAGTACCCAAAATTGCATGTTCTGCTCTGATGTCTGGCAATGTTCAATGTTTTGCAGCTTCCACAACACCTTTTTCTTAAAAAAAAGTGTCTATTCTGCATAAATACACCCTCCTTTAGATGACTGAAGTATTAGATTTTAAAAATCTGTAGTATTGCTGACTGCACAAGATGTTTTGCATGTGCTGTCTGTTTTGCATCTGGTGGCAAGCGATAGTAACATGTACCCAACCTTTGCACTGCGAAGCACACACCATGTCACCGTTTTCAACTGCGGTCACTGTCGAAGGAGCTGGTGTGAATACACATCTCAGGCAACTCAGATCGGTGGCTGACATGATTGCACGGCATAACGAAAGTACTATGGCTCGAAGTGAACTACATACACAGAGAAGGAAGGAGATTGTAATTGTGACTTGAGTCCACCATGACATTGTTTCTCCGATGATATGATGCTGTTAGACGGTCATCCTCTGCCAGCAGCTCCGGTACATAAGTACAGAAACATAACAAACCCTCCTCTCTCAGTAACCTGATGGCTCGTTTGGACTTCCGGGTTCGTTTTGCCACAGACTTGTCTAGTTGCAACTGCTTGTGTTTGATCGCCCTCTGAAGTCGGAATTGAAGTGGTGTCCAAGCCAAAATTAATCGTTCTGCAGTGGTCTTCAGCTCGTCCATGCAAGGTTATCGCCAGCGGCGGCAGTACTTCCTGAGTATAAGTGTTCCGCACAGGAATGCATACCGACCTTCGCTGACAATCATACGTACCAACGCCCGTGGCACGGCTAACCTGCTGGACCGTTGAGGATTAGCGTGGCTCACACTAGAGGTAGAATAGCCTTCTGGTCCAGATTCCACAGAGCAGTCATGCATCCAGACGTCAGACGTTTGAATTTATGGCGATGGGGGACTGGAGTACACGCTCAAGCTCAAGTGCCAACAGTATGTAGGCGTCGTGTGCACGTGATCGCGTTCCACAAAGGGTCACAGCCACCGGGTCAGTACAGGGCAACTTGCCGCTCAGCGGAACTTGGCGTCATCCTCGGACCCGCCTGCTGCCTGAAACGATGAGGTTCATAAAGCCAGCGTGGGTTACGCACAAAGGTTACACCCTTTCTGCGCTCAGGGAAAACTATACTAATCCAGGGGTCCAGATGTTGCCAAAAGTGATCAGGATACCAAGCGACAATCCATATTTTCCATCCATGTTCACCCAGATGGCTCACGAATTGCGACTGGAGGTCTCGATGCCAAGGTCCGCATTTGGAGTACGAAGCCAATTCTCAATGCTGCTTCCGAGGACTCGGGACGTCCACCAAAATCCCTGTGTACCCTTAGCATGCACACAGGCCCTGTGCTGACAGTTCGATGGGCCCATTCAGGTAGATGGCTTGCGAGCGGAAGCGACGACGAGATTATTATGATTTGGGACCTTGATCCGTATGTCAGTGTTAGCTTCGAGACAATCTAACTCACTTTGGGCACCAGCTCTGGCAGGGGCAAAGTATTTGGTTCCAATGAAGTCAGCATTGAAGCGTGGAAACCTATGAAAAGACTACCTGGTCACGAAAGTGGTAAGATACTCTCTCCGGCTCTTTTCTTCAAATACAAACCTCATACATTTAGACGTAACGGATATTGCTTGGGCTCCCGAAGACCGATATTTGGCATCCGTTGGACTCGATTCTAAAGTTATTGTTTGGTGTGGCTATACTTTAGGTGGGCTACGCTTTCAACTTCCGAGTAGCTGACTGACTTCACAATACCCAATCCCAGAGCGCATTAGAAAGTTGGACCAACACAATGGCTTCGTCAAGGGAGTGTGCTTTGATCCTGTTGGAGAGTTCATGGCTACTCAATCGGATGATAAATCTGTTAAAATATGGCGGACAACTGATTGGGAGTTGGAGGCAGAGATCCGGAAGCCGTTTGAAGACTCGCCTGGTAGCACCTTTTTCCGTCGACTGAGGTAAGTTTCTCACAAGCCTGGCAACACGTTTTTAAAGGTTTTACTCGCGCAGTTGGTCTCCTGATGGTGCCCACATCACTGCATCTAATGCTACCAATAATAGGGGCTTCGTTTTCATTGCAGCTGTTATCACGCGAGGTTTATGGACATCTGAAATAAGTTTGGTTGGTCATGAAAACACAGTAGAAGTCGCTGTGAGTTTTCCTATCGTATTCCATGCAAGACTTAAGTTCACGTCATTCTTAGGCGTACAACCCACACATATTTTTGCGGAACTCCAGCGGACCCCTTGTGACCTCGAACATCTGTTCCGTTGTTGCTCTTGGAGCTGATGATCGGTCTATCTCTATCTGGCAGACAAAATCTGCCCGACCTCTGATCGTTGCGAGGGAAGTGTTCGAGAGGCAGATCATGGACTTGAGCTGGTCAGTTGAACCGATCCTTCGTGATCCGGTTGTAATCTCATTCATCGCAGGTCGCGAGATGGTCTCACGCTGTATGCTGCTTCATCTGATGGAACCATTGCGGTGTTCGACTTTGACCCGGAGGAATTGGATGGTATAGCACCCTTCTCAGCGCAACAACAATATTTGCAGAAATTTGGATTTGTTCCACCGCCAGTACCGGAGGGTTACTCTCACGGTACCTTCTACGGTGATAATAATACCCCTTCATCCCGCATCACCCCACCTCCTTCCCCTCAGTCCCGAACAATGGAGCAACTTCAATCTCAGACTGAATTTGGATCTGACACCGCCAATGGTGGCGGCGAACAGATCAACAGGCTTGTTGCTAAGAAAAGCAACAAGAAACGTGTCAAGCCGCTTCTTATATCTGATATACCTTCAGCTTCGACATCCGATAACATTATCAATGGTGCTACTACTCAAGTACCTCTCTCTGTTGTGAACCAACCACCGAGTTCAGCCAATGGTGCAGGTTCAACATTCGCTCGACCCGAGTCTCGTTACTCCATACCCAAGTCTCGTCATCCTTCTCATTCCACTTCACCTGCACCAAGTATGCGAGGGTTCGACGCGGATGTCGAGATGGGTGGACCAAAGGAAATGGATGTTCCCATTGACGTCATCGATACTTCGTCATCCCCAGGAACGACTAGAGGGAAGAGAAAAGCGTCAGCGTTAGAAGGGGATGATCGTCCCACTCGACCCCGGACTCTTGGGGGCGACCGACCCAGGGATGCTGTCGCAGTACGTGAAATCGTTTCTAGGAGACATGAGAGATGGCATGATCTGTTGCCTGTCCCCCCCGTTTTAACGTTCTTGAGCACAAAGGTGGATGGCAGTGAAGATGTGTTGGAGGGAAGAAATTCTGAAGGTGATAGTACGTGGTGCCTTCTGATAATTTCACTGTCGTGGTCCTGATCCAATCATAGGCCCGTCGGAAGTGACCTTCGTCAGCGGCAAACAGACACAATGGCTTGATTATGTCCAGTTCCCTATAATCGCATTGACGGCATCCCCAGCATTCTGCGCAGTGGCAACGCAAGATGGTTCAGTGAGTGTGTATTCACATACGGGCCGGAGGTAAGATTTATCCTATGGCTGTGTCGTTTTGCGCGGTAGTAATGTGTTCCAAGAATAATGCCTACCATAACCCTTGATGCACCTTGTTCTATGATTCACAGTTGCAAGACGTCGCTGTTGCTACTCACTATTACCGGGCAACTTTCGTCAATGTGAGTGTATATATGACACTCACCATGGGTGTTTGTTAATGTAAAACTAGCAATGTCAAATCACAATCGGCGTACTTCCCCTCCCCTTTCATCGGCTCTTTGCTGCATGCACCGGATAGCAAGGTATTGGCTGCCAGCGTGCGCCATAATGGAGCCCCCGTGCTACAGATCTCCTCTGGCGTTGCATACACTTATGACGCACAATTACTGCAATGGACCAAGTTAAGTGATGAATGGTGGTCAGAAGGCTCTGACGTGTGGCAAGGGCGACAGCGCCCTACCAAGGATGTCATTGCCTCCATCGAAAGCGCAATTACTGCCAATGCAGATGACAAAGCAGTCATTAAAGAACGACCGGAGTGGTGGAACGCAGCACTGACTCTTGGACATCTGGAGTCAAAATTACATGCTGCCAAGGCGCTAGACTGTCCATCGGAATACAAACAAGCTCTCTTACAGTACGCGAAGAAGCTTGCAGATGAGGGCTTCAGAGCCAAAGCAGAGGAACTGATCAAGGACTTGTTTGGGCCCGTATACTGGTACGGTTCCTGCATCGACACGTTGGGTTGCAGAGCGTTGACTCTACCTTTTCCACGTTCCAGGAACCCAGCGAGGAAAGAGGAAAGTTGGTCGCCCACGGTTGTTGGCTTGACCAAACGCGACCTGCTGCGGGAAGTTTTGTCTGTGTTTGGTAGGTTCCTGTGTTGCATGCTCCGTCGTACCGACTAATGTCGTTACAGCTAGGAGCAAGACTCTGACAAAACTAGCCCTGGACTGGCAGGACACACTCCGGAAGGCCTCGAACGAAGAGCAACCTTAGATACCCTTCTCTGTTGGCTTGTGGCAGTATGATTATATTGACGATTACTGTTTGTACAAAACGTTGTTCTCCTATCTTTTATAGTACAGCAGACTTGTTATCAGCGGTTCAACTCCTTCCCGGGCCACCCAGTGAGTGTCATGGACCCCATGTTCTAAAAGAGCTCTTCAAAACAGCCTAGTTTGCCCTACCGATAACTCCGGTTTAGGTTAATGAATGACCCTCCTAGAGATGAATGCTTAATGCCCTGCCAGCTTATATTGCGCTCACGTAAGGTCAGGATAAGAAAACCTCGCTGCCACAAGACCTCCGAGTGGTCACGTGACTACATGTGCCAGTGACGTTGTTTCGCCGCAACCCAACTGACCGATTTTGGCTTACACATACACTGGTACCGCCTGTTCCCGCATGTGACATTCTGCGGGACGACTTCACCTATCGGACACCATGAGTGACACTGTTATCCGCGAGGTACGACCGTTCAGATACCACATACAGGAAGAGTCTGTGCTTGATACTCTCCGACGTTTGGTAGGTTACGAAAGGCGTGTGGACATTTTCAAGGTACGTCTTCCACCTCCTCATAGTCATCGAAACTCACTCCTATTTTTTCAGGCCATTCGCAAGATATGGTGTATTGCCGATGGGTGGGAGATCTACGGCCATCAAACTGTCGGATGGCGGGGTGTGGGTTCTCGCTTCGACGCCGTTGACCGAAGAAACGAAGAGGAAAATCGACGAACTTGGACAAGTCAAGTGATACTGCTTTTGTGTTCTCTGCTTTTTCTTTCTGAGATGCGTTTAGGTATATCATCAACGCCGATGCCGTCCATCACCTCTTTCTAGGTATGTGTATGTCCGGAATTGCTGAATTTGCCGGTGAACGACCCCTCTGGGAAAAGGCGAATTTAGAAGAGCATATCCGGATGCCAAGCTAATAGGCGTAGCCGATACGTTGAAGCGTATTGATGATAAGAGCATCAGATTTGACGGTTGTAAGTCTCCGCTTACCACCTCCGGACAGAGGTTGACTGGTCATGGAATAGTATGGGGCCGTGACTCTCCAGACACGGAGTATGGCTTCGAAGGCGATGTAAGTTATATGAACCCGCAATGTTTGTCCTTGACCAATGCGAGCATCGTAGATTAAGCATTGGTAAGTGTGTGATTGTGACTATTCGTTTCTCCGCCTCCTTACTGGTTCCCGTAGTTATTTTTCTGGCTTCCGGAATAAGGATGTAGCATTCCTCCATGTAGCCTCTAAATCGTTGATCGAGGCGGACCTCCTCCTTAATCTACCGGCCACGGAACAAGTATGTGCTTTTACTTGGTACATTCTGCCACAACCGACTTATGATGCAGTACTCGAAATGTTCGGGATGGATTCCTCAAGCAACGTTAAAGCCGAGTTCATGGGCCCAACAGAAGATTCTGCAAAGCCTCGCCACTAATGTGGAGTGAGATTTATTCATGTTAGGATGTTCTCAACAGACACTAATGCGATTGGTTTTAGGGACATGAAGCGCGACGCAAGGACGGTTGCATCTTGGGACTTCGATAGAATTATCCCTTGTCATGGCGTAAGTAATAATCGATTTCATGCTTTCATGCTCGCGACTTATCGGAGGATTCAGGACGTCATCGAACGTGATGGGAACAAGGCGTGGAGGGAGGCATACAAGTTTTTCATTGACTAATGTATTTTGCATTTTCTCCTTTGGGTCAGATGTACAGTGTTGTGCAGTCGTGCCATCAGTCACCGATCTAGGTTATTTATCTTGAGCTTGAGATGTATAATCGCACCAGCTCCTTCGACAGTGGGACCACGGTTGAAAAAGGTACATAGTCCGAGCCTCGTAGTGTGAAGGTTGAGTACATGTTAGCCCGCGGCACATGCTGGCCAACGCGTGCATATTCCACCACCATCGTGCGTGCCAGCTTTGCCGAACTCCAGAAGCGATCTCGTCCAGCTGCATCTGTAGCTTCCATCTGGAACATATATCTAATCAGTTATCGAGTGGCACTTACCCTTGCATCGAATCCCGACTCTGTGTTGAGAGTTATGTAAACGGGAAACTTGCTACCGTCGAAAGACCCGAGTCGGATCCTTGTCTCTTCGTTGCCACTGTCGTGACTCTCAGCCTGAGGGAAAGTGAGTATTAGCAATTTCTTGGCCTGCGAGCACACGACAGCTAAATTCGTTGGGCCGGTATTAAAAATTGGCCGCATTGAAAAAGCATGTACCAAACGGAGGCTTCCAGGCGCCTAGGCCCGGATCCGTTGGCCGGGGAAGAAATAACTTGGTTCGTCTTCTATCGTAGAGGCAAAACACGCGGTGCGGTCGTGTACTTGGGCTCCGGTCTCATAAAGGCCTCCAGGTTTCTGGGAGTCAGCATATGCCTCTTTGCGTTCTCTGTCCTGCAGGCAGCTACCCGTTCTTCCCCGACATGAACGGTCTTACCAACGTATGTACTCAGTGGTCCACTTCCAGTGGCCGTTTCGAATTCCTAACGGGACTTTCAGCATATCTCTGGCGTGCATTCGCTTAGAGAGCCTGCAACCCCAGCTCCCACGAACCAGCCTGTCGCAAACATCCACCAATGCGATCTGTGTAGCAAGTCTTTTCAAAATGCGGCTGCTTTAGATGCTCATCGGCGGACCAAGAAGCACCTGCAATATAAGTGCAATATGTGCGACAAGTCTTTCCAAACTGCTGCTGGTTTGGCTGCTCATCGGCAGAGCAAGAAACACCTTTTCGTGTGTCCGATATGCAATCAGGCATTCGTAACGTCAGAACAACTCGAAGGTCACAGACTGAACGCCCATTCCCGACATGATCCTGGGCCTTCCATCGTAAATGCTGTAAAGGCCCCCCCACCCCCACCGAAAGTAGACTCGCCATCAACCAAGCAGACAAGTGGTGGCCCTTCTTGTAGTCAGTGCAACCAGCGCTTCCCTTCCTGGTCCGACTTGAATCGTCACATTGGTCTGTCTCATGGGTATTCGTGCTCCGTGTGCGGGGAGCGGTTCCCATCCTTCACGGAGTGCAATCAGCACTTTGGGGCGAAGCACAAAGCTCAGTCTAGTGCCTCATTAGCAGCTCATGGCAGTCCTCCAGCTGTCCCAGTCGTTCACCCGGCAAGTTCTCAGTCAAATCATAGTGGGATGCCGTCGCCGAATCAGGATAATAGGATTGCATGTGACCCATGTAACAAAACGTTCAAAAGTAGCGATGCTTTGCAAGCCCATGTGGCTGCGAAACATCCTGGTGGACCAAATTGCGGTGTATGCCAGCACAGGGCCACTTCTGCGACGGCACTAGAAGCGCACGTTAACGAGGTGCATTGCTGCACTGTCTGTGAGGACGGCATCGTTAGAGACACCAAAACACTACATGATCATATGGTTGAACACACGCACCCTTTTCGGTGTGAGATATGTGAAACCAAGTACCGCTCGGAGGAAGAGCGTTCTACCCATTTTACCACCTCTGACCGTCACCCGCTCTGTGCAGAATGCCAGACTGGGTTCGTGGACGCTGCCGCCTTACAATGTGTGAGTGTGTCGTGCTATCAGAGGAAGAAAGCAGCTGACGAGTTTCCAGCACGTAAGTTCAAATCACCCTCCTTCCCGCATACCGAGTCCTCGCGAGGAAATCAAATGTCCTCGATGCCCTGAACTCTTTGCCTCTCACGTTGCCTTGGAAGCCCATCTGGCCGAAGTTCATCCTATATTTGAATGCCACATATGTAGGGAATCGTACTCGGCCCAGTCGGCCTTGGCTGACCATATTTCGACCGCTCATTCCTGTCCTGTCTGTGGTGAGGGTGTTTACGTCGATGCGAAAGCCTTGGAGGAGCACCAGGAGGAACACCGTGATCCTTATCATTGCGTGCCATGTGGTACTCGCTATGCCGAGGAAGGGTTACTCCTTCAGCACTACAAAGAGTCTTCGAACGACGTTCACCCTCTCTGTGTGCGGTGCGACCTGGGTTTCGAAAATGGTGACGCTTACAATATCGTATGTCCTGGATCAATCCTGTGGAGCAAATGGCTCATTAGATTTTTCATCACGCTGCAGCACGTGGTGGAGGTGCATCGGCCAACTCTTTGTGAAGCATGTGAAGGCTTGGTCGTCGACCAAATCGATCTGCCGCTCCACTATCTGTCGTCTAGGAGGCACCCGACGTGTGAGACGTGCCAAATGGGCTTCAAAGATATGATTGATTATGGGGAGGTGAGTAGGATGATGCTATGCCAACCGTCTACTCCCTTGGTAAGTATGGTTTCGTCATAGCACGGTGCTTTACAGCATCCAGAATCCCATTGCTACTTGTGCCGATGGCAGTTTGATTCTTGCGACGCATTGCAAAGTCATATCAGGCATTTTGCAAACCACCCGAAATGCGTCGGTTGTGACCTTCGCTTTGCCGACGTTGAAACTTACCAACATGTGAGCCTATATCCTCTTGAAGGACAAATTGACATGTCTCTTACTACACCTTGTCATAGCACTTGTTCGCGGTTCATTGTCCTAAGGATGATGACAACACCGCAGCATCCACCACTCATGTGGGTGACGACGAACATCAGTTTGCGTTGTCGTCCTTGGCTGATCAGTACAACCGGGTCGTTGAGAACCAAGCTGGGCGTGGCAGCGAAGCCTATGACGCCCTGTACGCTTCTTCTATTCCACTTCCCCCTAGTGCAAGCGGCTATTCTAGTCCAACATCTCAGAACGTCGACTCAGAGGACTCGACTCAACCGGATGTTCAGTCATGCAGTTCCACACTCATCATTGACCAACCCTCTCCCAAGAAGAGCGAGCTGCGACCATTTGTTCCTCCGTCTCTCAATGTAGATACGGGCAAGTATGCCGACAGTTATGAGGAATTCAACCATTCGCCTTTGTCGATGGTGCCTACCGTGGGGACACCTTTATTGTCAAGCTCACAGACAATACCGTCTGTCGACTATCGAAGCCCGTTCAGTCCCCGCCCAGATGGACCTCCCGCCTTTCGGGCGACTCCTGTCATCAATGGTGTGGCCGAAGGATCTGTACACTCGAGCGATGAGGACGGTAGTGACAGCTCTTTTGCACGCTCTCCTCCCTTGATCTCTCCCGGCATCAAGTTGCCCAGTCCAGCAGCCGGATCGCCGACATCTTCGGGTTGGACGAGCGATAGCGATTCTGTTACAAAACTGTCACTTAACTCCTGCGTCTCGTCTCATCCGAAAAGTTTTTCAGGGACAGACAAATCCACATCGGCTCTGCAAGTCTCTGATGCAGGTAACTCGACGAGATGGTGAGTGCGGTAACTACATATTGAATACATTCTAGTTCATGCACTGCCACGCAGTATGCCTGCCTCGACGAGCCCCACCTCACCGGAGTCTGCGAGAATCAGCATTTCCGCCGTGACCCAAACCCCAGAGTATCTCCGAGAAGCAAGAGCTTACTTGCCACTCACTCACCTAACATCTCGAGTCTCATCACCATCTGTTCTACACAGCCCAACTAATTCCTCGCCGATCCTCTCTTCCACTGGACTCGCATTGGGAGACAGTGGTAGGCGCCGTGAAGTCCGCTTCGATGATAATATTATGTCGGAACCAGTATGGGATCACGAGTCTACCTCGAGTGATGCGTCGCTGGATATTCCTGTGACCTACCGAAGGCCAAATGGAATTCACGCGAGAAAATATGGTACTTATTGTTTCCTAGTTCATTTTCAAGACTAACCTGGAATCACAGGCGCAAGCAAACTGCCTAGATTTTCCTCTCTTAAACGAAAGAGGTTCACAAATGGTAAACTGAATCACTCCTCGGCTCCCATTAATGGGAAGACCTTCAAGTTGCCTGCGCCCTCTTACCATTGTCGAGTTTGTTTGAAGGATTCTTGTGACGAGCCGACGACAACTACGTGCGGACATCTCTTTTGCTACGAGTGAGTGATCGTTCCAGCTTTTCAGGTACATCCTCACTTATC
Organism: Pisolithus thermaeus; assembly: GCA_024663475.1. Taxonomy (NCBI): domain Eukaryota; kingdom Fungi; phylum Basidiomycota; class Agaricomycetes; order Boletales; family Pisolithaceae; genus Pisolithus; species Pisolithus thermaeus. The sequence continues at coordinate 338,119 of JANFAF010000058.1, forward strand.
CTCGTAGGTGCATATCGAACTCTATCATGGATGACCCACATTGTCCAGAATGCAATGCGCCAACTCTCCTGTATTGCTTGTTCCGCATGAATCTGTCAGCGTAGCTGGCGACAGGACCAGGTAGAGGCACCATGGCATCGATACAGTGTAGCATCATATTTCTCCCGTTCACGTTGTTGTAGACTGTAATTATATTAGGCTGTTAACTTGCTGTGTGGCTCCTCTCCACCCCGTGCGAATCGAGGTCCCAACTTGCTGTGGGACTCGCAATTTGGGAGTCTTAGACTACTATAATCATACTCCACGGTGCGGCGTCCCCTTATTGCGAAGTTCTCCTTTGAAAGAAGTGGAGGGGGTTTGGGACAGAGGGTAGAGTGCAATATGCCTGTTAGTCTGTCACGGACACTATCGAGAGATTCTGACTCGACATCATGCTATACAGGGACGTTCGTTCAGCCAGTGCGACCAATCTAATACGTCGTTCGGTACATCAAGTACTCCGGAGCAACACAAGCGAGCTAAGCATTCGTTTGAATGCCGCTACTGTGATCGTATGTTCGGGACCGCTCAAGGGCGGGAACAACATGAAGATGCTGTGCATCGTATCGAGTGCAACGAGTGCGACCGTGCATTCTATTCCTCAGATGCGTTAGGGCAGCACAAGCAGGCTGCGCATGCTCCTCGATTCGGATTTAAACACCACGGATGGGGCAAGCATCCTTTCCAGTGCAATTACTGTCATCGCATCTTCGGGTCTGTTGAAGCACGCGAGCAACACGAAGGTGCTGTACATCCTGCGCACAAGTGTGGCGATTGCGACAAGGCGTTCCTTTCCCCCGGTGCGCTGCAGCAGCACAAGCGCGACAATCATCCTTCATTCCCATGTCACTACTGTAACATCATATTCCGGTCCGCCGAAGTGTGCTCTCAGCACGAGGCGTTTATGCATCTCACTCATAAGTGTAATGCATGCGGAAGGGCATTCCTCTCTGCTGGTGCAATGCAGCAGCACAAACGGGATACACATCCGCAGTCCTTCAAATGTGGCTACTGTGACCGCGTATTCAAATCTGCCGAGGCTTGCTCCCAGCATGAGGCAGCAATGCATCCCGCGCACAAATGTGATGAATGTGACGGGGCATTTTTCTCCCCTGATGCCCTGGATCAGCACAAACGCGACAAACATCCATCGTTCGATTGTGCTCACTGCGGCCGTGTGTTCAAGTCTGCTGAGGCGTGCTCTCAGCATGAGATGGCTGTGCATCCCGCCCACAAATGTGACGAATGCGACAGGACATTTCTCTCCCCCGATGCCCTGGATCAGCACAATCGCGACAAACATCCGTCGTTCAATTGCGCTCACTGTGACCGTGTGTTCAAGTCTGCTGAGGCATGCTCCCAACATGAATCGGCTGTGCATCCTGCCCACAAGTGTGACGAATGCGACAGGGCATTTCTCTCCTCTGATGCCCGGGATCAGCACAAACGCGACAAACATCCATCGTTCGGTTGTGTTCACTGCAGTAGTATGTTCAAGTCTGCTGAGGCATGCTCCCAGCATGAGGCGACGGTGCACCCTGCCCACAAATGTGGCGAATGCGACAAGGCATTTTCCTCCTCCGAGTCCCTGGAACAACACAAGCGCGATAAGCATGGTTCCTTCGAATGTCGTCACTGTAACCGCGCTTTCAATTCTATCGAAGCGCGTGACCAGCATGTAGGTGCTGTTCATCCCACACCCCTCTGTCACAAGTACAGCAAGAAGTTCAGATCCCCTAGCACGTTGGAGGAACACCAATGGGATGAACATTCCACTTTCAAGTGTAGCTTCTGCGATCTCGAGTTCGGTTCATCCGTCATGCGGGGTGGGCACGAGGTTGCAGCTCATTTTTATCCCTGCACTCAATGCGATTGCGATTTTAAGTCGGCCGACGCGTTGCGAGAGCACGAAAGCGCCCTGCATGGTGTAGACTTGGGTCGCAATGTCATCTCTGATCAGCAGGACGTTGGTCAGTCCACTAAGCAACTACAGTCGCCTGCACTGGCATTGTGTCATGAAACAGGTTTGCGTGCAAATTCGGGCGTTGGTGACCATGCGGCGGTCGTACTTACCTCTTATTTGGACGCATTCCGTGCTCTGCCAGGGCCCAGTTCTTCGGGACAGCAATTATCCGATCCAGAATTAGGCTCGGCAGGCGAGGTATCAAGTTTACATTCTCCCGCTAGTTACGCTAGTGCAATTGATAACTCCGACTCTCCAATGGAGGTCTATCGTGTCAAGGAGAACATAAGTGAGGACCCCTGTTCATTAACGGTCGAGTGCTCAAACGGGTTGTTTTTAGATAACGTTGGAGACGAACATGGGACGCGCTGCTGGCGCTGTCAAGGTGTATTTGACACTGAAGAGGACTTCAAGGACCATGGTTGCGGGTTTCTTGGGAAAGAAATACCTCTTCACTGTTCAGACTGCTATAGTTGCTTTGCAGAGGAAACCTCTCTCCAGCAACACCTAACCCAGAGGATGGCGTTTGCTTGCCAATGGTGTGGTATACAGTTCTGTTTTGAAAGTTTGTTGCAGGACCACATGGAGTCTCATCTCAAATGTCGGAAATGCGGCACATCGTTCGGCAACGAATCGGAACTGTATCGTGTATGTCAATCGACTTTACGTGCAGGGACTCACTGAATGTATTAACGATTCTCCTTGATGCAGCATACGGAACTTGAGCACCCAGTTGTGGTGTGCTGGGAATGTGGCGGAGCTGTCATTTTGCAAGACAGCCTGGAACTGCATTACGCCTCCGAGCACCCTAATTGCGCCATATGTGGCGTCAGAATGAAAGAACGTGATTTGCTTGACGAGGTTCGTTCTATATCAGTATCCAACCGATGCGCCATTCATCTTCAAGCGTAGCATGTCAATAGCGAACACGCGAATAGTAGACATCCCTTGGAATCGGGTCGGAACTCCGAGTATGAGGGTGGTCGGTCGCATTGCAACCATGTAACCGATAGCCAAAGTTGGGGTGGAGAGATCAGCACTGATGACGAAGAGCGTAGCAGCGCGGTTCCTTCGGTGTCCCTCTCCCCCTGCTTGAGCCAGTCTGCCGCACGTCAGGTGGACCTCCCCCTAGCCGACTCTGATCATGAGAAAGAAACGACGAGCGACTTGCGTCAGGTTCCTTCACCTTCACCAACTCCACCTGTGGATGGCAGTGGTTCGAGCCAGTCTGACTTTGATACCTTAGTAACGCAAGAGACTTTGCCTCATAGTGATGCTCAGCCTGTGTCACCAAACTCGTCGTTCCTGACGGAGTCCTATGATAGTGTCAGGTAAGTTCCATGTGAAACCACCCCGCTGGCGGCCGCTAAATTTGCCTAGTGACCAAACGACCTCGACGTCTTCAAGCCAATCGGTTGTGTATGTAACAGTGGACTCGATCCCTGATTATATCAGGGAGAATCGCGCTTACCTAGTCGCAACAAGCGCACCATCAGTATCTTCTTCAACCGCCACTAGCCCATTACGACTACCATCTGCGCTCTCATCCCTTGATTCTATGGAGCTCGTCCCTCCGATTTCCGATGCATCCACGCCGTCCACGATTACCCCCTCTAGGATTGAAATTCGGCTTCACTGTAGGATCTGTAGCCTCGATCCTTGCGAAAACATGACCGCAACGATCTGTGGCCACATATTTTGCAACAGGTTGGTGTCCAGACCTAGGTACTGGATGGGATCTCATATTCTGACACTGGCACTGCACAGCTGCATAACTCAAGCAATAATCTCGAAGTCTGAATGCCCAGTTTGCAGAAGCGCTACGTTGGTCTACTGTTTGTTTCGTCTCGATCTCACGGCATGAACACCAAACATACACTTGCTTTACCACGCTCGCCTATGATGCACCGCGCTGGACGCCACGCGCTGACTCACATTTTGAAAGGATTGTAGATTGTAATGCTAACGTCTCACGTTCCCCAGCATCTGGGATCCCATGTTGTTTTGCAGGCGCATCAAGCTTGTACTGTATGCATCTTAGTTTGTCAAAATACCATCTATCTTTCACGCGGCCGTCACAAGCATGTAAGGGTCGCCCTACCACTGGTACACGTTCTGTCATCTCGAGGGATGCGTTCGAAAGCGGTAAAGTTATTGGCGCGGAGCGTGAAGCGGAACAACGCCACGGGGTACATCAGCCGCAGTTCGAATATATGTAGAAGGACTTAGTCGACTTTTGGCGCGTACCATCCCAAGAGTCAAAATCGCCGCTCAAGACAGCTGTGAACACCAGTGATTACTGTTATGGAAGCAAAGGGTATCAAAATGGTGGCTTTGGGAACTTGCAAACGCTGGTCACCGTAATCATCAAGACTAATCCGTTCATCGTCGAGACATGCATTACACAAACCTTGTCGACCCCTTGTGTCCAGCGAGAGCAGGCCCCGTCTCTAGCTCTCTTGTCCAACTATCGGGGTAACTATCAGTTTCCGGGGGGATGGCGAGGGCGGTTCCTTCCGCACATAGTTGAAGTCGCCCACTACTACAAGGACTGCATTCATAGGTGTGATATAATCATTACGGTAAACGTGCAAAGACCGTCGTCCACTTTTGAATGCCTCCATGGCTTCCACTAATTCCAAGGTGCTCGGCGGGTAGGCTTCTAAAGGTAGTGCCAACGCGATAGGCTTATCCACGCGTGATAGACACCCGGCATCCACATGTCGTTAAGTTTACTGTGCGTCACTTCCAGAGTCTACTTTGTCTTCCGCGGTTTCATCTACCTTCTCTTGGTTGCGTTCGCGGGCGGAGCGCCGACGCTTCGCGTACGACGATTCGTAACCAAATAATTTGGTGCGTCCCTACGGCACGAGTCTTCAGTGTCACCCACTCCATCGAGTATGTATCATACCTCTTTAAACTTGAGGAATACGAGAGTGGCAACTACTGCTAACCAGTAAAGGGCGTACGAAATTACGCTACCCACTGACGATCGCATTCGTTAGTCACTCGGGAACTCTAAAAAAAGGGTCCAGCACGAGAACTCACGAGTGGCACTGTTTTGCCAGCCCAAAACAGCGTTGAAGATTTGCCACCCTCCTGTGCCTGTGGAGCAACAGTTGAGGTGCCATACGTTCCCTTGAACATCGTATGAACCGGGACCAGTTCCGCCGGTATCGTCGATACCGGCACCGACCATTTGCTGGAAAGCATTCTCCTCGAACGCCCACATTGCCTTTGAGAACAGGCCAGCGCCCACAAGTAAGATCAAGTTAGTCATAATGACCATGAAGACCTTGAGGGCTGTGATGTAATCAGTCTCCCCTCGCTCATAAGGGACTACAGCAGGGCAACGCTCACCTAGTCTACTTGAAAACTGGTAGATAAAGAAGCCACAGACGAGACCGCATATAATTCCAACAATGGCTGCGATAGGTATGGAGGTTGCAGGTTGCCCTACTGCTACCCCGCCGACAAAGATCACACCTTCCATGCCTGTTCGAAGAAGAAAAATAGATAAATACTAGATCATGACAGTGCACATAGGAGAATCGAACCTTCACGGAGGACGGTGATCATGGGAAGGATAAACAGAACCCATTTTCCGGATTTTGTGCGGCGGTCGACATCTTGGAAACAACGGATACGACCATCAGCCAAAGCGTGTAGGAGTTCACAAAATTCCCATACGTTCACCGGAGAATGCCAGATTTAATTTTACGCGCCATGTTGCTTTCGCTCGGTCCATTTTGAGCATTGTTATACCCATGACAAAAATCATGAGGGCCGCAATAAGCTGGAATATGCCTAAGACAGACCGTCAATGTTTCACGCTCCGTTTCAGCAATTTGTACATACCCTCCCACAATTGTTCGGCCTTGGTCCACAAGTTCGTGGCTAAGGTGAACCATATAGCAATGAAGGTGCCACCTAAGGCTATGGCAATAATGAGGCCGACAGCAGACCCCAGTAGGATCTAGAATTCCCGCATTAGGACGCAAGATTGCCGTTAGTAAATTTCCCCCTAGCGTACCTGCAATTTCATCCGTCGCAGTATCTTGGAACGCATAAGAGGATCTTGCGATCCAACTTGTTCGTTAGACACGCTGTTCGGAGTGCATATAAATACAAAGTCGAGCCAGTTATGTTATCGAAAAACCTTGTCGACTGCGTTTGGGCTTCTGACGCCGTCTCGGAGTCCCCATTGACGATTTGGGTGACCAGACCAAGCAGGACCGACACGATGACCGCCGCCTCAAGGGTTTCGCGGAAAGTAACGAAGAATATTGTTATAGAGAAAAGGTCCCGAGTCATGATGGACTTTGGATATACCTATGGAGAATGGGGGGCGAGGGGAACCTGGGGAGCCTCGTATGAGAGGGATGGCCCGCTTCTAATACTCAAGCTTGACAGAGTTGTTATGGCTTGTTTCTTATCTGATAAAAATTTCATGCCGCAGTCCGAAGTCCGATCTCCGAAGTACGTAAGCCACTGATGGGCCTCGCTAAATCCCGGTTGGTCAGAGCGCCTTTCTCTCTTCGACAGCACGATTTGCTCCAATACTTCAAGCCTTGAGTCTGTTCACGATACATACTGCTAACCATAAGTTACAATCTGCCCGTTGCAGAGGATTGGTGGTGATTGTGGGCATCGGTTGAACGGGTACCTAACACATTACGAGACGGAGCAATTCCATCAATGTCAGACCATTTTGTGATGACACCCGGCTGACTGGTTATCTGATAATTTTTTACACACCGATGATCCACATGCCTCCCCACCCCGTCCCGTCCAGAAATATAAAATAGCTCAATACGCCAATTTAATGCCTCAAGTTTTCCCCACCTAGTAGGAAAACAGTTCGTCCTGCCACACGAGTTCTCGAACAGCGGGTGGTCCACAAGCAGCCATGACGCTTTCCCGTGTTATACAGTTACTGTCTATTTCTACCTGCGTTCTGGCGGGTGTTCAGGAGCTTTGGTGGAACATTACTTACGTCCAGAATGCCAACCCCGATGGCCTCTATGAAAGACAGGTCATCGGAGTGAACGGCACTTGGCCGTAGGTGTTACCTTTACCGTGCCATGCTCGTTGTCTGACAGGAAACGTTGCTGATTTAACAGACCACCTCCCATCTCTGTTAACAATTCAGATTCTCTGCTTATCCACCTCACTAACGACTTGGACCAACCCACTACCCTGCATAATCACGGCATGTTCTTCAATTCCACCAGTTGGATGGACGGAGCGCTTGGAGTCAGCCAGTGGTGCGTATTAGATCTCACACCATGTTTTTGTTTGCTTTGGTCAACGTACCTTGTTGATCAATACCCAAATCTGCTTCTAGTGGAATCCCGCCGGGTCAGACCTTTGATTATCTCGTCCCCATCGATTCTTCTGGTCAATGGGGAACGTATTGGACACATGCTCACGCCTCGGTACGTATAAACATTCCCTCGTGCGGAGCAAAGTTCAGTCTCCTTACCCGTTACTTCAGGGACAATATGTTGACGGATTGCGTACTCCGCTGGTTCTCCATCCTGCTCAGGAGACTTACCAGTATGACGAAGAGTTTACAGTCATTCTTGGCGACTGGTACCATGAACAGCATTCCGTGTTGTTGGAGTCGTTCCTCAGCATGGCCAATCCTGGTGGTGCAGAACCTGTTCCAGGTTTGTCTAGCTATCAGTTGAAAGTTTACCTCACCGTTTTCATCTCCAATATTTTTTTAGATTCGGCTCTAATATACTTCGCCCAAAATTCCACGTACCTCCCACCTATCCCCGGCACTTCGCCTTCTCCTGTGACATCTGCAGTAGGGTTCAATGAAAATTCGACGCTCCCTTTCGTCCCAGGAAAGACATATAGGTTGCGAGTAATCAACACCTCTGCTCTGTCTACGTTCTATTTCTGGATTGACGGCCACCCCATGCGGATTATCGAAGCTGACGGAGTAAGTTTGACTCGCGACTTGCTTGATGCCCTGCAATAATCATTATCCGGCCGTTGCAGACCGATGTCGAAGAATATCCTGTTGACGCCTTAGACTTGGCAGTTGCACAGCGATATTCAGTCCTTGTGGACGCTCGCAATGATACGTCTTCCAATTGGATGATCCATGCCAATATGGACCCCACTATGTTCGACAAAGTGCCAAGCACCCTACAACTGAGTATGTACTTGTGTCTGTGCGTGATATCTTGTTCGTACTAAAACAACGTGGTTAGATCTCACATCCTCGATAACCTATGCAGAGGGTGAGAACATTACAGACTTAGGGACTATCTCAGAGTACGCCGACTTCAACGACACCTTACTGGTGCCAACCGTGATAGTCCCACAGCCACCAGTGACCACGACAGTCAACCTGCAGTTCTTCTTCGATACCATGAACGATGGTACTAATCATGCTATGATTAATGGCGTCGTCTACAATTCCCCACTCGTACCTGCTATATTGTCCGAACTCACCCTTGGCCCGAATGCGACCGTGCAGGAGGCCTATGGTCCTTATAGCTACATCCTCGAACACCTTGACGTGGTCGACATCGTCGTCCAGAATATGGACACAAACCATCATCCTTTGTGAGCCAAATCTTGTTCATAACCCACATTGACACTGAATTCCGTGGTGCCCAGCCATCTTCACGGCCACAAGTTCCAAATTGTCAATCGCGCGGCAGTGTTTGATTCGAATGATACGACACTGAACCCTCCTCTGGTGGAAGGACAAGCTAACCCGATGCGCCGAGACACCGTAGTGATCCCAGGCGGAGGATCTGTCACCTTACGAGTTGTCGCGGACAACCCAGGAGCTTGGTTATTCCATTGTTCGAATTTCTCCAGGATTATGCAGTGCAGTAGCTGACTGATCCATCAATAGGTCATATTGAATGGCACCTGGAAGCTGGTCTTGCCGTCCAATTCATCGAAGCACCGCTGCAGGCCCAAGAACGTTCGGTTGGGATAGTTCCCTCTTACATGTTCGAACAATGCGCAGCTCTCGGGAATCCCTATTCTGGAAACGCCGCTGGGCACGCATCTACGACTGACCTCCAAGGACTTCCTCTTGGTCCGTATCAACAGAAGATGGGATGGCTCCCGAAGGGTATCCTTGCAATGACAGGGCATGTGGATACCAACTTCATATATCGACTTCTGACAACTCCGTTCCTTTAGATGCGTTGTATCAGCAGTTATCGGCATGGTGACCGTTGTGTGGTACTCAATGGGCAAGGGGGACAGCGACGAGGAAATTGAGGAGGAAACTCGACGCCGCTTGGCAGCGAAAGCGCAAAGGGGAAAGCTATTTGACAGGTTCAAAAGGGGGGGTTGAACATGTAGGTGTACTAGTAAGACGATCGGCATAGGCGTATGCGTGTTCACGAAATATGTCGAAATATGACTCGGGGTTAGTCGATGCATTGAATGGAGGACATTCGGCACCGCCCCGATCTGGTATATATGTACTTGTGGAAAAGTTTTGACTTGCAAAACCCAGTGCGTATCAGGTCCGCACGAAAGCACCATGGAAAATCTACGCGGTCAGTGAATCCTCGAAGGAGATTGATGACATGGACATCAACTCTTCCTGGTCCCTTCATTTCTTGTTCCTCTCAGGGGCCCGGCCTTTTTGGTAGAGATATGTATTCTGCGCAACGCCGACAACTCCGAGACCGAAACTTAAGCCCCCCAGGCACGAATTTTACCCTGGCGAGATATACATACCTCCGGTCGTTGACAGGACGACCAAAGACTTGTCGAGCACTCTTTGCCATATTGCCGCTGTCTCACCAATATGCATTTCTCCAGGGTTATTACGAGCGATGTTGCAGACACCATGTGTTTTCAGCACAACGGCAAACAATCGCCGAATGAGGTCATGGTCAGCCGTCGGGTGCTTCGCCCGCCGGTAATGTGAGTTCCAAATCTTGTGACAACGAGTACAACTGCAGAAGTTTTAGCAGAACTAGAGACCACACGAGTGCCTTCAAAGCTATGACACCCCGTCGCCCGGAATCAAAGGTAGTCGATCGCCTGCAAGCCGAGCGTCTTGAGCGTGCAATGGGTACTTGGTGGGCCTCCTGGTCCGTACCGTATGAGTATTACCCATCAGGCTCGTTTGAAGGTCTTCCCATATTTTGTAATTACCTATGAAGAGCTACGAACTCAGTGCAAAGAAAGGACTCGTGGCGCGACCGACCTTCAATAGCTTGCCAGGCCGTCTGAGTAGACGAGCGTAGACACACCTTCGCAAAGCTAAACACACTTGACTAGAGTATCTCGGGACACCTGCTGCCCTTGGCTGCAATGTGCAGCGGGTCCTGCAAAGGAGAAAAATATGACAGAGCAGGATTTGCCACACTGTATGCTCGTCCCTTCTCCCGCTTTCGTCTAAACTTCGATGTCTTTCAGCCTGCAGTGGAGTGGTCATATCGTTGTTGATACCCCGATGTGTGAGAAGTCAGTGATATTTTTGACTAAGTTGAGTAGAACCATTGAAAGGCGAGTTGAGCAGTGTTCTCCAGTTTCTACCTGAGCGGCGAGATGCAGAGTGCGGAAGACGCTTCATTCAAGCACCAGTGTGGCGCAATCCCGACGTTAACCTTGACGTTGATCAACCGGCGGCCCAGTCAACTTCTCGGTTTCGAGGCAAGAGTACCGCTCACTCAGTACATATTTCTTGTTCTCTTCACTTCTCCGATGTGCTACTTCGATGTTTGGCACTTACATGCTGAGGGGCCTCTCTTCTTGATCGTTCTGTGTTCAATGTACTTCTCTTCTCCAGGCCGCAGTGTGTCTCGTTTACAAATTTCCACGCCTGGCTTGAATGGCGCACCAATCATATCATAGTCAAGCTAGGTCTTCAGAAATTGTATTCTTCGAGAGGTTCATGATTTGTTTGTACCACCCCTAGATAGTGTACAAGGGCCGCTTGGTTGGGTATACGAGTACAGTTGATTCTCTGGAGCCAGTAGACCCGCCTATGGCTTAATAGCTATTTTGACAGCGCCTCGGCTGCTCATCTTATCCAGCGCTTGTTGGTATTCTTCGAGTTTGTAGACGTCCGTCACCATTCCTTTAACCTTCACCTTTCCACTATCAAGGTATGCAACGGCCCGAGGGAAACAGTACGTCTGCGAGAACGACCCGATAATCTGTGAACGAGTATTGAATACTAAGAAGTGCACTACGGTCGTGGACTCGCCTTGATTTCGTCTCCAAAGATTTTGGACGGTGGCCAGTGAACAAGTGCCTTGTTTTCATAGACACCGTAGATCATCAACGTTCCACCTCTCCGAACGTAGTTGATAGAATCATTGGCGAGTTTCTCTACTCCGGTGGCTTCCACGACGACGTCGAAACCGTAGGGATTATCAGCTTTAAGCTTCTCCCATTGTGGCCCGGGATTCTTGCGGTCGAGTTCGATATACTCGTCCCCAGCCTCCAAATCTTTTGCGATGTCCATCTTGATGCCTTTGTTGGCAGCGATCACCACTCTGGAAGCACCGTTCAACTTCAACAGTTGAGCGAGGATGAGTCCGGTGGGGCCGGCCCCGAACAGTAAGACCTCAACCCCGACAGGGGGGCGTAGTTTGTCGAGGCCATGGATAGCGCAAGCCGCGGGTTCCAAGAGAGTTGCCTCTTCGTCAGTCAGGTTGTGAATCTTGTACAGCTTCTTTTGAGGGCTTTGGAGCACATATCGTATCTAGAACCATAAAGGCGGTGGCAGAGGACTCACTAGACGATATACTCCGCAAACCCTCCATCCTGAGTGACACCACGAGCATTGAAATTTTCACACAATAACGATTCGCCACGTCGACAATAAAAGCATTTTTCGCACTGTCGAAGTGGGATGATGATTAGAACGCTCTCTCTCCACAACATGACATCGTGTGCTTACCGTGACTCCCACGTCGGCAACACATCGGTCGCCTATCTCAAAGCCTTGGACGTTCTTTCCCAATTTCACCACCTTCCCGACGGCCTCGTGACCGGGGATAAGCTGTGTTATGAGATATCGCAGCAAGATAAGAAATTCGATCAAAGTCACACTGATCTAGCGAGAACGTCTTACCGGGAACTTGGAAATGAATTCCCCGTCGTGGATATGTGCATCTGTACCACAAACACCTGACAAGATATGTATCTGAGCACACGGCTGCAATCGGCTATTTGATGCATACCACAGCACGTGACTGGTTTGATGGTCAGCTGGGAGAGGGGCTCCGAATGAAGATAGAAGACTCGCCTTTCAAGAGGACGTCATCGTCGCCGACCTGCGGAATTGTTACTTGTCTAATTTCGAAGTCGCGTGGCTGTAATACTGTGTTAGTACAGTCCCAAACAATAGGGCTGATAGTTGACCTTGTTGTACCACAACGCTCTCATAGTTTCTTGAGACATGGCAAAGTAGGGGAGTTCTCGGAGTCCGTGGGCAATATACTTGACGAGGGGTTGGGAAGCGAGATTTCGACGTAGAAACAACCGCCCCTTGACAAGGTGGGCCTTATATACCTACTAACGAGATCGGTGGATAGGATACGAGATAGGCTGACAGGTTTGGAAGGCAGTTTGCGTCATACTCCATATGCACCCTAAAATCCTAAAATAGCAAGTGTGGAGTCAGCAGTCCATCCCCTTTTGGAATAGGTCACGTGTGTGGAATACATGCCGTTGGGGTGCGTACTCTCGTCAAGCCGCGGCCGTTTTGCCAAATGCAAATGTACATTCAAAGACTCTTCCAGCTGCAGTTGACTGTCTATGGAACCTAATCATGGGCCCTTTTCAGAAAGAATCCATCTTGACGCTCGGAAGCTCGATGGTACTGATGGAAGTCGCAGCTCAGCAACTGTCCGTGCGGTAAAAGACATCACGTTTGGCAGTGTGAGTGATTTCAATCCTTCCTTCCTGACTCTTGCTTTTTACTTTGCATATGTATCCGTAGATTGCAGGGATGGTTGCAGAGGTCTTCGAATATCCGCTGGATTTGGCAAAAGTGCGCCTACAGTCGCAAGTACTTGACACGACTGCTCGCTTCGGTGGACCTCTGGACTGTCTGGTGCAAACGTGGCGAAACGAAGGTGTCAGGGGCCTATACCGCGTAAGTAGCGCACTTCCAGTTTTTAGGGCTAGACGATGATGTACGATTTCATCTCCCAATTTTGTTTGGTGACGATAACGTTCCAGGGTCTCCCCGTCCCCATCTTCGGCGCAATGGCAGAGACAGCTGGCCTTTTTCTCGCTTATAGCCAACTACAGTCACTTCTTCTCTGGTGTTCATCCGATGCTTTTCGCCAACTATCCCTCCCGGAATTGGGTCTGGCTGCGGCCGGCTCGGGATTCTTAACCAGCTTTATTATGTCCGTTACCGTCGACTTCCTTATCGTGTGGCGTATCAATGATTAATGATGGCCCCACAGAACTCCCATCGAGCTTGTGAAGTGTAAGATGCAGGTACAAATGCTCACAGCTCCGCCCAGAATCCCCGACTTCAAAACACATCCTCCCACCTTCATTGATGCTGCTTCAGTCAACTCCACACTCCCACGACAACATCGTCATACAGCCTCCCAGCGCTTCCGGGAACTCCCTGGACCCCTTGCCATAGTTTCTAATGCCGTTCGTGTTTCAGGACTCAAAGGTCTCTGGGTTGGACACGTAGCAACCATAATCAGGGAGACAGGGGGAACGGGCGCATGGTTTGTGTCGAAGGATTTTTTTGCGTCACTTCTGCTGGCCCGTCGTACACAAGCTTCTTACCTTTCTGGAACTCGAAGTTCTTTCGCTCAAGTGCCTCGCGATAATGTCGAGCTTCTCCCTTGGGAGTCTGCCCTCTCGGGGGCGCTGGCAGGTGCCATTTACAGATTATCCCTCTACCCCGCGGATACTGTTAAATCTGCTATCCAGACCGCCGATGATCTGCGACCTCCTGACACATTCACACCTTCCGAACGGTTGTCGAAACGGCCCGGGTCATTCTGGGAGACTGCAAAGGCAATGTATAAAACTCGAGGCGTGCGGGGACTATACGCTGGTTGCGGAATGACGGTCGCCAGAGCCATCCCATCCAGCGCAATCGTCTTCGTGGTGTATGACGGCTTGACCCAGCGATTTGCATGATCATAGAGTAGTATGAGAGATCCTAAGCGATGCATCGTTATATCCTAGACGGCACCCGCATTTATAGACTGCTAGGGCAACTGTAACTTAATACCATACTACTTGTCTCGTAAAACAATGATAATATTGGGTTCGAAGGCACTCTTACCACATCGTACCTTTTGTGGGCCACCTCCACGCTCTGTTGTACTTACCATGTAACAAAGTGCCGCATCACTGTCGATCACATCAAATGAACGTGGCCATTGCTCGCAAACAGAGGTACAAGAGAGCAAGACTTCCGTAGTGGAGAGCGGCCAAAAACAACTTTGCCCGCATGGGCCAGTAATACGCGTCGCTGCATAGCAATCTTTACCCTGTGAAATGCAGTGCAGTCAGTGCAGCGGTTGCTGCATACAAGAATTGATGACGGACAAACACGCAAGCATGTCGTCGCAGCACTGTGTATTCATTTCTCCGTCCCGGTACGCATATAAAATGGTCAAGCGAAGGGCCGTCTTCTGCCCTATGTTTCCCAGACGCAGAAGACGTGGTCCACCCATCTAATGTGAAATCAACATTTGTAGATGAACCAGCACTTACCTGGCAGCTAGCTGCCCCAAACGGTCTGATACAACGATCAATTTTTGTCGCGTCAGTAGCGTCCAAGTTCGCCGTGATGTGTCACCACGCATTAACTCTCATCGAGCCAACGGTGAGCTTTCAAAACTGAGAATTGTTGCGGAATCGATTGACGGGGCCACCGGTATTCTCCTGGTTGACCTTACAGCAATTGTCTGTACGACGAGTCGTGGATGGACTGTTAGGTACGGGTTAGGCCAAGACATCCGAGAAGGTGAGTGCACACATTTCCCGACGCTGGCTAGGTCTCGGCCTGCCTCGGTAGTTCAAAGACAATTTCGCACTCTGTCTAGAACCTGGTCTATGCGCTAACCCAGGTACAACGTCCGCGTACCCGTGCCCATGGAACGGTAAGGCGACTACGCGACGGATAACTTGGGGTATAAAGGGAGAGTGTTGAAGGCTGAAGACCTCAGCAGCTTGACATCCCACTCTTCTTCGTTCTCTTCACTCTCAGTCAGCGTCGAAAAGCTTCACTTCAGACAGAATGTTCTCCCGCATATTTGTCGCTCTTCCCTTTGCTTTGCTCGTTGCTGCCAACGCGCACCTTGAGGCCCGTGACCAGTGCAATACTGGAGCTATTCAGTGCTGCCAAAGCCTTCAGCAGGTGAGTTTACCTATCTATGTCTTTTACCATTGCCATTCCTGAGCTTAACAACAACAGGCAGACCAAAGCGCCTCATTGGTTCAGAAGTGCGGGTTGACAGTTGCCGAAGCTGCTGCTCAAGGTCTCGTTGGTGTCAACTGCTCACCCATCACGGTTGTTGGCACCGGCTCTGGATGCCAGGCCTCGGCACAGACTGCATGCTGCAAGAACGTTTACTTCGTATGTCCTTACCTTCGTCCGAGCCCAGCTAAGTTACTAACGATGTGGTTTGGCAGAACGGGGAGGTCAACATTGGTTGCTCAACTATCAACGTTAGCGCTTAGTCGTCACCCTGTGAAGTTGCGTCGGAGGATTGCTGTTACAGGTGGGATGTGAGGGCAATGGATAGTTGTAGTCCGGTTCGAAACATCGTACTTTCAAAGTAGTGGTCGTGCTTGCTAATAATAATGGTTGCATTATCCTACGTTTTGTGTCCCTGCTGCTACAGTGATCTCTGCAGTCTGGAGTGCTGAACAAACGTGCATGCGAGCCACGGAGATATGGTGCGGCAGAAATGTCCTCGTAAGCCAGGTACTAATTTTTCTGAAGTTCACGGCTTTTTTCACGAAAGTTGGCTCCGTTTTTTATCTGGATGTATGTGCAAATTGTAGTTTAAGAATGCATTTCGCTGTTTTGGAGACTAGCTGGGGTTTTCCATGAAGAGCTACCCAACAACGACCAACCTACAAGGGACAACTACAATTCATCACGAGACAGTACTTGGTCCGAACACGAGGATAGCTACAGTAGACTACCTCATAATGCATAATGCGAAATTATGAAAAACATGTTCGCTGCACTCTTCCAATGGTGATAGTGCTAATTTCAGAATATGCATTATGAGGTATTCTACTGTACTTAATATTTGTGTAGATTCCGACTAAGGCAAATCGGAGGTCGAGTCATACGTACTTCCGATAATTTACTTTTCTTCCTTTGAACTTGCCAGTCCTGAAAAATGACTGTAGATGCGCTCTCGAGGATGCTGGCTAGGCTGAAAAATCTGCCTTCCATGTCCTTGCCGACCGATTATCCGAGGCAAATCGGGGCCAACAGAGTAATCGAGGCGGCTTTCGTTGGAAACCTTTCCGAACAAACGTCTCTCGCTCTCCTCAAGCTCGCGCTACACAAGGATGATGCTGGGGATGAAGACGAAGAGTCTCGCGATGTAGAAAGCACACCCTCAGCTTTCCATATCCTTCTCGCCGCTTTCACCGTACTACTCCACCGATACACCGGAGATACCGACATTGCTATCGGTTCATCTTCCGCCGGTTCCAGTGCACCTTTGATCTTGCGTTTAGCAGTAGACCCTGCAGACACATTCTGGACCATCGTTCGTCGCGTCCAAGAAGTCGAGAGAGAGGCCGATACAGACGCTCTTCCCTACGAAGACGTTGTCAAGGCACTTCACAAGGACGAAGACGGCCAAACTCACCCCATCTTCCGCGTTCGCTTCTTTGACGAGACGGACAAGCCTCGTGAAAACTTTATTAGGTCGACTAGCTTGACCTCGGACCTCACAGTCTTCGTGACGCGACCCCCTGCGACCACACGCTCTCCGCTTGTTCCGCACATATCCCTTCGCCTTCTGTACAACTCTCTCCTGTTTTCTCCCGTTCGCATTTCATTCATCGTTGACCAGCTCTCTGTACTGCTTAGAAAGGCCGCTGCAAATCCAAATGCTTTGATCGGGTCGGTACCTCTCTTGACTCCCAGCCAGCGGGAGCGGTTGCCAAGTCCCACTGCAGACTTGCATTGGTGTGACTGGAAGGGTGCCATTACAGACGTTTTCTCTCAAAATGCCAAGCGCTTCCCGGACAGAACTTGTATCATTCAGAGCATTCCTGTTACTACTCTCGATGCACCTCAGAAATCTCTCGTTTATACCTACGGCGATATCAGGCGCGCCTCTAATATTCTCGCACACCACCTTTTGCGGGGAGGCGTTCAAAGGGAAGAAGTCGTCATGATCTACGCGCATCGTAGTGTCGAGCTTGTTGTTGCGGTCATGGCGGTTCTCAAAATTGGGGCAACGTTCTCGGTGATCGGTAAGCACAACTACGAACCCAACGTGCATTCTTGATAGATCCGATGCCATCCTGTAGATCCGGCGTACCCGCCTTCTCGGCAGGTGATTTACCTCGAAGTTGCTCAGCCTCGTGGTCTAGTGGTTCTGGCTGGCGCGGGTAAAATCGGTGTTACTGTTAGAGAATTCCTTTCAAACAACCTCAAAATTCGCGTCGAAGTCCCCGCGCTCGCGTTCTCACCTTCAGGCGACATCCTTGGCGGACTTGTCGACGGCGTCGACGTGCTCGGGTCGCGTTACCATCTTGCAGAAACGGATCCAAATGTCATCATCGGACCAGACAGTGTTGGAACGCTGTCATTCACAAGCGGCAGTACTGGCATCCCAAAGGGCGTAAAAGGGCGACATTATAGTCTTACCCACTTCTTCCCCTGGATGGGGGAGAGGTTCTCACTAAGTGAGGAATCCAAGTTCACCATGCTAAGCGGTATTGCGCATGATCCAATACAGCGAGACAGTGGGTGCAGCTCTTAATGGCTGGGTATCAACGCTGACAAGTTTCTGTAGTCTTCACTCCGCTTTTCTTCGGTGCTAGACTATATGTTCCAACAGCTGAGGACATCGGTACCCCCGGCCGACTTGCAGAGTGGATGGATGATAATAAGGTTACTGTTACCCACCTCACACCCGCTATGGGCCAGCTCCTCTCCGCCCAAGCAACTCGACACATACCATCTCTCAACAATGCCTTTTTCGTTGGCGACGTGCTGACCAAGCGTGATTGTCTCCGCCTGCAATCCTTGGCTCCCAACGTTCGCATCATCAACATGTATGGAACTACCGAGACCCAACGCGCGGTTTCTTACTTCGAGATACCCGCTGTGTCTGTGGACCCTACTTTCTTGGCTGCTCAAAAGGACATTTTACCTGCTGGTGAAGGCATGATCGATGTTCAACTTCTTGTGGTCAACCGTACAGACAAGACGGTTCCGTGCGCGGTTGGTGAGGTTGGTGAGATATACGTCCGCTCTGGGGGATTAGCAGAGGGTTATCTGGATCCCGTTGCCTCCGCGGAGAAATTTGTCACCAACTGGTTTGCATCCTCGACATCGTGGAGGGATACAATCCTCCGTCCGATTCAAGGACTCGCAGGACCGGAATCACATTACTGGAAAGGCATTCGAGACCGGATGTACCGTTCAGGCGATCTCGGTCGCTACCTTCCGGACGGTCGGGTTGAGTGCACCGGGCGTGCCGATGACCAGGTCAAGATCCGAGGCTTCCGAATCGAACTCGGAGAAATCGACACGCTAATGAGCCAACATCCGTTGGTCCGTGAGAACGTTACGCTCGTACGGAGGGACAAGGATGAAGAGAAGATTCTTGTCAGCTACTTCGTGCCTGTGGATGGCCCTACGTTGAACGGCTTCACGAGTGAGATCAGCGATGCCGAGGAACCGGACGGTATGAAGAGTATCCCAAAGTATAGACGACTTATCAAGGATATCAGAGAACATCTTAAGAAGAAACTCCCGAGTTATAGCATTCCATCACGTAGGTTGGTAGGTTTGGTCTTTGACGCAGCTGATTGGCCTTCAGTATTCGTACCACTGCATCGCATGCCCCTCAACCCCAATGGCAAAATTGACAAACCCGCACTTCCTTTCCCAGATACTGCTTACGCACACGCATCCGCCGCAGGAAGGAAATTGGCCGGAGGCAACAAAGCTCGCACTGCGAGTCCCACTGAGCACGAACTTTGCTTAATATGGTCGAATATTCTCCCGAACCCTCCCGATTCTATTCCTCTGGATGAGAGTTTCTTCGATCTGGGTGGTCACTCGATCTTAGCAACTCGCCTAATCTTCGAAATAAGGAAGCAATTCGTGGTCGAGGCACCGTTAGGTCTCGTGTTCGCCCAGCCCACTGTCAGTGGTCTGGCGTCCGCTATCGACGCATTACGTGAACCCGACTTTGGTATCGCTCGACATGAGCCAGCGACGTCACCTGAAACGTTAGTGACTGGTGGACAGCGCTTACCGAAAAGTTTGCTAACAACTACCGTTGAGTACGGGAAAGACCTCGATGCTCTCTTACCTCGCCTTCGGTCGTCATATCCTCCCCTGTCTCCTGACTTTACTACACGTATGCTGACCGTCTTTCTCACCGGTGCTACGGGGTACCTGGGAGCATTTGTCCTTCGTGACCTCCTCCGACATGAAGAGAGAGTTCAGAAGGTTGTATGCCTCATCCGTGGGGCGTCGGTAGAAAAAGCGCTCGACCGGTTGAGAGAAAGTTCCAGTGATAGGGGTGTATGGGACGAGACGTGGGTGACATCCGGAAGACTGGAAGTTGTTATAGGTGATCTTGGGCAGGATCGGTTCGGTATGGATAGCGAGACTTGGTCTCGCGTCGCTGCCGATACGGATGTCGTATTGCATAATGGAGCACTGGTAAGTCTCTTATACTGAATAGCCGCTCTTTTCTCAGTAGTACTCGTTCTGGCTAGGTGCACTGGGTGTACCCTTATGAGAAACTCCGAGCGCCCAATGTGCTTAGCACGTTGACCACGGTGGAACTGGCTTCAACCGCCAAACAAAAGCTACTGGTTTTCGTCTCATCCACGTCAGCAATCGACACCGAACACTACGTCCGGTTGTCGGATTCCCTGGTAAACAAAGGTGGACGCAGGGGAGTCCCAGAGGACGACAATTTAGAAGGGGCGAGGACAGGTCTCAAAACTGGATACGGACAAAGCAAATGGGTGTCCGAGAAGCTGCTATTCGAAGCCGGGAACAGAGGCTTGCGCGGCCACATCATACGTCCAGGCTATGTCGTAGGTGACTCCAAGACAGCAGGTAAGCTGTTTTACGATCGCGATCGCCTTTATTTCACCGTTAACGCTGTTATTCAGTAACGAATACGGATGACTTCTTGTGGCGCCTGGTCAAGGGGTGTGTCCAACTTGGTCTTGTGCCGGATATCAACAATACAGTAAACATGGTGCCAGTTGACCACGTGGCACGTTGTACCACTCTGGCTGCACTAGCGCCTCTTCCCGACGCTCCTCTTTCCGTTCTTCATATTGTCGCCAAGCCCTTGCCAACGTTCAATGACATATTGCTGTCGTTGGCAGAATATGGTTTCTCCACGCAGCAGTGCGAGTACCTATCATGGCGCCGCAAGCTCGAGAAGCACGTGCTGGAAGTTCAAGACAATGCTCTGTTCCCTCTTCTTCACTTCGTCCTTGACGACCTTCCGACCAGCACCAAAGCGCCCGAACTGGACGATTCGAATACCTCCACACTATTGCATCCTCACCCTCGTGAGACGGTACCTACGGTGTCAGACGAGTTGATGGGCCTTTACTTGGCGTGGCTAGTGAGTGCTGGATTTTTACCGCCCCCTTCACAAGAGCAAAGAAGGAAGGACCTTCCCGTTCTGGCGAGTAACTCGGTCGTGAAAGCAGCAGGGCGTAGCGGGATGTAACACCGATAGCAATCCAAAAGTTGGTGTGATAGAAGGAAATTTGTCTCTCGGTTACAATGTTTTCGTACTTGTATTGCAACTAGACAGTCAGGCCAACACTTCAAATCGCTCGATTACACTGTGTTTGTTCGCTGTCTTTCACAAGCTGGTTGTACATAAAAAGTCGAGTATATCAGAGAGGTGCCGGCTGAGGAAGCCCACACGTCTTGTGGCCAACCGCAGGAACTGGCCAATCACACTTTGCCAAGCACTCGACTGTCAGTCCAAGGGGATACTTAACCGCTGTCTGCACGCCCAGGGGTGTCCGGAAATTGCCACGTCGTGGTCGGAGGCAGAAAGCTAATACATAGATAGAGTTGGCCTCTGTCTAACACTGATTGGGAGGCGTGTCAGTGGGCTTCGACACCCGAGGCCATATCCGTGAGATGATCACCTTACCCGCACAAGTCAAACCCCCCACACCACCGCTTGGTTCAACTCCCGAGTAAGTATGTATTAGCTACTACAGCATGACAGGCGAAGATGGGAGTCACTTTTACTCCTTACGTATACACACAGCCTTTACAATCAAGCTGATCGTGGGTGGGGAAAATGGAGGGCGGCGGGACTTTTGAATATGACCAACTTCCTCCGGGCGACTCGTGAAGGCTGAGCAGTGGATACAGGAAATATTAATTTAACGGCCAGCAAATTTTCATTCTAGGGCTCTTGGTTCAACGCAGGCTCTACATTGCGCACAACCTACTATATGCCAAAGTTGTTCCCATCGACCAGCCCACTCGCTTGCTAGTTCCATTCGCTTTGACGGACGTGCCCTTCTTTAAAGCAACACGTGGTGGCTAGCTCGGGCTCTAATAAAACAGCCTGTACTTTTTTCCCTACCTGAAACTTTGTTGGTGAAGTTTCAGCTGGTGCAGCAAGCTCTCCATTGACGCCTGATACCGTGTTTTCTAGTGGGGATGTCGCATCATATCACCGAGCGGGACACCGCTGCCCTCGGGGGGAGCACTGCCGTGGAATACTATTTCAGAGTGGCTTCCATGTCGATCGCTTTCTATGAGTGAGTGCTATATTCGCTTTGTGGTCTTCATGATTGTGATCCATTTGCCAGTTACATCTTGACGCTCCCCATCGAATACCGTTTTTACCGCAGTCAACCCCATGTCTTGCGGATGAGGTAGTGCGACGCCGTTATTACAACCATGGCATGAACTGACCAACCGTTTTGCCATGAAGCCAGGCTTGCATTTTGTTTATACTCATTCGGTGAGCGATCTCCACTCATTTCCCTATACACCCTCACATCGATCTGGTGAGCAGATACATCAGCATCGTCGCGATGATTGTCAGTAATTGTGGAGCTTTTGCAACGTCATTCACAATGGAGTCTTGTCGTCGATACTACTACGTATCACCCATTTTCAAAGGTGAGATACAGAGACTGGAAGTGGTATACTCGCTTGCTCAGCTGTGCTAGTTCTGCAAACTATGGTATCGCAAGCTATCTTGGGGTTTAGGTCGGATCATATTTGCAAGCTTCTGTTCCGTGTGGCGTTCTCATCTCCCCCTAGGACCTTCAATATCTCTGGGCGGGACGAGCGCGTTCGGAATTTCCTCGTTGTGTATTATGCCATTGCAGTTACGGTGTGTCATTTCGACATGTGTATAGTGTTGAGGCTGAGGTTCTGCGTCTTAGTTTGAATGGTTCCTCAATTTGTATCATCGCACCCGTGAGACAGACTATCACGTATCTGTCGTTCTGATACTGATCATCAGTTTCCAGCCGAAGTTGTCAACGTAAGTTTGTTTATGCGCGATTTAGGTACTGATGCAACTTATCACACCTTACAGGGAAGGTGAGTCATCGGCTGCCTTGTTGGTACGCCGTCATTTGACTGATCCATTACAGCTGCATCTCGGGCACCCCTTCGGGGAGTTCCTCGAGCTGGATTTTCTATCTAGTCGCCATCTGCTATGATCTGGTCACATTGGGTATTTCCACCGTACAGTTGTTCCAGTATGAGACACACTTCAGCCGGTAAGCGACGCCCCTTTCCCCGCAATGGTGAAGCTGACTAGCCTTTCTGGGAGTAGTTTCAATCAATTAACCCGAGTGTTGCTGTATGATGGCTTGATATTCTTCGTGGCCTTGTCAGGTGAGCGTCTTTTCCCATCATACAGTATGATAAACTTGGCTGAATGACCACAAGCTGTGAATGTCTTAAACCTCATTCTGTACCAGGGAACCAACGTGGTTGCTCAGGTGAGCTTTGGTTTCATACTACACCAAATATCACGCCTTGCTCATTTGGTCATTGCTATCACAGTCCACAGCGTAAGTCGCCCTAATCCCGATGTGGTGCTGATGCTGAGGATTGTTCTCGGTTCATGCGTAGACCCTCACTCGGATATGCGGTGGTCTGGATAATGAGCCAACGTATTCTGATTCATTTAAGAGGTGAGCGTCTTGGTGGCCTTGAATGACCTCACTTGTAACGGTAACTCCTCAGAAGTGGCAACTGAAAAGGACGGAAATTCACGCAGCATCACTATCCTCACGCGACGTGTGGGTAGGGAGCGAGATGTGGAATTGCCTTCCCGGTCACAGTTCGAGTCTCAAAAGAGTCAGGTCGACCGAAGACCGAATGACCGTGGGCTGGATGTTCGAATAACCGTACAACAGACCGTTACCGCCGATTACTCCACAGAAGAACTAGGTCCTCCACCTGACAAGGAGACTTGATAGTGGTGGTCGGTATATGCAAGTGTAGTTAGACATTCGTTGACCTTGCACGAACTCGCAACTGGTTCAGATGAAATTTCATGCGGTTTCTGGATTCGGTTCCTGGATAGACATCGTCGTTCCCGAGATTCCTCGCGACGTTATAGTGAAATGATGTCCACCGATATCGTCAGCCAAACCGTCACATAATATTGAGCCTGCGAGCAGGAAGGGCTCCTGACTTACCACGGTAGTACAAAGAAGCAGTACGACCCTTGCGTGTGCGTGCCCATGTCTACGGTAAGCCTAAGGTCTTTCACGAATTGCGCCGCGGCAGTGTACATGTCCAAAACTCGTTCGATCCTGTCCTAATTTGTGCGCAGGTACGAGGACCCCACCATCACCGCCGCATCTCGTGTCCCTGTCCAATTCTTGATACGCCGTTTGCCCACACCGCTCTATCGGAGATTGAAACAGGGCCAATAAATTAATGAGACATTCGGAAGAATATTTAGAATGACTCAGGTCCCAATACCAGTAGGGTTAGTAGGTTCCACTGAGCCCCTAGCGCGAACTTTTCTACGCCGCCACAAGACAAACAGGTAATCCTGGATGCAATAACCTCCGGGTTAGTACATATGCTGCACACTACAGCACCACCACATACCTCTATATAGAATCAACCAGTCAACACCGAACTCGCAGCTTCTGTCTCACCTATCAATTGAGCCAGGTGGTGGGCTTCTGAGTGCCCCTGTTCCTCGACTGACTTCTGCAACTTGCCAACGCCCCTTGACATACTCCAAAACTTGAAGTTTAAACTGACGCCGCCCACCAGCGATCTCTCCTCGCCAGCCTTAGCAGCCTTAAAATGGGCATCTGCCGTCTTGCATATACCTTGCAAAGTCGTGTAGGGTCCATTGTATCCCAGACCACCTTCGGAGGGCGAGAGACGTGCTCTAGTGTCATCAAAGACTAAGTGCACGGCAGCAAGTGCAAACGTGGATGGTTGTAGGTTGACGAGATCCCCGCTGATCGCCGGTATAATTCGAGCGATGGCACGACAGAGAACGGAGTCTGACATCGAAAGCAGGGCTTTAGAAACGTAAAGCCCCTCGATGATATGTGCAAGGGACAGCATGAAGGTGAAAGAGCAGTCTGGGGCCTTGTACTCGCTATCCAGCGTTGAGAGTGCGTGATGTACGTCCCCAAAAGTACACGGCGGCCCTGCATCTGTAATGTTGAACGCTTGGCCTCCAATATCTGGATTCGAACCTCCTTTCTGCAGCTCGAGCAGTCGCTGTTCGTAGCAAAGATGTCCCAGGGCGCAATTCTCCACGTAAATGTAAGATTGTAAGATATTCTTAACCCACGTAGGATTATACCGGCGAACGAGGTATGCACCGCACAGAATGTCACCACCAGGGCCGAAAATCCCGTTTCCGGGTCGGATGCAACCAGTTCTCAATATACGAGATTTTCCGGACTGTGTTTTGTCCGCGGCCCGAACCGCCAGCTCGCCTAGCCTCTTGGAGGCAGCGTAGTTGGAGAAAAAGTGCTCGCGACGCTTGGGTATAAGGTTGTCATCATCATTGAGGACTTGTACGAAAAACTGGGGCCCATTCTCCCACGGCCACAGCCAGAAACGCGTCCGCCTGACAGCAACAGATCCCGAGGAGGTGTAGATCAGAATACCAGCACCGATCTCCTTTGAAGACGCGATAACGTTCTTGGTACCCTCGTAGTTGATAGCCGTTGAGCGGAAGAAAAGCGCAGGAAGCCGTTCGTAGAAGCGGATGTTGGCCGCAGAGTGGAATACAGTAATTTCCTCGCCGTCAGCGCCTTCCTCGGGCCATGGTGCCTGAAAAGCATCTGAAAGGGCTTTTGCATCGGTGATGTCGACCCTGAGGAACGTGACTTGCTGGACTTTGCCTGTGCGCAAATCAGCCCGTGTGGGCAGTCGGACATCCAGTACTCGGATTTTCTTCGGATCTTCTCCCCGTTGCAGGAGTTGAAGAACAATCCAGCCTCCCAAAAAGCCTGCCTGTTGGTATCAACATGAGAAATGGCACGTCGCAAGATTGAGATGAGTAATGGGCACGAACCCCACCGACTACGATATAGCGACGACCAGTTTTCGGAGGGAGAAGATGGTCGATGCACACTGGTTCTTCCCGGTGTTTCTTGAACGCATCCCGCACACCTTGAGCTGTGAACCTGAGAGGGGAGAAGACCTTCGCTTCTGGTGGCAGCCGAGAAAGCTTCTTGTCGTTGAGAACGGCATAGATAACAACAACGATTGCGACGACCACCAAGCCATATAGCAACTGAAGTGCCATACTACTTGTCTCGACTGGCCCTAGGTCGTGACAACTCGAGAGTTGGAGAGCTGAACCGAACGTCAGTCACAACGTGAGAAGGCCGTGCAAGTCGCCGTCGACCAATGCTGCTTCTCCACTTCTCCAATGGTACAGTTCGGATTTTGGATGCGCTCAACCTCCGACTAGTGATGGATTCTTCCTCCAACGCGACCTGACCGTCCTTGATGCTTTCTGCCGAGGTGATGGTCGGTGAGGAACAGTGCGTGGCGCATGGTGGTGGTCTGGGTGACAGCCCCGGGCCATTTCGGCCAGTGCCATTCACAGTCAGGCGCAGAAAGAACCGAGAACTACTTTCTCTATAGGACATTGAAGATGACAAGGCACTGGGCTTAGAATCACGACAAACGTCATAACCTTCGGCTATTATTGCCTTCGGAACATGGTTCTCAAACCCGATAGTCGACGTTGTCTTTAACCTTCATGCACTATTGGGTACATGATAGAGTCTGGGAAGCTACATGGTCGCTGTTCAACTAGCACCCTTGTCCGCGCACCCCCGCCATGACTCTCGTCATGCAGGAATGAGACTCTGGCTGGTCCGGTTGGTGAAAGACGGGACAGTAGAGGGAGAGTAGAGACGAGGGCAACCAGATGAACGATCAGTGCACGCGTAAGTACTGCAGACGAACGAGTATCCAATGCGGCAATCATGATAACAGCGCGCATCGCACCCAACCTGGGAAATGGGGTGACTAGAAACTAAGACATTGTTCTGGCGAGCATGAGATGTTTCTGCGCCGTAGAAATGCGGTCGCGCCACTATGCCCGCATTCTGATGACTCTACCGGTCACCGCGGTATGCGCCTACGACTAGATGTATTCGGCTGCCCATGCTAGCTGGAACTGGGTCACTGAACGGCACCTAGCACATACACAGTAAGTGCTAGCAGCGGCGGGAGTCTCATAACGCTTAAGCGAGCTCAAATGGTTTGTACGGTGAACCCCAAGTCTCCAAAAGGAGTGAGTTTAGTATGTGTCAGTGAGCCGGCACCATACCTAGGATGGACGTTTGTTACACACCAATGGGATGCAGACTTTGTCCGGCAGGCCACCGGTCACCTTGTCTGCAACAACCGGGCATTGTACCGTGCCGGACTACTTCTGTGCACTTGCCTCACTGGGGGCTGTGCCCTGATACGTTGACTCTGTGTCGAACAGCAAGGAACGTTGAAAGAACGGCCACTCGGACTGTTGGGCAGTCTTTGTTGTAAGCGTTGAGCGAACGATCTTGATCTGCGCCATTGCTTCCTTCTGGAGCTCTGGGAGTCACGATGGTATGGAACGTGTAGCGAATCTCAATACAACACACAGTCTTCAGTCTACCGACGGCTTTTCAAATCACTGTGCGATCCGATCGGTGCGTCGTCATATCCTAGTTTCAGAACGTTCCGAAGGCTAGGTGAGCCAATCATGGTGGATATGGTCTGACATGTCGATACCAAAAAAAGGCTGTACAATCGCAAAACCAAAAGAGTTGAGCCAATGGGAGGCTGAAGCTGTCTTACCGGCAATGATTCGGAGGTCTCTCGATTTGCGAAGCTGTGGAGGAAGGGTGTGTTAGTTTTCTCCAACGACTTGCGGTGTGTCCATCAGGCGTGCGTGAGGAATAGGATCAACAGGAGAGCTGCAATTGACCCGAACTACGGTTGTGGAAATGGCCAGCTCAAAGACACGATCGAGAGTTGGAGGGGACAGCTCAGCGGCGATTCCGGTTGGCCCGGGCTGTCCGGGGTCCCCGTGATGCTATCCAAAATGCGTCCGCTGCCCGTTAAAGACAGACGAATGGGAAACACCTCATAAGGGGGCAGTTGTCCACTGGTTTGGTTAATTTTCAAACATGCGCGTGTGTCTGTTGCCTCTGACACGCCGTGCGGTGTTCTCTCCCATAGAGACCATCGTGTTCTGCTCGATCATTGGGACACTGGCCTACTTCCGTGTCCTATCATACATCAAACACGCAGCCGTCGCCGTTCCGACTTTCCCCTCTTCTGTACGCTCGTATTATACTATCTTCCACGATGGAGAATGGATCAATGTTGATGAGGAACGGTACAAGGAGCGCCGAGCCTCCCCAGGTTCCCGGTCGGTCGAACTTCAACAAGTTATATTCTCTTCGCGCTCCGCTTCGGCACAACCTATAGACACGGTAAGTTGTTATAGTCATTGGAGCGCTACGGCTATCGCTGACTCTGCGTGTTAAAGTCAACTACCCACATGAAGCTAGACTGGGCAAGCGTTGGCCCCTCGCTTGATAACTTGACTCGCTACATATCCAATAACGTCCTGACCCGGACTGGTGAGACTTATTCATCGCTTTGCTATTCCGCTGTCAGCACAAGTGCTGGACGCCAATGTTTCACTAAGCTGTTACCACGAACATCGGAATCGTCGGTTTTGACATTGTCATTTACGGCCGGTGCCCGGAAACCGTTTATCGATTCCTTGAAGGCACGGGGGACCTTTCCCAAGGATCAGCATGGGGTTCAGTATTTTGTCGATGATCAGCCCTTGGCCGCAACTGGTGAAACCAAAGGGAGCAAATGGGTGGCGTACGCTGCCCGAACTCTCGCATCTCGCTTCGCAGGGTTAGTCAAAGTAAGTTTATGTTGTTACACGTGAGTTTCCGGTGGGTATTGAGCCGGTATGCAGAAGGCAAACCTGCTCGACGTCCTGTTTATCCTCTCCGGGTACATTTTCATGATTGTATCGTGCGCCCGCCTCTTCTTGCGTTCACGCGCCTTGGGATCCAACTTCTGGCTCAGTGCAGCTATCTTCTCTTGCTCTTTCTTTGCCTTTCTACTTGCTTTACCGTTGTCGCACTACTTCAATATTCCTCTCGATCCAATCAGCCTCACGGAAGCGATGCCGTTTCTTGTTTCCACTATCGGCTTTGATAAACCCTTGCGTCTCGCCAGCGCTGTCTTTAACCATCAACATCTTACCACTGCAACCAAGGACGGCCTCCGCCCGGGCGCAGTGAAACCGGCAGGTGACGTCGTGCTGGAAGCCATGGATGAATGTGGCAATGGCATCCTCTGTGAATATGCCCTCGAAATCATGGTCCTTGCCTTGGGTGCCAGGAGCAGAGTGGGTGGTCTACAGGAGTTCTGTGCGTTGGCTGCCTTACTGTTAACGCTGGACTGTGTCCTCTTCGGGACATTCTACCCTGCCATATTAACTATTGTGGTCGAGGTAAGTCGTCGTCACGTGGGATCTAGATTCGCGCTCCTGGGCTGGCCATGGACTCCCACTGCACTTAGCTGTACTTGGCACCCTACTCACACGTTATCATTTCCATTCTTAGGTCCGGCGAGTTCAAGCTGCTCGTATCATTACAAGGTCTCGTAGTTCAAATAATCTCACGATTGATGGCAGAGCAAGCTGTTTAGTACGCCCGGCGCAACCTCAACAGGAAGACGGTCTTTGGAACAGGGTGTCGACTGCCCTTCTCGGAGTGAAGGGTGCTATGCTGAAGCGTAAACAAAGTCCACCATCAAATTCCAAACAGAATCCTGCTGCGCGTTTGAAACTCCTCCTAGTGAGTTTCCTAGCACCTGACAATACGTCCATTGACTGGTTGCAACAACAGGTCTCAGCGTTTCTAACTCTCCATTGCCTCAATTTCGCGACTACACTGACGCCGTCCACTGTTCAACACTACGATCCTACCTATCTCGCGCCTCACCCGATAGAAGTCCGCACGGTTGACATGACCTCCCCGGCCGTTTACGAAGTCCTAAGGAGCTTGGAAACCTTTCACTTCGCCGAGGCCAACCACAGCCCCAGCGATATCCTCGTGCAGATTGCTCCTCCCGTGTACTTCCTTGCTGTCCCGCCCGTCACGAGTGCTCTTCGCCGCTCCTCGAGAAGCGGCGAGATGATAGAGAATTTTATGACATCCTGGACGAAGATCGTTGGAGATCCTCTTCTGTCAAAGTGGATTGTCCTCCTTCTCGCTTGCAGTCTCGCATTAAACGGCTATCTTCTGAAAAGCCTTGCTGAGGGTGCTATCAGAGGCATTCATCCCCCAAATGTTAGATTTTCGATCGCTGCTGATACTAGGGGGGAAAGGTCGGACGATAAGGACACCCTTCAATCTCCGGAAACTGCCATACGCCAAGCACCCCAATTCTCTGTTAGCAACGAGCCCGAGCTTATCGTTGATGCCGCGGAGAGAAACCATTCACCTGATCCCCCACTTCCTCTTCATGATACGAGCCTCATTGTTGCTCCGGTAGCTGTCCACGCCGATAGGGAAAGCTCCGTCTCAGCGTTCCTTCTGGATATGAGGTTGAGGGCTCAGTCAGACCCCGATAGAGAAGACGAATCCACCGCGACGCGTACTGTGCGCACGTTGGAGGAATGCATGGATATCTTTGAAAATGGCCCGAAGCCAGTCCAGCATGCGCTGGCGATTCTCAATGACGAAGAAGTCATTCTGCTGGTGCAGAATGGCAAGATAGCACCGTACGAT
This sequence comes from Pisolithus thermaeus, assembly GCA_024663475.1. NCBI lineage: Eukaryota > Fungi > Basidiomycota > Agaricomycetes > Boletales > Pisolithaceae > Pisolithus > Pisolithus thermaeus. The sequence goes on from JANFAF010000058.1 coordinate 368,609, forward strand.
CTCGAAAGGGATTTGAAAGACCTGGAACGGGCCGTAGTTATTAGAAGAGCGTTGATCTGTGAGTGAGTTGGTTGATCAGTGACTGGTTTCTGATGTGTCCGCCGCAGCTCGAGCGAGTACGACCAAGACGTTGGAACACTCGAACATACCTTATACCAACTATAACTACTCACTCGTACTCGGTGCTTGCTGCGAGAACGTTATTGGTTACATTCCGATTCCTCTTGGTGTTGCGGGCCCCCTCAAGATCGATGGCGAACCTGTCCATATTCCTATGGCTACTGCGGAGGGTACATTGGTCGCATCTACTTCGCGCGGATGCAAGGCTCTCAACGCGGGAGGGGGTGTGACTACCGTTCTCACCCAAGATGCCATGACACGAGGTCCTGCGATCGATTTCCCGAATATCACCGTGGCCGCTGAGGCCAAGGCGTGGCTGGAATCCGAAGAGGGCTTCAATATTATCTGTGATGCCTTTGAATCGACGTCCCGGTTTGCAAAGTTGCGGCGTCTGAAGGCGGCGCTGGCTGGCCGCACATTGTTTGTGCGCTTCGTCACTGCTACGGGCGACGCAATGGGCATGAACATGATCTCGAAGGGAACCGAGAAGGCCCTTGCAGCGATGCAGAAGCACTTCCCTGGGATGATTACACTTGCACTATCTGGAAACTACTGTACGGACAAGAAACCTGCTGCCATCAACTGGATCGAAGGGCGCGGAAAGAGTGTGGTGGCCGAGGCTGTTGTTCCAGGAAAGGTTGTTAAGAGTGTTCTGAAGACGACTGTTGAAGCTCTTTGCAATTTGAACACGAAGAAGAATCTCGTGGGCAGTGCCATGGCCGGCTCGATCGGTGGTTTCAACGCTCACGCTGCGAACATCCTTACCGCAATCTTCTTGGCCACTGGGCAAGACCCTGCCCAAAACGTGGAGAGTTCTAACTGTATAACACTCATGGAACCGTACGCGTATCCACTCTCACGCCTCAACCTGTTTCGCTGACGTATGTCACTAGAACTAATGCTGGAAAGGACCTTCTCGTCACAGTATCAATGCCTTCGATAGAGGTAGGCACTGTTGGGGGCGGCACAATCCTGGCCCCCCAAGCAGCAGTGCTCGAGATGCTCGGCGTCAAGGGGCCTCACGTAACTATTCCCGGACACAATGCGCAGCGCCTCGCTCGCATCATCGCTGCAGCCGTCATGGCAGGAGAACTCTCATTGCTCAGCGCACTAGCTGCCGGTCACCTCGTGCGTGCACATTTGGCCCACAACCGCTCGCAACCAAACACTCCAAACCCATCGAGGCCCGCAACGCCGGGGCTCACAGCTGACGACTTATGCCAACAACGAGCTGCAGAGAGTACAGTGGTACTATCCCAGCAGCCCCACGTCTCCCTTTCATCATCTGCCATGTCATCACCGCCACCTTATTCGGTTTCAGAAATGAAGGGGGTATGAACATTGGAATACCCACAGGCTTTTACTTGTATTTCAGTGCTACCGCCGTGCATAACACTAAACTTACAATGTTGTACTGAGGACTCCACGTCTTCCTACGTATTGTAGCATAATCTATATCCTAATTAATACACTTCAAGTACGGGTATATTTTACCTTACCACGGCGACGAATTTTTGGTTGCCAAGTCTCCACATTCCCTATATGTGAGGAGGCTGTAGTCTCTGATCATGAGAAGCCTGACGGTAGCCGAAAACGCTACACCGTATCTTGAACCAGCGCCTGGCAGACGAGGTCGATGGCCATGGCCTTCCTCCGGAGAACCAAGATCCCCTTACGCTTTACCGGAAGTACCACTGGAAAGTCTGTCCCGCGCAGGGCCCGGTGGCTCGTCACGCAATCTTATGTCGAAGGTCCGGTGAATCCGCCATTGGAGTACAGGACTCTTCCAGTTTACTTTCGGGAAGAGATAGTTGGCAAGCACGCGGAGCGACGGGCACTGATTTCGCGTCAAGAGTGTCCGAGAACTCATGGAGGGCCACCTTCTCAAAACATGGGTGTTCGCACTCATCTCTCATGGGATTTTCAGGAGTTCGGCAGACATATCGATGCGACAGCGAAAGGTCTCACTTCTCTCGGTGTGAAGAAAGGTGATCGCGTCGGCGTCGTCATGGGTAATAACAGGTGTGATCGTCGTTCTGCTGCAGCCTCGTTTGTTTCACTAAACTTGGGCAGTGCGTACGCACTACTGCAGTGGGCATGTGCCAGCGTTGGTGCCATCCTAGTCACTCTCAACCCTGCATACCGTCTACCCGAACTCGTGGGTGTTCAATGAGTTCCATGAGAGCAAAATCACCCACGAACGTTAGGTCGAAGCTCTGAACATTGCTGGCGTGTCTCACTTGTTCGTCGTACCACGCATCCGAACCTCACAATATGTACGCGGACTATCCGCTGCATTTCCGGATTTACGACACTCGGCCCCAGGTAATATTCAGGCGGCCGAATTGCCTTCTTTGCGAAACCTCGTCGTGGTAGACGATATGTCTGACTACAGGGAGTATCTCGAGGAGATTGGTGACACGAAATGTGCGATTGATTTTCGTGAAATGTTAGTTTGGCGTGAAGATGGTACCGAGCAGCGACGAGTGAAAGAACTTGTCGACTCGCATCATTCCGACGAAGTCATTAATCTACAGTTCACGAGGTACGTCTTGCTACCCATGAAGCCACCCATCTATGTATGTGACTTTCAAACAGTGGAACGACAGGCAAACCGAAGGCCGTGTCGGTAATATCGTCCTGCCCCTCCTTACATATCCTGTTTGACCTCTTAGTTTTACCCAGTTGACTCACCTGAATATTCTGAATAATGGGCTCTCTATTGGCCAATGCATGCGTCTCACCGCAGATGATATCTTATGTGTGTTCTTTGCTGTCAAATTTTGAAACACTAACACATCGATAGGCAACGTCCCGCCGTTGTTCCATTGCTTTGATGAGTCCTATGTTCAAACATCTTTTTTGAGATGTTAAGCTCATGTCTCCTATACGTCTGGTGCTAGGCAACCTGGCTGCATGGTCTCGTGGGGCCTGCATTGTATATCCCTCCCCTGTTTTTCACCCCGAGGCGATTGTTGATGCAGTTGTGCAAGAACGCTGCACGGCCTTACACGGCGTACCCACACATTTTCTCGGTGTACTGTCAGAAGTGCAAAAGCGGCGAGAGGCAGGAGAAAAGTTGGACCTGAGTTGCCTGAGGTATGTTTACGGCATTTCAAGGATTCATATGCAAACCGTCCGGTAGGACTGGTATTGCTGCTGGTTCGCCAGTGCCCATTGACTTAATGAACCAACTCATCAACAAATTGAACTTGGTTGATATCACAATCGCGTACGGAATGAGTAAGCCTTCTTCATTTGTCCGTTGTGGTTCGACTCCTAAGTTCTTCGAACTCTAGCTGAGACGAGGTAGGTTACCTATACAACTTGTGGCATCAGCTCTCGTTGACTCTGTCAACAGTCCTGCATCCTTCCAAACCACACCGGCAGATTCGATCTCCAAGCGTGTGGAGACCGTAGGTAGAGTGCAACCCCACGTGAAAGCGAAAGTTATCGACCGAGAGGGGGAGGTTGTTCCTGTCGGGACACCTGGTGAAATCTGTGTCACGGGTTACCTGCTTCAAAAAGGGCATGTACAATGGTCTCGATTTCGCGCGGGCTGGAATGATTAAGAATTTCGGTGTTCTAGATACTGGGAAAATGACGAACAGACGAGGAAGGTTATGCGTGCAGACCCAAAGGATCCTTCCACAGTATGGATGCATACTGGTGATGAAGGGATTATAGATGAAGACGGTTATTTGAGAGGTAATTTTTTGCTCTCCTTGATGGACAGTTCCCGACTGGAATTGCTCGTATAGTTGTTGGGAGGGTTAAGGTAAAGTAGCAATTGTCTACGTTCCACCACCGGCGCTCAACTCATTCGTCGTAAGGACCTTATCATTCGTGGTGGAGAGGTCAGTGCTTTCGAAATCCGAACTCAAAATCATTTTCACTGATTCCTTAAAGAACTTGTTTCCAGTTCAAATTGAAAATGTGCTCGTAGCGCATCGATTCATACGCGAGGCCGCTGCCGTCTCAGTCCCAGACACGGTATACGGCGAAGTTGTTGGTGTATGGATTGTCCTCGAGCCGGGTACGACAATGACCAGAGAAGAAGTGCGAAAAGTTGTGTCGGACGAAATGAATCCACAGGTATGGATGGTGCTTTCCCTTGCCTCAGCCTAGTCCAAAATTTCAAATTGTCTGTCTTAGAATTCCCCTGCCTGGGTGTGGTTCATCGGTGAACCCGGCACTGCGAAAGAATTCCCAAAGACAGCTAGTGGAAAAGTAATGAAGCACGTCTTACGAGCGTGGAGTAAGGAGCTCGCTCGGGACAATGTTGGAAAGATTTCCAAGTAATAGTACTTGGCAGTAGTTCTACGACCGTGTGAAATTACCAATGACTCCGAGAAAAATGGGCCGCAGTACATATTGGTAGTGTTTCCGGTACCGTCAAACCTGCACACTGCGGAGCACCCACGTACGATCGCAATGACTACTTCGAAGCGGATTCGTATCTTCACCACTGAGGATGTTGCCAGCCATAAGTCTGCGGGCAGTTGTTGGGTCGTTCTTCGTGGAAAGGTTCACGATGTGACGTTGTTCATCCCTGACCATCCAGGCGGCGAAGACTTCATTCTACAGAACGCCGGGACGAACGTGGAAAATGTCATGAAGGACAGGGACTTGCACGACCATTCGGATGCGGCGTATGACATGCTGGAGGAGTACGTGATTGGTCGTTTGGGCACCGAGGCGACGACTGTCAGTGGCGGTGTGTACGTTCTTTGCTCTTGCGGACGGTTTGCTTGACATTGGATAGACTGGGAAGCTACCGACGATTTCAAGCCGGAAGATACAGATTCCGCTGAAGACTTTGCCAAGACGCAATTCCTTGACTTGCGGCAACCGTTGCTTTGGCAAGTGTGGAAGGCGAATTTCAGGCTTGTGTTCTTCGTGTTGTTACTCCAACGAACCTAACGAAACCTACAGCAAATCGTACTATCTTAAACAAGTTCACCAACCGCGTCACTTGAAACACTCGGCGCGTTTGTTCGGTCCTGATATTCTAGAGGCACGGAATTCCCTTTGAGGCGCGTTCGTTCTGTCCTGACCATCTTCACTAGATGTTTACCCGCACGGTATGGTATGTCGTGCCTATAGTATGGCTACCCATAGCCATCAATTTGTTTGTGCGCTCTATGCTGCAATTTGCCATGCCAACACCGTCGTTTTGGGATAATCCGGTATATCCGCTCTCCAAGTTGTCTTCGTTGACATTGGACATGTTCATAAATACCCTGCCGTTTTTCTTCCTCGGCAATCTTATATGGACGTTGTTGGAGTACGGGATGCATCGGTTCCTCTTCCACATCGACGAGCTTTTACCTGACAAACCTGTCTTTCTGACACTGCATTTCCTGCTCCACGGCATACATCATTATATGCCAATGGACAGGTAAAGTAATTATCACTCGATCCTAGTTAATGCTGATAAGGGTTTCAGGTTGAGGCTTGTCATGCCACCAGTCTTATTTGCACTTTTGCAGGCGCCATTCACTCGTCTGGCATACATATTATTTCCGACTCCCGTTGCTAATGGTATAATTTCCGGCTCGTTCACTTTCTGTAAGTGGTACTGTTCTGGCTTTTGGACTTCCCCATTTGACGACTGTGCATGGAAGATGTCATTTATGATTGCATGCATTACGCGTAAGTGCGAGCTTGAGTCTCCCCTGACCTACGAGCCAACCTATTGCAGATTACACCATACGATGCTCCCAGCCTACATGCGCGAGATGAAGAAATACCACCTCGCTCACCACTATAAAAACTTTGAGCTTGGCTTTGGGGTTACGAGTGCGTCTTTCCCGCCATGGCATCTCGTAGCTAACTCGTGATCGGTTTGTCAGGCAAGATCTGGGATTACGTCTTCAACACCGTTCTTACGCTTTGAACTGGGTACGCTTCCACCTTGTCACGGTGTTCTTCATACATGTATATGCGTGTCGTATTTACGTTAGAGCTTGGATAATAACACGGGCGTCGTTTTCTGGTTTTACATTGCGTGTCTATCAGTGATTAACATGTGGGAGGGTAGACGTACACCCATCAGATATATAATAGGTGGCCAATCCGCGACGTCTAGAGTACTCGCATACATACTGCACCGCCACAGCCCAAGTTCAGAATCCAGACAGCCACCCGGGACTCATCGAAGCACTATACACATCTTCAATGCAATGCCTCTTTCTGCAGGAAAGGCGAACTTTGGGGTAGACGAGGCACTGTTGTTAAAAGCTTATAAACTATCCAATCTCAATCCTGGGTATGTTCCTCTAAATCGTGACCGAGCGTTTAGACCGATCGACACTTACAGCAAATGGGAAGAAGTCGACTACGATGCCGAAGACGTACCCTCGGAATTCTTGGCTGCAACGGGTTCAGAAAATGATGGGGACCCTCTTGGTCTTGGTGGTGTCATAGAGTGTGCAATAAGTTCCTCTGAGCTTGTGCACAGTCGCTAACGATACACAGTCTTACGGGCCTAGATGCGGAAATACGTATGACTCCATGTTGGTTATTTCATCCCTTTCTCATGTTCTCTCGAAGGGTCTGCGGTTTCCATCAGTTCCAAGGCCTTCGATCCGAAGATCTTCCTGTCTGTCGCCCACCCCAATGCTGCTTACCAAGACCTCGCAGCTGGAATATCGAACCTTCAGAATTCCATAGAAGCACGCTCGGAACAGATACGCATTCTCGTTGAAGACAATTTCGACCGCTTCGTAGCGGTTAAAGCATCTACGGACGGTATGCGTCGGCGATGAAACCTTTTCAGCTGCTCATGCACCTGATAGCCCTCTACGCCGAGATGCGGGAAGGTCTACTATCCGATAGCAGCGAACTCGCATCAAAACCACTGACAGACTGCCTAAAGCGTACTGCTCGCGCATGTCATTCTTATCTTGAAAAACACTCCTGACGAATTTGTGATAGGTGCTGCGGTAAAGGCCAATCAAGTATTTCTCCCAGTCTTGGAGAATTCTGCCAAAGCTCAGAAGCTACGTACGACGCTCTCGGTTTTCGAGCGATCCAAGTTCTTTTTTAGTTTACCTGGCACCCTCGTTGAGTGCATCGAAGCTGTCCGTTTTTAAGCCCAGTGTCATCTTGAGCTCGTTGGCTAAGGGTCCATCACGCAGGGGAAGTACGAGGCTGCTCTCCGAAACTACAAGAAGGGCAAATTTCTACTAGACTCACGGCCAGGTCAAATAATACCTGTCGAGTGTGGAGAGGGAAAGCCCGTGTCCTCTGCAGAGCTGCAACAGAAACGAATTTTGGAGAGAGTGTGGCTAAACGTAGAAAAAGTCATGGAGGAAATGAAGTCGCAGCTGTTATCCAAACTACGGGAATCCGGACGCAGTGCTGAAGAGCAGGAAAAAATCATCGAGTCAGTGACGCCTGAGATGCCTTTTCCAAGGGAAGCTAATTTGCTGCAGGATCTTACTGGAGTTGAATCCCTCGCAGGATCCTATCTGGACCTACTTTGATAGTCATCACAGCCATGTCTTGGACAAAATGAATGCTACATACCGCACGGGCTTAGCCAATGTCAGAAGTAAGACCATTTTTACGACTTTTCGGACGAGTCACTGAGGACCTTTGAAGCTGCTTTGGGCCAGGATATACCAGATACAAGCGGACCTGATGTACTGAACGCGTCATTGGCATCTCAGCTAGGGCTATGTTTAGCAGCACTGGATACCAAGCAGTCTGACTTGACAATTCGTGTGTGATCTTCTACTTGTTTCGATTCGACTGAGTTCATTCCCGAATAGCTCAGGGAAGAGGTCATGAAGTTTGGGAGACTATCTTAGAATTGGTTAAGAACGTCTCGGAGGATTTGTTATCTTCACTCCCGAACTTTTGGAAGATTGCCAGGAGTTTTCTGGATGGAAAGTTCAAGAAAGTGAGTCCTAATCTTCAATTTCTGTGTCCAAATACAACTAAGATAACAGCCCACTAACTCCAGACGAAGTGCACAACAGTGCAAGCAGATGGCACTGGACATTGTGAAGCTTTATATCAATCTCTTCTCAGAGTTTTTCATTCTCTCTGACGCTGCTGTCACATCACCAACCAACTCTGATGGGAAATTACCAGCCATCCTCCCGGTTCACTCGAATTCCCTGACTTCGGCCCATTTCATCATGAGAATTCTTACTGAGATGCAGGATTGTGCCAATGAAGTAACCGCCATGGACATCGTCAAGGAAGCAGGTATCAGTCTCAAAGGCTTCATGGAAAGCGCTCGATGGAAATTCATGGTCATACTTCTTCGGACTTGGTTACGCGGTATTTATCGCCCCCCTTTCGCAAATGGTGGAACCGACTAATGGGTCTAGATGCAAACCTGCTGTATCACCTCGAGTCATGGGCTCCGGCTATGACAGATTCGTCTGTCACACAGTACATGTCACTATTTGAGGTGTTCCAACGGCACATGACGTTGTCGGCACTGAAGATAGCTGGTGGCGTGGATTTGACAACTACGGCTTCCTCTCTGCGGACTATTCAGCAAACCCAGCTCCCTTCCACGTTCACTAACAGGATTACTAGAGCATTTTTGGATGCTGTATATGCGTTTCTAGATGGCTTGGTCCATCTCACTTCTGGCGATCTTCCAGTGACCGCGGAGCGGCCTGCCAACACAACTAGCCGATCGATACCCTCCAAGTCATTTGACTTCCGTGACGCGGTAGGCGCTACATTTAGGGGACTCGGTGACGACGTCTCACGTGGATTGATAGAATACTCGGGTACTACTTGTGCTCTCCAACTTCGCATACCTTTCATCCGCGCTCATCCCCAACATGATGTCTCAACTGGAAAGCATATTTGGCACGTCCACGGAAGAGGATCGCAAGGTTCCTATTTGGAATTGTACCGGCAGGCTAACGCTAACGACTGTTTACAGACACTTCTGAACGTTGTACAGGAGCTCGACAAGACTCTATTCGACGGATACGTTAAACCTAAATCCGCGGTTGTGGCTTCCATTCTGAAAGAAGGCATTCTGGATCCTGAAATGGATTGGTATGAGACTCCCCAGCCGACGGGTATGGCAGTTTCGATTACCTGTGGTTGCGCGTGGATTATTCATGGCCTTGACAGAAATCAGACCATACATGTATAGGGTACTAATGACTCTTGTTGGCATCCACGCCCAAGTCAGTCACATTGCGGAAGGTTTGTTGGACCGCGTGCTTTATGCAATTGTGGATGGCGCTGCGGAGGAGGCCTTGCGTTCATTCCAGCAGGTAAAGCGGTTCGGGATGGGTGGGATGTTACGTGTATGTTTTCATCTAATTGGTCTTGTTAGCCTCCACGTTGTGAACATGACTCTGACAGGCAACGCTGGAGATCGAATTCATGCATCAAACCCTGGCGCGCTACGTATCACCATCAGCTGCCAAGACACTCTCGGAACTATACACGAAGATATCTCAGGCCTACGCTCGACGCTCAACCGACGACAATCTACAGGGTAATCTCGACAGCGTGAAAAAGATACTGGCGGAGAGCCGTCGGGCCACAGGTATCGAGTTCATGTGCTTTAGGCAGCCGAAGAGCAAGACTAGCTCGAAATCTACCACGGGGAAGTCGCGAGCAAAAGGTACAGAAGGTAGTCGAGCTACTGGAGAGCGCCGACCTATCGCGTAGACATAGTTCATTCATATAATCGCCACGCATACACTCAATCCCTGGAAGCCGCGTCCCTCTACCTGGTGTGAGGTCTGGCAAGTGTTCTGTCTGAGATACCCTCGATAAGACCTCTTAGCCATCCGTTGCACGCGTCAGGATCTCTGTTGTCTAAGGCTCAACGACGAGAGATAAACGACTTATTTGGCGTTTATTGCAGTATCAGCTTATTATAAATCGAGCGGCTTAGCTATCTGCAAGACCTTTTGCATTTGACGTGTTGATACTGAAGTCAGCGAGCTGGAACAATGGATGAAGGTACCCCCAGAGCGGCAAGTTGCGAAGCGGAAGTATCTGCTTGATGTGGGACCCGGATATAAACGCAGTGACCCACGAACGGTGCTCACGATGCGTGAAGACATCGATTTTCTCTGGGAACAATTTCTGAGTGAGCTGTGCGCTGCGATATCGTCGCATCTTCGTTGGGAACGGAGAATCATTTATATGGCCAGTAGAGATCCGACCATTAGACGCTGGCCGTGGATAACGAATCTTGCCTCGCTATCTGTTGCAACACACAGCGCCCTTCGTCTCCAGAGTCTGGGTTGCTTTTTGAATTTGGTTCCTTACCCGTGCTCTCTGGAGGTTGCTGCAGTAAGTACCAATGCTCATTCATCACGGCGCCAGCATAACGGGATGCAGGGATTGCTCCGTGACTGATTGACAGGTAACATGCACCTACCTCACCTGTTTAGTGCCTCGAACCTTGTGAGAGAAGCAAGTGTGCGCTGAGATCTAGAGGTCAGCCGCTTCGGCGCATGTTTGATGTTATAACATGTGATGCTGGGAAATGTCCATGACTCCACACTGATGCTTGTTATTATGCACTGACATGTAGAAGTAACTATACTCACTGGAAGGAATGCAGCATAGTTATAGCTAACTATCGCCCGACTTGAGGGAGCCCCTCGCCAGCCTTCACTGCGGCGGGTCGAACGACTAAGCTCTAGTACAACTTCACAACGGAACTTCGGCCATGTACAGTATAACTCGTACGAAAGCTGAAGGTGCTCTACAGGCGTGATAACATCCATTTTAGATGAAGTCGATCGTGGCTCAACTTGCATCAGGGTTCACTCGTCTCTTGAGTTGAGGTAAGTCTTTTTCATGGATCCTCTCTTTTCGCAATGAAACGCTTGTAATCAATCGATTGATATACGAATCCCACAGCCCAGAGCAGTCCCTCGCCAACGACATACTGTGACTTGGTGTTATTGGACACGCAAGCCGCAATGGCTTGGTAGTCGTTGCGTTTTTCACAGAACACTCGGAGCATACATACGTACGTCATCACGAGTGACCGGCGGCAGGCAATCTTTCAAGTTGCCATTACGCCGGCTCTGAACCTTATTGCTGTCAAGTGAACAAGTTCTCTCCACTGGGCGCTTGTTAGCACTTGCCATGAGAAAAGATATATATATACACCCTCCCCTTATGTGCCGTTGGTGGTGACCTCCCCTTCCTTGTTTTCTCATTCAAATAACATTATGGCGGACCAAAGCATTCCTCTGGCCCTCACCAACCTTTTCGCTGGAGGGAAGCTTTTGGGCAGTACTCAAGCAGATACATCGAAGCCAAGGACACCAGTGCCACGGTGAGTCTGCTTCTGCATCTACGCAACCTGAAGGGGACTGGTGATATGTTCTCAGCTATCGCCATGCTGCACCGTCCGCGCCCTGGCCATGGATGGACTTCGATGTCGATAAGAGTGCAGTCGAGCCAGGCGGGCTGGTTTTCCCCTCTGATCATTGGTCAAACTATCCTCAAAATTTGTTTGGGAATTGGACCCGGGACCAGGTCCTGAGGAGCAAGATGTTGACCAGCTGTTCATCTTCCCAGTCTTGTTTGATTTACAAAATGGAAGTGAGGGACGACGGGCATTTCGACAAAATTGCTGGAGAAAAGACTACGACTGTTACTGCTGACAAAGATAGTAGCCAGGCATTTTGGAAAGAACTGCAGCAGCCTGTGAGGATCACTCCAAATATCGACTTAGTCTATCGGCTGAGTTATCTGCTTTGCAAATAGCGACCGGAGGGCATTCGAATTCGGGCATTTTTCGTCGACAATTTGTCCTTAGATGTTTTGAAGATGCTGGGAACGAGGTGAGTTTACTCTGTCGCATCTTTCTACTACAATCTCACGACCTTCCTCTCAGCTTCAATGTCGAACCTTTTTTCTTCACGTCTTCAATGAATTGGATACCCTCACGATACCAAGAAGATGCCAAGGCTGGAGTTGGAGACCGTAAGCGTATTCCAAGCGTCGATTCAAAACATGACCCACACGTTGTATAGACATAACTGTTACTCTTCCGTTCATTTGCGCCATGCGGAAGTCCGGTACTGGGCCGGAGAGCATTTCATCTGTTGGTGCGGTTGATCCCTTGCAGAAGGTTACACCCGGTACGTCGCCTTCATACAAACAGAATGCAGCTGTAACTCGTGTTTCTAGAGGCTCCTGAAATAAACACGCAAACGTCACTAGAGCTAAGTAAGCGGCAAAGTGTTTCTAGCACAACCATCTTACATTAACCTTCCACCGGCACTCTAGCTCACGAAATTTTACTTCAAGATCTTCTGGCCATTCACATGGTCCGCAGAAAAGATTCCAGCACCATCATTTCTTATCATCCTATATCCCAATTTCAGAAAACATCTGCTAAGCGCCTCCAGTCGCTCGTGCAAAGAACCGGGGACAGTGTTTATTGGTCTAAGCTTTTTTCCAGCTCCAAGGACCCAACATTTGTCTTCCTCGCCATACTTTGGTACGCGCTGTATGCGTGGGATGAGGCGTTCGAGGTTTTATACCAGCACATCAAGAAGCTGGTGAGTGCTACGATTGTCTATTTTCACATCTACCTGAACGGTGCCTTAGGAATCTCGGGTTTTAGGAACTAACGACATTAACTTAACGCGAGAATTACACAAATTACAAGCGTAGTTATTGCATTATCAACAACTCCTCCAGGACTTCTACAAGTCTGTTGATTTCGTGAAGAAAACACCAAATCCAGCGATGCACGACGATGAGGGCAAGGACAATTCTGCGGCGCTTTTGGAGAGGGAAGCAGATAACTTGCTTTCCGAAATAAGCCGGCTAGAGGGTCAAAGAGTTATGCAGTCCGGTCGTTTACAGAACGTCATGAACCTGGTTAGTGCTTGGTCAATGCGTGAGTGCGGTCATTGTTATCCTTTGTTAGGCATTTGCAACTGTGAATATCGAAGACAGTCGAGCCATGAAAAGGGTAGGCAAGCTGGTTATAGTTAGATTTTTGCCGCTGACAGTTGTTCTAGGTTTCTTATCTCACGATGGTCTTCTTGCCTGCGAGTTTGATGGCGGTAAGTTCACAGTCACATCCGACCAGAAGACAACCTATTCCGTTCCTCAGAGTATCTTTGGGATGAACGTCAAGGAAATCAACAGCGGTGCTTATGAGACTCTTGGCCACTATGCCGAGGCCACAATCACACTGACTGTTCTAACCACGTGGTTGGTGGTTGCTATGCAAACAGAGAGTTCTTTCTGGCCAAAAGGCAGTCCGTGGTGGCACCGTCTAGCGTGGCCGATATTTTTCGCTGCCACACGCATCAAGGAATGGTACTTGAGACACCGTCGTCCATCCAAAACACATAAACGGCGGGGTACAGGTTTTATGTAATGTTCTAATGACACCACGAGATCCTTAGTTGGGTGGATGACATCGTATGATGTTTACGAGTAAGTAGCATACGTACGGATTGGGCTCGCCGCTCCAGAGGAAACTTCACCAGCGTTTCAGGTAAGGAAAGAAGTACAGGTTGTTTTACCGGAGCCCGAGTTAGCCACCACGTGTTGCTTCAAGGAAGGGTAGGACAAAGCCAATGGAACTAGCAAGTGGGTGGGTTGATCGACGTGAAAAACTTTGGCATATACACAGCTATGGATTGTGCGGAACGCAGAGCTTGCGACGAACCAAGAGTGGCTCAGCTGGGTTTGACTTGCGTGGGATAACCATCTTCCGGTGGTCACCAGCACCACTCAAGCAAACGGTTAACTGCTAACGATATGACCTCGGGTGTCGAAGTCCACTGACACACACCCCAATCAGAGGCCAATTTTATCTAGCTTTCTGCCTCCGACCACGGCGTGGCGATTTTCGGACATCCTGAGCGTACCGAAAGCGGTCGAAAATTCCCTCGCAGATTAATAGTTGACCACGAAATATGTGGGCTTCCTCAGCCAGCACCTCCCTAAGATACTTGTACGTACAACCAGTCTGTGAAAGGTAGCGAACAAACACCGTGTGGTCGAGCGATTTGAAGTGCTGGCGTGACTGTCTATTTGTAACACAAATATGAAAACAACTTCAGAGAGCTAAGTTTCCTTCCATCACACCAACTTTTGGATTGCTATCGGTATTACATTACATCCCGCTAGGCATCACTGAAACCTCCGTTCCTTGCCATGTCATTTTGATCGTGTCTAATCAGCAACGAAAATGTTCGTGCATGGCATGGATTACATTGTCATACACTTGAATGGCGGATGGGGGGAAATTACCTTTATAAAGATATATATACCTTTACAACGGTCCTCGCCCTTATAACGTTATATAACGGTCTTGTCATAAAAATGTGGTTTCAGTGATGCCCCTATTGCGCAGAGGATTGTGGACTCAAGGGCAATATGGCAGAGCACTTGCCTTTAGGTTTCAGTTGGTGTTGGTCTTGGTAGGTGGGAACGTAGTTCTGAGAGAGAATGATATAGAGTGAGCTCTGTATTCCGCTTGTTACATCCTGTGGTATATCCTACAGGGTATATATACCTCTATGGTGCGCACGGACCAGGTGTGTCTGCACCTACGATAAGAACTACCATAATTGTAAGTAAGAGGACCTTCCATATAGGTACGACTCTGTCTTTCTACTAGGAACGTGTCAACCGGTAATCCGGGAGAATAGAACATATCAGAATAGTATGGAGCAACTATTCTTAGAACAACAATCACATGTGTGATAACGATAACGATAGTCGGTAATGGACAACCGTGATTTCCAACACTCCCCCTCGCTCTAGATAGGTTGGTCAACCAATCCTAATGACGAGCGATTTTCTTCAAACTTTTGCCAGGTTAAGGACTTGGTTAATCCATCAGCCCTTTGACGAGTAGTATTAATATATTCAATGGCGAACAAGCCTTCTTCAACACATTCGCGGACAAAATGCCATTGTATGTCGATGTGTTTTGAACATCCATCTGAGACTGGGTTTTCAGCAATAAAACGTGCACCCATATTGTCACAGTAGAGAATGGTTTTGTCCATTTTGAAGGATAATTCTTTGAAGAGCATGTCAAGCCATTTGATTTGCCTGGCAGAATCGCACATTGCCATATATTCTGCTTCGGTAGAAGAGAGAGCGATTGTCTTTTGTTTTCAGGATCTCCACGAAATAAGGGAGTTGCCATAATACATGGCAAAGCCGGTAGTTGAATGACGAGTGTCTTTATTTGAGGCCCAATCGGAATCTGCAAAACCATAAATTCTCGCTTCGTTTCCATAATAATGAAGGCAGAGGTTCGGTGTGGATGCCACATAACGAACGATATGTAATGCCTGTTTTAAGTGAAGATCGGTTGGATTTGACATATACTGCGACATTCGGATAACCGAAAAGGCAATGTCTGGTCTGGTTCCCAGAGCCATATATAAGAGTGATCCTACAACCGATTGAAAACGAGAACGAAGTTGTGAATTTGATTGGTATTTTTCAGGAGCTTTTTCAGGAATGTATCCAGATGGTAAAGGCGTGCGAACAGTTGTCGCATGCTCCATTCCGAATCGTTTAATGACCTTTTGAACGTATGGGATTTGATCTAACCAAATTTCATTGGTTTGGCGATTTCTTTTTATCTGGATTCCAAGATATTCTTTTACTTCGCCTAGATCTCTAGACTCCCATGTTTTCATGAACTCGTCTTTCTTTTTCTTGAGTAGGTTCTTGTGTGAAGCGAGGAAAAGTCCATCGTCAACATACACCAAGAATACTACAGTTCCGGCTTTCGATTGGTAGTAATATACACCGGCATCGACTTTTGATCGGAGGAAACCCATCCGAAAGAGTGATTGATGTAGTTCTTTGTTCCACGAGAGTGCTGCTTGTTTTAAGCCATATAGTGCTCGCAGCAACCGATATACTTTGTGCTCTTGACCTTTGACTTTAAATCCTTCCGGCTGTTCCATATAGATTTCCTCATCTAGCTTGCCATATAAGAAGGCAGTTTTCACGTCTAATGCTTCCATTTCCCAATTGTGCTGCGCTGCGTGAGCTAGGAGGATTCGCACTGTTTCAAAGTGTGCGACCGGGGAAAAAGTATCTTCGAAGTCTATCCCATACTCTTGAGTAAAGCCTTTAGCTACTAGTCTGGCTTTGTGACGACCGTCGCTTTTAATAGCATAGACCCATCTTGATTTGACCAATTTACGTCCTGGAGGAGGATCCACTAATGTCCAAACTTTTCTTTCTTCGATCGATTTAAGTTCATCCTTCATTGCGTCAAACCAAAGGGTTTGTTCAGCTTTTGGGAGTTTCAACACATCCCTAAACTGTTCCGGAGCTTGTTTAATTCGCGCAGCTAATAATATCACGAATGAGGCTTCTTTGGTCTCATCGGTTTGTGCTTCCGGAAAACGCGAAGGTCCTGCTTCTGGTTGTGCTTCCTCTGTTGTTTGAGGCGGATCCCGCTGAGGATGTTTTTGTTTGATAGCTTGGATGCTATCATCAACCATTTTATGAATAGCGTCTCGTTTCTCTCAAATTTCCTTTTCGATTTCGACCGGATCTCTATGTTCTCCATAAACATTTCCAGGTCATCGTGGAGGAATTCTGATTCGAGGAACTCTTGGATTTTCACGAGCAATAATGAGAGGTCTTCTAGGTTCAGCAGGTACATTGAATGGTCTATGAGGATGTTGTACCCATTCGTCTCTTATTTGTGGTACATTTCGATCGGTACGCGGATTTGCCCTTGGTGGGAAGTCCCTTGGTGGTATATGCGGATTTCCAGCATCCTGGTCACCATCACCATTATTCCGCGGTGGGTCATTATCATTGTTTGGAGTTTGTGGTCGAGATTGGGGTCTCTCGTCCATTGGCTGATCAGGCCCATTATCCATCCAATCATCGTTGGTAGGCACGTTAGTTTGTATTGGTTCTTGGTTCGTCACAGGGATAAGGTCTGAGTTATCGGATTTGTGTTCCTTTCCTAAATCCGTACTACAAAAAGGAAAAACTTCTTCGGCGAATTTTGCGGTTCTAGCAATAACAACTTTCTGGCCATGTAGGAATCGATATCCCTTGGTATTGGGTTCGTAGCCAAGGAAAACCATTTCCAAAGCATGAGGTTCCAATTTATCTTTCCATTGATCCTTGGGAATCCATACATAGGCTAAACATCCAAAGACTCGGAAGTATGATATGTCAGGGATTTTGCCTAAGAATAATTCGCACGGTGTTTTCCAAAGGGATCTCCTCAATGGAGTGCGATTATAAACATGTAAAGCGGTGTCGAAGGCAAAGTTCCAGTATCGTTTGGGTACACAGGCATGATGTCGAACCGATCCAGCCTTTTCTAGAATAGTTCGATTGAAGCGTTCAGCTCGACCATTTTGTTGTGGTTGGTCCACAATGGACAACTCATGAATAATGCCCTTGGAGTTGAGGAGCGATTTAAACTCAGTACCCATAAACTCTCCCCCTCGATCCGAACGGAAGGTCTTTAATAGACAACCAGTTTGTCGTTCAACGATGGACAACCAATCGCGAAAACGAGATAAAGTGTCGGATTTGAGTCGAAGGTAGAGGCAAAAGCCAAACGAGGAGAAGTCATCAAGGAGGGTAAAGACATAGCGTGCTCGGTAATAGGACTCAACAGGCAATTCTAGTAGGTCGGCATGAACAAGTGCCAGTGGAGCAGAAGCTCGCTTAGAAGAGGCATGAAAGGGATCGGAAGACATTTTGCCAGAGGTACATCCACGACAGGTAGGTAAGGATTTCGCGATTAGCTCAGCAGGAAATCCAGAGACATGGCGTGAACAGTTTTTGATAACAGAAAGGCCTGGATGTCCAAGGTGATTATGCCAAAGAGTATATTTATCCAAGTTGATAGTCCCTAGGTCTACGGTTTGTATGGCGCTGGAGGAATGGACAGGAACTCCATAGAACCAGTGCAACCGCGAAGTAGACAAGCATGTCGCCTTGAGGACTTCACGACCATCAGGAGTACGGATCACCTCGTGCGTTTTCGTTGCATAACTCTTGTATCCAGACTTCAAGAGTTGATTTCGTGAACATAGGCGTTTGGAGAAGTCTCCATGAATTACATCTCGTAGTGTCAGGTAATTGTTGGATTCCAACTTTAATATAACGGTCCCTTTTCCGTATAGTTTAACAGGTTCATGTCCAGCAGTATGTCCGAAGGCTGGTTTAGGAAACGGCTTGTAGCTTATAAAGTCAGCTCGACAAGGGGTCACATGATTTGTGCATCCCGAGTCTAACATCCACATACAGTTTTTAGATTCATTCCTGTCAGCGTGATTGGTTTCCAAATCACAAGGATAAGCGTCAAAAACATCGTCATTAATACCGTAAGAGAAGCCAGAAGCACCCTCTATAGTAGGGTCTGGTTCATAACCACCAGGAAGTCGTACATATCGTATAGGTTTGGGATATTTATGCTCGGTTACCGAAGCATGAAATTCTTGTAAGGATACCGTTACTCTAGGACAGTTACGCCTAGATCCCTTAACCTTTTTATGAATGCTTTGTACACATTCCGTTCTCTCATCAACAGTGCCGTGTGTGGAGGTATTTTCCACTCTACTTCCGGATCTATTAGTACCAGGATCGGTGTGGGAGGACTCATTGACTCGGTTTCCGAAGTCAGCAGATGTCCATCTCCTCCTCTCCAGAGTTTGAAGACCACGTTGTGTGGCCAGATCCGGTAGTACCCGTAGACATAATCGGGATACTGTTCGAAGGCACATATTACATTGGCAAGGCAGATTAACAACAGTTCCGGGAAGAGCTTCATCAACATACTCAACTGTTTGTGATTCTTCTTTCTGAAGAACCGGGACAGGAGTTATTTCATCATCAAACTCTTCAAAGCGGGAGGCATCGTCGATAGTATTTTGTAGATTTATATGATAAGACTCATAGCCTTCATCATATTGTCCGTCGTATTGGTCATATTGATCGAAATCCTGGGATTCCTCAGGTTCGTCTGTATAATCTGCAGTGGCAAACCTGCCACGACCACGACCGCGACCTCGAGATCGACGTGCATGCTGTTTTCCCTTAGACTGTCCTTGAGTTTGTTGTTGTTGATTTTGGGGAGGATATGGTGTTCCACTTCGTGGTGGAAAACCTCCTCGACCTCTGAAGTTTCCTCTTCCTCTGATATTCTGCTGCCTGTCAATGTGTTGTTCGGTTGGATGACTTCCGCGGCATTTTCGGCAATGCGGTGGTTTTGAGAGACGGTTTATAAGTGGTTGTGAGGAAATCCTGGATGAACTGGCTTCGACGTTATTGGTTTCCAATTTTGGCAAGTTAGATTGCCCGGTACGATGTGACGCCAACTCTTTTAACCTTGGAACGACGTCTGCCATTTTAAGATCTTGGGTTTTGACCGAGGATAAAATATTGGTGGGACCAGCTCCCCATTTTTCGGTAAAGGCTCCGCAAAGCATCATGCACTGGACTGGTTCGGATAAGGTAATGTTTTGGGTTGCAAGCGACCCAAGTATCATGTTTACTTCTGCGAGTTTGGATCCCAAATCGTCAGAAGGGTTAATCCGAATTTTGAGAAGTCTCAAAAAGTCCGTGTATGCCGATACGGCAGTAGGAGCTCCATAGGAGGCTTGTAACGCGGTCCACATTTCATAGGCTGTGTCTTTGTTTTCCAAAGACACGGATATAACTGGGTCACAATACAATAAGATTGTGCCCATTCCTCGGCTGTTCTTTGTATCCCAAGCTTTTACGGCAGCAGCATTTGCAGCTATTGCTCGATCAGGACAGGTTTCCAGTCCATTTACAATGTTCCAGACGTCAAGAGTTAAGAAGTATCCTTTGATCATGGCTTTCCAGGAAGAATAATTAGAGCCATTGAGGCGTGGGATGTTCTTTGAAGCTGAAGTTTCCTTTTGATCGGCCATAGTAAAACTAGAAGAATTCTAGAATTAGTATGTCGTCAAGAACCTGATCGCCAGCAGTGGTTTCCAGAGCTGCGCGACGGAAGGACTGTCGTTGGCGTTGTGAAGGTCTTTTTCTGCGCTTCTTCTGGTTTCCAGAAGATTGTGGGTTGTGTTTCTTTATTGGAGTTGAGTTTCCCTTTCTAGTGTAGCGCCTTTTGTCTAAGTTCAGCCTTTCGAAGTCGTGAAAACCGAGTTCTTCGAAATAATGATATGCCAATAGATGTGGATATCCAATTTCATGAAGCGAGTATGTAGTCCGTTCATCTCTCAACGCTACACCTCCATGGATTCCAATGGAGTACGGGAGAAGGAACTGACTATATCGCTGACTTTTATGGCACATAAGCTGAAAGACATTTATACATGGCAGATCCACTACGTCACTAAAATGATATCCGGTTCGTCCGTATCCAGCATAAGGTTCAGGATAATTTCCTGGAAGTGGATAAATTCTTGGCAGCACGATTTGCATGTGCTCGCTGACGACGTCTCGAATAGAGTCCTCTGGAGGGCCGAGAGAACAGATCTTTTCCATCACCTTTGTCCATTTCTCGTTGTAGATCCAATAAAACTGTCGACTTGCTGGGCCATAAGACCCATCGCGTAATTCTGCCATCAGACCTCCAACTAAGTTGTTGAGATTCTTCGTCGTACCATACTTTCCGCTCCAAATAGATACTGTTTTTAAGATCCTGTAGGGATAATACGACCCTAGGATCTCTTCGCTGTTCACCATTCTTTGTCCGACTCCGGAGATATCCGGGGGTGCACTCGAGGGTTGTTTTATCGGAATTCCAAGATCCTCGGAAAGTGCGTTCCAGATGGCGGTTCCAAACCCAAAGAGAGGGGATGAATCCGGCAAAATCCTGGAAGTTGTAGAACGGGTGGACTCTTCCTTTGAAATAGAAGAAGATGTCGTTTGTGATCGTGAAAGCAGGAACGGTATGGACGGACGGATCTTCATATGTAAACGATGGAATGTCTACACCGTTAAAGTTAGCGATGGCATGTGGAGTTGACGCAGGAGAAAGTTTAGGAAGGCAGTCGACGAGATAAGAATGGAATGACACGTGTGTGCGCGGGTCATAAAAAGGTGAGGAGAAGTCGTAGTCGTCGGGTCTTTTTAGAATTGACCAAGAATATTCCATAGCGATAGCAGGGACAACGGAATTTTGAGACGGTGTTCGTAGAAAGAAGGGTTTCTCATGGTCTCCATAGGCTACATGTCTCCAGTGGTTGGCTTTCTCATGGTAAAGCGCTTCGGTATATCCAATTATATGCTTGATGTACCTTGCGTGTGAATACTCTTCCGTCGTACTCACTTTCTCTAAAGCGATGGCGGTCTCACGCTCAACCGCGATAGGGAAAGGTCGGGAAGGTAGCACAGGCTTGGTAATAAGTGCATTCCGGTTGATAACGACAGCGGACATCTGGATACCAGGATGTGCGTCAGATCAATGAACTCGTGAGGAGATGATGAAAAGGACGCGACTACAAGAGATCGAACTCGGCTAACCGGTTCGGATCCTCGTCATCCCCATCAGGAGTCGAAGGGAGAAGCTCTAAGAGGTCATTGGGACGACCTCCGAGCAAATCAGGAGCAACCGGATTTTCATGACAAGCACTAGGCCCAATTAGTCGTTGGGGCCAGTCCACGTAATGTTCGTGAACATTTATTTCCCTTTGATTTACGGGAAGATCAAGCAAATAAGGTGGAGGAGATAAAGGATACCGAGGGACTGGATCGAGATCAGGTTGATAATCCAAGTCCCGGAATTCGTGTGCTTCGTAAGAAGGCGGGGATATCCGAGGAGGTTCCAGATTTCTGGCCTCAACAAGGACACCGACACGAATGCGCAGTTGCTGATAATGCCCCAAGAGAATACGATATTCCTGATAAGAGGAATATATGCCATGCCACATAGGGATGCCTAAAAAAGTACCCCACATCACAGTAGATAGAACCAGCACAAGATTAAAAGGACCTCCGACCGCATTAACGACATAGACCGCCTGACAAACGCCTAGAATGAACGAAAGCATCAAGGTGGCCAACGCCCAACCTAGCGCTTCAGGTCCGTTCAACGGCATAGTCAATGATGAACGTCTTCCTCAATGATCTATTGTCCGTTAGACGACAAGCACCCGATTTAAGCGGGGCTCATAACCTATTGCGCAGAGGATTGTGGACTCAAGGGCAATATGGCAGAGCACTTGCCTTTAGGTTTCAGTTGGTGTTGGTCTTGGTAGGTGGGAACGTAGTTCTGAGAGAGAATGATATAGAGTGAGCTCTGTATTCCGCTTGTTACATCCTGTGGTATATCCTACAGGGTATATATACCTCTATGGTGCGCACGGACCAGGTGTGTCTGCACCTACGATAAGAACTACCATAATTGTAAGTAAGAGGACCTTCCATATAGGTACGACTCTGTCTTTCTACTAGGAACGTGTCAACCGGTAATCCGGGAGAATAGAACATATCAGAATAGTATGGAGCAACTATTCTTAGAACAACAATCACATGTGTGATAACGATAACGATAGTCGGTAATGGACAACCGTGATTTCCAACAGCCCCACGCCCTGCTGCTTTCACGACCGAGTTACTCGCCAGAACGGGAAGGTCCTTCCTTCTTCGCCCTTGTGAAGGAGGCGGTAAAAATCTCGCCCTTACTAACCTACACCAAGTAAAGGCCCGTCAACTCGTCATCTGACACTTTAGAGAGTGAGGATGCAATAGTGTAGAGGTATTCGAAACGTGACGCGAGAACTGCACAAATTGCAAGCGTACTTTTTGCATTATCAACAACTCCTCCAGGACTTCCACACGTCCGTTGATCTCGTGAAGCCAACACCAAATCCAGCGATGCACGACGATGAAGGCAAGGACAGTTCTGCGGTGCTTTGGAGAGGGAAGCGGATAACTTGCTTTCCGAAACAAGCCGGTTAGAGGGTCACAAAGTGATGCAGTCCGGTCGTTTGCAGAGCGTCATACACCTGGTCAGTGTTTGGCCTGTCTCACTTCAAGCAATTTTCCGGTGACCGCGGAGCGGCCTATGGCACTATACACTCCAAGGCATTCCACTTTCGTGAAGCGGTAGGCGCCACATCCCAGGAGACGGCTATGCCATCTCATGTATGGAATACAATGGTCTGTCACTATTCAATCGAGGTGTTCTAACAGCGCATGACGGTGTCATTCACACTGAAGATAACCGGAGGTGTGGATCTAACAACTACAGCTTCTTCTCCGCAGACTATTCAGCAAACCCAGCTCTCTTCCACGTTCACTAACAGGATTGCTATAGCATTTTTGGGTGCAGCATATGCGTTTCTAGACGGCTTGGTCCATCTCACTTCTAGCGATCTTCCGGTGACCGCGGAGCAGTCCGCCACTACAACTAGCCGATCGATACCCTCCAAGTCATTTGATTTCCGTGACGTGGCGTGCACTACATTCAGGAGAGTCGATAATGACGTCTCGCGCGGATGGATAGAATACTCGGGTGCTCTCCAACTTCGATACCTTTCATCCCCACTTATCTCCAACATGATGTCTCAACTAGAAAGCATTTCTGGTACATCCACCGAAGAGGATCGCAAGGTTTTAATTTGGAGGCGTATGGGTGGGCCGACGCTAACGACTTCTTACAGGCACTTATGAAGGTCGTACAGGAGCTGGACAAGACCCTATTCGACCGATACATTAAACCTTAATCCGCAGTCGTAGCTTCCATTTTGAAAGAAGGCATGTTGGTTCCTGGAACGGATTGGTATGAGACCCCCCGGCTGCAAGGTATGGCGGTTTAGAACATCCGTGATCACACATGGATTGCTCATGAATCATGGCAGAAATCAGACCATGCACGTGTAGGGTACTTATGACTCTTGTTGGAATCCACGCCCAGGTCAGTCACATTGTAAAAGGTTTGTTGGACCGCGCGCTTCATGCAAATATGGATGGTGCTGCGGAGGAGGCCTCGCGTTCATTTCGGGAAGGTTCGGGATGGGTAGGATGTTACGTGTATGTTTCGTCTAATCGACTTTGTTAGCCTCCACGCTGTGAACATGATTCTGGCAGGCGACGCTACAGATCGGATTCATGCATCAAACTCCCGCCTGCTACGTATTACCATCAGCTGCCGAGACGCTCAGAATTATACGCGAAGATATCCCGGGCCTGCACTCGACGCTCAAGCAACGACAATCTACAGGGTAATCTCAATGGCATGAAGAAGATACTGGCAGGGAGCAGTCAGGCAACAGGTATCCAGTTCATGTGCTTTAGGCAGCCGAAGAGCAAGTGTAGCTTGAAATTTACCGCGGGGAAGCCGCGAGCGAAGGGTACCGAAGGTAGCCGAACTACTGGAGAGTGCCGACCCACTGCGCAAGCGTATGTTGTTCATTCATCTAATCCCCACCTATGCACTCACCTCCGGAAGCTGCGTTTTTCTACCTGGTGAGAGATCTGGCAGGTGGCTTGTTGAGATTCCCTTGATAATATCTCTTAGCCGTAGGATCTTTGTTGCCTAAGGTTCAAAGACGAGAAGTAAAGGAACATAGTTGGCCGCGCGATTCTTGCCGTGTTAGTTTATTACAAGTCGAGCAGCTTAGCCATCTGCAAGACCTTTGCGTTAGTCGTGTTGAGACTGTGGTCGGCGGCCTGGAAAAATGGACAAAAATCCCCCGGAGAGGCAAGTTGCGAAGCGGAAGCATGTACCTTGGTAATGGCCCGTGGACATACATAGTACTTATAACACGTGAAGACATCGATCTTCTTTGCGTAAGGTGTCCGCTGCGATGTCATCACATCTTCGTTGCGAGGAGACAATCATTCAAATGGTTAGTAGAGATCTAACCATTAGACGCAGGCCGTGGACAACGAGTCTCGCCTTGCTGTCTGTCGCATCACATGGCGTCTCTCGTCCCCAGAGTGTGTGTTGGTCTTTGTCTGGTTGCTTACCCGTGCTCTACATAAGTCGTAGTTACAGCGCTGACATTCCTTGCTATGGCGGGGATAAGTAGCTTTCATTTCCGGCCTGAACTTGAAGGTTGAAACTTGACGCGGTGAGTGCCAACGCCCCTTCATCACGGCGCCGGGATGATGACACTCAGGAGTTGCTCTGCTGGTTGATAGGTAACATGCACCTACCTCACCTGTTCATTGCTTCGAACCCTGTGAGGGAGGCAGGGGCGCACTGAGATCTAGGTGTCACTCGCTTTGGCACGTGTTGATGTTATGAAACGTAACGCTAGAAAACGCCCACGCCTACACCACTGGCGCCTGTTATCTTGTTCTGACAAGTAGAAGTAAGTACATATGCTCACCGAAGGGAGTGCTGCATTATCTGATCATTACCCAACCCGAGGGAAACCTAGAGGGACGGTGAAGCTTTAATGTGATGAACTCAATCGTAGCCCCCATCTGCACCAGGATTATTAATATTCAGTCGCGTCTTGCGTTTCACGCAGGTGGAATTACAAATCACGTGTGAGGTAAGTCTTTCCCACAGTGGCTCCTCTCTAGCCAATCGATATGTACGGATCCTACAGTCGAGAGGCAATATCCTGGCCTGGTTTTATTGTACTTGCAACCCGCGATGACTGCTTTTCCCCAGCTCTCCCTCGGTACATACATACCATGAATTATCTACACGAAGGTGACATGCAGCAAGCAATCTCTCAAAAAGCCAAGCGTCTGCCTGCAAACCTTATTGCTGTCAGCTGAACGGGCTCAAAGTTTACCGGGGCGCTCGTTTGCACTTCCTGACAGAAAAGCTATATATACATGCCTTCCCTTCTGGCACCATGGACGGTCACCTCCTCTTTCTTGTCCACATTCTCATTCAATTAACGTTATGGCTGACCATAACATTCCCCAAGCCATCTCCAACCTTTTGGTCGAAATGAAGCTTTTGGGCCGCGCTCATACCTCGAAGCAAAGGACATCAGTACCACGGTAAGCCTGCTTTTACATCTACGCGCACCGAAGGGAACTGGTGATGTGTCCTCAGCTACCGCCATGCTGCACCATCTGCGCCATGGCCGTGGATGGACTTCGATGTCGACAAGAGTGCAGTCGAGCCTTCAAACGACCGGAGGTCCTCTGATGATTGGAGTAACTATCCTCAAAATTTGTTTGGGAATTGGACCAAGGACCAGGTCGAGAGAAGCGAGATGTTGACTCGCTGTTCACATTCCCAATCTTGTTTGATTTACAACGTGGAAATGGGGGATGACGGGCTCTTCGACAAAAATGCTGGAGAAAAGCCTACGGCCGTCACTGCTGAAAGTACCCAGGCGTTTTGGAACGAACTGCAGCAGCCTGTGAGGATCATCCCAAATCTTAAGGTAGTCGATCGGCTGAGTTGTCTGCTTTGCAAAATAGCGACCGGAGGGCATTCGAATCAGGGCGTTTTTCGTCGACAATTTGTCCCTGAATGTTCTCAAGATGCTGGGAACAACGCAAGTTTACCGTATCGCAACTCTTTACTCCAGTCTCACGACTTTCCTCTCAGCTTCAACATCGAACCTTTCTTCTTCTCGTCATCGACGAATCGGATACCCTCACGATACCAAGAAGATGCCAAGGCCGGAGTTGGAGACCGTAAGCGTATTCTAAGCGCCGGCCGAAAGCATGATTTACACGCTTACATATAGACATAACTGTCATTCTTCCGTTCGTTTGCGTTATGCGGGAGACCGGTACCAGACCAGGGAGTATCCCACATGATGATTCGGCTGATGCCTTGCAAAAGGCTACACGCGGTACGTCGCTTTCTTGTAAAAAGAACGCAGTTGTGACTTGCATTTCTAGAGCGTCTTGAAATTAATACCCAAGCCTCACTAAAGCTAAGTAAGCGAGCAAAGTATTTCTGCCATAATTATCCTATATTGACGTTCCACCAACCCAATAGCTCACGACACTTTACTTGAAGATCTTCTGGCTATTCACATGGTCCGCGGAAAGGACTCCAGCACTATCATATCTTATCACCCCATATCCCATTTGAAGGAAACGTCTGCCAACCGTCTCCGGTCGCTCGTGGAAAGAACCGGGGATAGTGTTTATTGGTCCAAGCTCTTTAAGAAATTCGAAGATCCAACATTTGTCTTCCTCGCCATACTTTGGTACGCGCTGTATGCGTGGGATGAGGCATTTGAGGTTTTATACCAGCATATTATCGAGCTAGTGAGTGCCCCAGTCTTTCACTTTCACTTCTGTCTGAATGGTGCTTCAGGAATCTCGGGTCTTAGGAACTAACGACGTTGTTTTGACGCAAGAACTGCACAAATTGCAAGCGTACCTGTTACATTATAAACAACTCCTCCGGGACTTCCACAAGTCCGTTGAATTCGTAAAGAAAACGCCAAATCCAGCGGTGCCTGACGATGACGGCGAGCACAATTCTGCGAGGCATTTGAAGAGGGAAGTGGATAACTTGCTTTCTGAAATAGATCGACTAGAGAGCCAAAGAACCATGCAATCTGACCGTCTGGATAACGTCATGAGGCTGGTCGGTGCTTGTTTAAATGCGCAGATTCGACCAGTCACCATGTTTGCTAGGCATTTGCAACCGTAAATATCGAAGACAGTCGAGCCATGAAAAGGGTGAGCTAGTTGGTTATAGTTAATTTTGCCGCTGACAGTTGTTGTAGGTTTCCTATCTCACGATGATCTTCTTGCCTGCGAGCTTGATAGCAGTAAGTACACAGTCATATCCGATCATGAGACAACCTATCCCTTTCCTCAGGGCGTTTTCGGGATGAACGTCGTGGAAATCAATTCCGGCAGTCATGAAACTCTTGTCCACTACGTTGAGGCCACGATTACACTGACTGCTCTGACCGTGTGGCTAGTGGTTGCTTTTCAAACGGAGAGTTCTTTCTGGCCAAAAGGTAGTCCGCGGTGGAGGCGTCTAGCATGGCCGATATTTTTCGTTGCCACACCATACTTGAGACACCGTCGTGCACCCCAGAGAGATGAACAGTGGGTATAGGTTTTATGCAATGTTCTGATGACACCATCAGATCCTTGGATGCATGACATCGTAAGATGTTTATGAGTAGTATACTCACGGACTTGCATGTACTTTGCCAGTGTTATTCAGTAGCCCCAACGGTAACAATGTATAAAATGTTGCTACACCTTCTGTTTTCTGTAAACATAGAGGAGCTTTATGTCTTGGCTGGCCAAACTGGTTCTCAAGCCTCTTAAGGGCTGGTCAAGGTCTCGATGCACAAGTCTGGACGAGGCGATCATTTGACAACCCGATCACTCCACGAATGAAGAGTCCGTGAACACAACTCCGACTCCCTGATCGTGACGTGAAGCGACTCTTTACTCGGAACAACCTACAAAGTAGTGCCACTTTTTCCAGGGCCCCCGCGACCATAGGCGGAGTGGACACCCTCAGATGGATGGAATACACTTGCGTTGCTTGTGCTCTCCAAATTCGCGCACCTATCTTCCACGCTTATCCTCAACATAATCTCTGAAGTAGAAAGCGCACTTGGTATATCTACCGAAGAGGATCGCAAGGTTCACACTTGGAGATGAGTTGGCGTGCCGACGCCGAAGTCTTCTTACAGAAACCGGTGAAGGTCGTACGGGAGCTGGACAAAGACCCTATTCGCCGGATATGTTAAACCTAAATCCGCACTTGTAGCCTCCCTTCTGAAGGAAGGCATTCTGGATTTTGAAATGGATCGGTATGTGACTTCCCAGCCCACGGGTATGGCAGTTTGGCTTATCTGCGGTTACACGTGGATTGCTCATGGCTATTACCGAAATCAGACCGTACCGCACACGTATGGGGTACTAATAACTCCCGTTGGAATGTGAAGGTTTGTCAGACCGCGTGCTTTGTGCAATTGTGGGTGGTGCTGCGGAGGAAGCCTTGCGTTCATTCCAGCAGGTGAAACGGTACGGAATAGGTGAGGTATTACGTTTATGTTTTCGTCTAGCTGGTCTTGTCAGCCTTTACATTGTGAACATGATTGTGACAGGCAACGCTGGAGATCGAATTCATGCATCAAATTCTGGCCCGCTATGTATCACACCCAGACTTATACACGAAGGCGTCTCTGGCCTGCGCTTATCGCTCGACGCTCAAGCGACGAAAATCTACGGAGTGATCTCGATACTGTGAAGAATATACCGGCGGAGAGTCATGGGGCGACAGGTATCGGGTTCCCGTGGTTTAGGCAGTCGAAGAACAAGTGTAGCTCGAAATCCATGAGGGGAGATTGCGAGCGAAGGGTACGGAAGGTAGCCGAACTACTGGACAGCGCCGACCCACCGCGCAGACATACTTCATTTATCTAATACGCCACCCGTGCACTCATCCCTGGAAGCCCGGATCTATCTGCCTCGTGTAAGGCCCCACAGGTGTCCTATTGAAATTCACTCGATAATATCTTTCAATAATCCGTTGTGCACGCCTTAGTCCCGGTTGTGAAAACCTCAACCACGGAAGACACATCAAGCGGTGGTTTATGAGTAAGTCGAGTGTCAGTAAGAATTTCGCATTTGGATGTGTTGATCGTGAGGTCTCGCCTCGGAACTTGCCGTGCCGGGGGGGTGCCTTTATCCGTTGTTAGAGGATCATTCCTGTGTGGGACCCAGATGGAAATGTAGTACCCCATCGACAGTACCCATAACTGGTGAAGACATTGGTTTTCTTTGGAAGTACTCCACTCCCCAGTGAGTAAGCCATGCACTATTAGCGCCTTGGTTGCGAGCAGACAATTGCATGAATGGCTAGTACACATCCAACCACTAAGCGCGGGCTATGGACAGCGAATTTTTAATCGTTATCTGTTGGCAAGTGACAACACATGGTATCTCTGTCTCCAGAGTCCAGATGCCTCATTGTCCGGCCGCAACCCACTCCCGGTACCTTGCCCATCCTCTTAATCAGCCCCGATTACTTACACTCCTTACTACGGCGGGGATAGTGTGTATTTCCGGCTCAGACGTTGACGCCATAACGCCAACCTCCATGGAGAGGCCAGGAGAATTGCACTGCGGGGTTTGCTTGACTGGTTGGTAGGTAAACACGTACCCACCTCACCCGTTCAGCGCCTCGGATCGTGTGAGGAAAGCACGTGTGCGCCAAGACCCAGGGAACGCCTGCTTTGGCTCATGTTTGATGTTAACGCTGGAGCCAGGCGCGTATGTAATGCTAGGATTCAAATGTGCACACGTTCGATCGCCACTAGTCCTGTCGCGCGCCTGTTCATATGTATCATGCATGATACTCACTGACAAGTGTATGTTCTTCTGAAAAGAGTGACTCATTAGGTGGCTACCAGTCAAATTGGGAGGGACTTCCGGGCACAGTGAAGTTTTCAATGCAATAGAAGTCGACGGCACGACCTCACGAGCTGCGTCTTCCTTTGTAGGTTCTCGTCCACAGAGTTCGACTCTTTCTTAGTCAATCGAAGTGATTGATATCGATACCCTCTACCATTGTAAGGTTAATAATACACCAGCCCCCGGTCCCCGACATGCCATGGCTAGTGTTAATGAATGTGCAAGTCACGATGACTTGGTAGTCGTTATATACTTAAGTATTTATCTCTCGAACGATACCCACATGAGAGTATGTACATAATCACGAAGATGACATGCGGCAAGCAATCTACATCAAGTTGCCAAGTATTTGGCTCCGAACCTTGTTAAACGGGGTTTTCCACTGCTGGGCGCTCGCCTGTACCTCGCAAGGGAAATGGTTTATATACACACGTTCTCTTCTAGCGCCATTGATGGTCATCTTTCTTTTCTCATTCATCTCCTCATTCCATTAACGTCATGACAGACCGTAGCATTCCCCTCGCACTCTCCCATTTCAGTGGTGGTGGGAAGCGTGAGGCCAGTACGTCGGCAGATATCTCGAAGCTGAGGACACCAGTGCCTCCGTGAGTCCACTTTTTTTTCTAGGTATACCGAAGAGGATTGGTGACCGTGGCCCAGTTATCGCCATGCTGCACCATCCGCGCCGTGGCCGTGGATGGACTTCGATGTCGACGAGAGTGTTGTCGAGCCGCTCTATCCGGACGGACTGGTATCTCCTTCTGATTATTGGAAAACATACCCTCAAAACTTGTTCGGGAATTGGACTCCAGACCAGGTCCTGAGAAGCAGGATGTTGACTAGCTGCTCAGATACCCAGCCTTGCCTGATTTACAACGTGGAAGTAAAGGATGACGGGCACTTCGACAAAACTGCCGGAGAAAAGATTATCACCGTCACTGCTGACAGTACTAGTTATCAGGCGTTTTGGAACGAACTGCAGCAGCCTGTGAGGACCGTTCCAAATCGCGAGTTAGTTGATTGGTTGAGTTGTCTGCTTTGTAAAATAGCGACCGGAAGGCATTCGAATCCGGGCATTTTTCGTCAACAATCTGTCCTTGAACGTTTTGAAGATGTTGGGAACCACGTAAGCTTACTTTATCGCTTGCCTTTACTACGACCTCACAACCTTCCTTTAGCTACAACGTTGAACCTTTTTTCTTCTCGTCGTCGACGAATTGGATACCCTCACGATACCAAGAAGACGCCAAACTTGGAGTTGGAGACCGTTAGTGTGTACTCGAGGAGTCTATTCAAAACATGACTCACACGCCATTCAGATATAACTGTGACCCTGCCGTTCATTTGCACCATGCGCAAGCCTGGTACTAGACCAGCAAGCGTCTCATCTATCGGTTCAGTTAAATCCTTGCAAAAGACCACGCACGGTAAGTCGCCTTTGTACAAACAGAATACAGTCGTGACCTCGCATATCTAGAGGTTCTTGAAATTAACACCCAAGCGCCATTGGAACTAAGTAGGCCAACACCGTATTTCAAACATGACCACCGTACACTGACGTTCCACCGACCCTAGCTTCAGAGATTTTACTGCAAGATCTTCTGGCCATTCACATGGTCCGCAGGAAGGAGTCCAGCATCATCATTTCTTACCACCCTATATCCCATTTACAGAAGACGTCTGCCAAGCGTCTCCAGTCGCTGGTTCAAAGAACCGGGGATAGTGTTTATTGGTCCAAGCTATTTGATAGATCCAAAGATCCAACGTTCGTCTTCCTCGCCATACTTTGGTATGCGCTGTATGCGTGGGATGAGTCATTCGAGGTTTTATACCGGCATATTAACAAGCTAGTGAGTATTACCGTCGCCTGCTTTCACGTCTACCTGAATGATGATACTTCAGGAATCCAAAGTTTTAGGAACTAACGACATTAACTTGACTCGAGAATTGCACAAAGTGCAAGCGTACTTGTTGTATTATCAGCAACTCCTCCAGGACTTCCACAAGTCTGTTGACTTCGTAAAGCTCACACCAAATCCAGCGATGCACGGCGATGAGGACGAGGCCAGCTCTGCGGCGCTTTTGGAGAGGGAAGTGGACAATTTGCTTTCTGAAATAGGCCGGCTAGAGGGTCAAAGAACCATGCAATCCGACCGTCTGAAGAACGTCATGCAGCTGGTCGGTGCCTGTTTGAATGCGTAGATTCGACCAGTCACCATGTCTGCTAGGCATTTGCAACCGTAAACATCGAAGACAGTCGAGCCATGAAGAAGCTCACGGAGGCATCCATGCGAGATTCTGCTGCAATGAAGCAGGTGTGCTAGGTGACTATAGTCGGTGTTATCACTGACGGCTTTTTCTAGATTTCCTACCTCACGATGATCTTCTTACCTGCGAGTTTGATAGCTGTAAGTACACTATCATATCTAACCACGAGATAACCTATTCCATTCTTCCAGAGTGTCTTCGGAATGAACGTTGCGGAAATCAATCCCGGCACTTATGAAACTCTTAACCACTATGCTGAGGTCACGGTCTCACTGACCGTTCTGACGGCGTGGTTGGTGATTGCTATGCAGACGGAGAGTTCTTTCTGGCCAGAAGGTAGTCCCTGGTGGCGACGTCTAGCATGGCCGATATATTTTACCGCCGCACGCGTCAAAAAGTGGTGCTCAGGGCGCCGTCGCGAACCCCCAATGGACGAACAGCCGACCATAATTGTAGTCACGCCACCCGATCCTTAGTTGGATGCCCGACGTCTGAATGGCGTTTACGAGTTTATCGTGTACTTACGGATCCATGCATGTACCTGAGGGTTGCTTCATTAAACACGAATCTTCCGATTGGCTCAGTATCGTAGCAATGGTGACCGTCCCTGGGTCTTCTGCTCTTCGTATGAGATAGAAGCTTGACATGGCCGACAGAACAGCCCTTCAGTCTTCTCAAGGGTCGACCGAAGTTTCAGCGAACGAGCCTGAGAACAACGTACAAGCGGGTCTCTTGCCTTTACGTTGGTTGTACCGCGCGTCAACGTTCCTAGCTCACTATGGGATTGAGACTCATGGGTAAGGACTTCCTCGTAGACTTACCGCTGCGTATTTCATGCTGTGCAAAGCATCGCGCCGATCCCGAAGGAAGAGAGATTGGAGAAGCGGTGGTACCAGATGTTTTTTGTCTGGTTCTCTGCGAACATGAACATCCTCAGGTATGTGCGCGCACAGCAAACTCTGGCGATGGCAGGACTGTCAATTATCCCATCCACAGCTTTAGTACTGGAACAATCGGGCCCGCATTCTTCTCTCTTGGCGTGCGTGATTCCATCATCGTCATAGTCGTGGTCGATCTCGTGTAAGTTGCCACCCATATGCTATTCCCACTCGCCTTGCTTCTTACCTGGATCTCATCAGGGTCTGCCTGATTCCGGCGTTCTTGTACGTGTGAAAGTTCACATGAATGGAAACCGTTCATATGAATGTGAATCAGTGCTGTGTTCGGGCCAAAACTTGGTACCCGTGCCATGGTTCAGTCCCGGTTTTCTTGGGGGTAAGTGACGCCATGTACTCTATGTTAAGCACTGGAACTTACCTGCAATCAAGATATTACGGCGCAATTATTCCCAGCGCTCTAAACGTCTTTTCCCTGCAGGGCTTCCTCATTCTAAACTGTATCATCGGAGGGCAGACGATCGCAAGTGTCAACTCACAATTGGACGACACCTTAGGCATCGTTATCATAAGTATCATCTCGCTTGTGGTGAGTCTCTTCACTAGTTAGCATCCACGCCTCTCATCACCGATTCCAGGTGACGTTCTTTGGATATCGCTTTCTTCACTGGTAATTGCTATAGTTTCTGTACGTGCTCGTTTGGTTCATCTTAGTAATAGGTATGAGAGCGTGGCATGGATCCCGAACGTGATCGCATTCATCGTCATGCTTGCACTTGGGTACCCCCACCTCCGTGCCAACCAGTCTGTATCGGTTCCAGCGCCAAAAGCATCGTCCTTACTGTCATTCGGATCCGCGCTGGCTGCCAGTATGCTTAGTTGGTGCACGATAACTCCTGACTATGGGGTCTACCACAGCCCAGACATGTCATCGTAAGGAAACTTTTGACGCACCGCTCTCAGCGAGTTAATATGATGTTTGTTAGCTTTCGCATTTTTCTCTACACGTACCTCGGATTCCTCACAGCCGGTGTAAGTCTCATGGCACTAAAGCTTATGAGCACCCCTGATAGATGTCACAGCTTACGGCTCATACCATGGGTGCGGCTTTTGCAGCTGCAGCTCCCAATGTTCCTGCGTGGAACGCTGGCTTCCAAGATAGCTCATCTGTGGGAGGTTTGGTATACAGTGTTTTGACTCCTGTTGGCGGCTTCGGAAAGCTACTCACTGTGTTGGTTGCGCTCAGCGTACCAAGTGCATGCGCGCCGTGCATGTATACTTTCAGTACGAGTTTCATGGTCATTGCCGGGTGGTTCGCCCTCGTGCCGCGCTGGGTGTATATTCTGATACCTGAGGGAGTGTGAGCAGAATTCGATACACATCGGAGACTCGCCCGCTGATAACAATTCTCTCCAGCCTCATACCCGTTGCCATTATCGGTGCAAAGACATTTTACACCACATTCGTGGACATTCTCGGTGGGTTATGAAACACTCCGCGCACCATTATGTTAAGATCACTCTCAGATATAATTGGGTACTGGAGCGCGGCTTTCGCGGCGATCGTTTTGATCGAGCACGTACTTTTCCGTCGTGCATCGTTCACCGAGGACGTCTACCCAATTGCCACGTGGGACTCTGCCAGGTTACTGCCTACCGGAATACCTGCCATCTTTTCTTTCTTCTGTGCGTGTGGAGCACTTGTGCCCTTCATGTCGCAGGCGTGGTATGTGGGGCCCGTTGCACAGGACGGATCCGGAGATTGCGGGATTTATGTTGGGTTTGTCGTTGGTGCTCTTACTTATGCGGTTTTCAGGGGTGGTGAGTGTTGGTACATGAAGAAGAGGAGGATTGGTGGTGAACATGAGGAAGAAGAAGGCATGAAGGAAACGAAACTTATGAGGACCTAGGTAAGCGAGACACCCCTATCTTTGTTCCATGGACAGGAGTGCAAGGAAGGCAACTAATTCCCACCCGGCTTTCACACACTAGCTGCGCATTTTTAAGGCGATATTTCCAATGACTCCACGATGATGACCTCCTAGTACTAGCTCTCTTGTACTTCATTTCTCCCTCTCTGAACTGCTTTGAATCGCGTCCTGTACCGTGCTTGCCATGCCAAGTTCAGAGGATGTTGAAACACCACACATCCAAGCGGTGCCCAAGCGCTCACCGTACGGTGCCTTATTCTCTAGGACGCTGCCCCACTACAGTGGGCAGTACCGCGTTGGCGTCCGAGACGTCGAGATTCCTATCCCGAAACAGTCCTTTGGAAAATTTAAGC
Organism: Pisolithus thermaeus; assembly: GCA_024663475.1. Lineage (NCBI taxonomy): Eukaryota > Fungi > Basidiomycota > Agaricomycetes > Boletales > Pisolithaceae > Pisolithus > Pisolithus thermaeus. Next base: position 404,437 of record JANFAF010000058.1, read on the forward strand.
ATAAGTCCATGCCGAATGAGGTTGGAATCACCATTGACACTGCTATGTTCACACTATTCTATCCCACTGAATCGAATGCAAAAGACCATCGAGTCGTATGGTTTCCCAGGTGAGTAGTAGAAATGGGCCTCTCACATCTTTTAGAGCAGTCACGATGGCTGCGCTTGCAACTAGGCTCCGCCGGACCGTCGAAGGCCTGATGAAAATGTCCAATTCGTGCAGTCGGTTTTGTACGCTTATGGCTTGTACGTAGGTATTTCTTACCTTGACGCTCAGTTTCACGATATATCATGTCAGATGCGGGTGCGGCTGTAGTCATAGGAGGAACCACATTTCCGGGTATACCAAATGCACCGCTGCAAGCACCATCCGGTTCAACGAAATGGCCACTACTGCTGTTCAGTCACGGAGCGGGTTCTTCGCGTTTGATGAACGTAAGCCTTCATGTTGCATTACGTGTCGACTGTTGCGACTCTGGTGCCTTTGCCGTAGTCATCCTTTTGTGGTGAAATGGCGTCCCAGGGATACGTTGTTGCCGCTATAGAACATCGGGACGGCACTGGCCCGCATGCAAGAATCGTCAACCAAGATGGGGGGAAGAAGGATTTCTCGTGGATTCAATGGAGCGATCTCAAGTGCGCTTATTCTCACTCCCTATCCCAGTGTGCCGACGTTCGCCTCCTCCTTCGATCAGTTGGATAGACTTAACGGAACAACCTTCGGATGATACCATGCTTCGAAATGTCCAGTTGGAGGTTCGTATGGCCGAGGTGCAGGGCGTCTTGTCCGCATTGCAGAAGGTGGCGCGTGGAGAGCCTTTTGTGTCCACTGGTCCCCCTCACTCGCCACCGAGCAACTGGGATGTGTGGGACTATGTGAAGGTCGACGCGCCTGTGATAGCGGGGCACTCTTTTGGCGGGAGTTTAGCCGTCAGTTCAGTCCTTGTGTATTGGTCGCTTGGCAGTACTTCGTTGACCTTTTTCGCAGATGGCCGCCGCCACCGACAGTCGTTTCTCCTTCAGCCACGTTGTCGTATTCGATCCCGCCATGAAAAGTCCGTGCTGTGGTTGTCGTCCTTCGTTGTTGTTGACTCCTTGCAGGACTGCAATCATGGAATAGACAAATCACTGTTCCCTTACTTGTTGTCAGTTCCGAGGAATTCTCTGCTGGAGCGGAGTTTCTCACGCTACGTCATACGCTCTCTGGTGTTCCCCGGCACGAAGTCCACGTCATCCGTAAGTAGTCAACCGAATGCTTTTATTGTGTGCTGCTCATCTCGGACTCCTGTCAGCGGGCTCTTCACATCCTTCTTTCAGCGATGTATTTTTAATCTTACCCGACTACGTCAACAGAATGATGGGCCTTGCGATCGACCCGGTCTATGTCATTAATGACACGGTGGATAAGACGGTGCGATTCTTGGAGAATGGTGGAGGCCACGTTACCTCTTCACAAGCGATGCGGAGACCCTAAGGCTCGTGTATACAACAACATAAAAGTGTACAGTCATGTAGTCTTATGAACTCGATTAGTACATGACACTACAACCCGAAAGACACTCCAATAAGTGTGTGTATACTAGATTACAGTGTTTGTGCCGAGGAACGAAGATGGGACGAAGATAACGAAGATAAGAGTTAGCAGTAAGCCCTCGACACGCCTTAGAAGGCGGTCACCGATGGTGCCCGTGTGATAAGAAAAAGTGGCTTCCACGACCCTGCTCAGCAAGTGATTGCGCCACAACTAGCAAATGTCCACTTAGCTCCGCAGTCTTCTTGGGGCTGGACGACTTCGGGATGCCTTGGCCTTGGAGGTGGCATCCATGAACCCTTTCAAACGCCACATCAAGTCCTTGGCGAGGAAAATTGTACCGCTGTCCTCTTCGTACCGGACTGACTGTGTGTCGAGGGCCACGAAAGCTCCGATCTCTGAGGGATAGATTTGGACTGTGTGGGAGTACCGCCACATGGAAACAAATTCGTGGCGAAATATAGAAACGTCGAGCATGACGGAGGTGGAATCCATGCTCCGAGGGGTCGTTACTTGTAGATGAGAAACTCAGCAAGGCCGATAGTACAACCCTACAAAGGCTGACTCACTTTGGACGAGAAAAACTACACCCTTGATGGTTGCAAAGGCAAAAAACGCTGCTGGCTGAGCGGTACCACCCTGCTTGACAGGAAGAGACAGGTGGTCTGGATGAACGATTGTCTGGTTGGGCTCTGGCAGCGTAGCGGTCGTGGTGTCTGGCTTAACCATCATCATAGCTCGACTGGCAGTACGAATGCTTGGACGTGGGGGGTTCATTGTGTAGGCATTGGTGAAAGGTATGACTTTATAGTCGCGTGCTCGCACCCCGCTCCGACCACGAGGTAAGGTTTCGACCAAAGCAGGAAATGGCTCTCAGAAAATTTCAAAAAACCCGACTTTGGCCTCGAGCCTTGTCTTACCAGTGGTGGGGCACCGGGTCACCGCAGTAGTCTAATTGGTCTTGGTATCGACTTCCAAGCGTACGACGACCTTGTTCTTTCTTTTCCCACATTTGAGGCAGATTGCTCTCTCCCACAGCATGCTGAGAGTATCGTATGGCGATGCGACTGCCCTACAGAGCACCGATGTCGTTATGTTTGCACTCGATCGTAAGCCTCAGGATGGATGTGGCATGGTCGGTACGTCGCTTTGATGTGGACTAAGCTGTCTCAAGGTTCAGTCGCATTCCATTATCAAGGCGAGGCTAACAATCAAGTCGCCATGATCCGCGAAACGGTCGCTTCCGGCTTACCGGGTCTAACATATTCCCCTCGAGTCAGGAATCGGACACTTTGGTCTGTTCTTTTCAGGCTGAACGAAGTATTGTATTTCCACTGTGCTCCCACTAATATATAATGCTCTCTACGCGGATCTGGTCACTGAAAGTGGTTTGACTGCACAGCGATAGCAGGTGGGTGTAGAACTTTGCCGAACTCTTTGCGAACGTTCCTTCCCAGTATATGCAGTTACGTGAACTCGTATGCGGAAATGGCAACAATTCATGGTAAGTCCACTGCCTGGCAAACTGACCCGTGGTCATCTACAATGAGGGAGTCGGCATTATCACTGGAGATTCGGCCGTTCAGCCAACTCGAGGTTGGATGGTGGTCGCTTTTCCATGGACAGTTCCTCATTTTACACAATGTTTGAACTGCCACCGCCGCGTGTTTAAACAAGGTAAGCATGTTGATCCGCTCTAACGGTCTCGTGATATGAACTCCAACCTCCATGACATATACAAACTCAGAGCCGCCCGAGGCTGTGGAGGAGGGTTTGGCTGGTAAATCCTGAACTTCTGGCCACCGACCATAACTCTCGAGTGTACATAAGCCTGCAGCCCTCTCAGGGCCAACGACTACGATTCTTGGGAACGATGTCATCCCCGTACAACTACTCGGCTGTTGACTTTCAACCTACATCATACCTTAACTATACTCCCTACCAACCGACTACCCCTTTCCTTCCGTCTGCTACTACTTTCCCCGTACCAACGGCATCACCCTATCTCAGGTCCTTCACGCCCGTCGACGATCCTCCTTACTATAATGATACCGCGTCGAATTACCCCTATCGGTCTCGCGCGTTCTCATGGAATGGTGGGGTGCCACCGAGCCCTTTCTCACAATCGTCTTGGCCATCCTACAGGCCCAGGACACATTCTTTCGGGGGAATAGATTCCTTGTGGGGTGATTCCCCTTATTCACCTTGGGAATACCGAGGCAGCGCCCACCATTCCTTGCTACACCCTCTTCTGAATGGAGACTCGACGTTGACAGATCTTTACTTTGACCTGTCTTCTCCAACTTTTTCGCCGATGCGAGCCCTCAGCACAGGACAGTTCATGCCAATCTCTGCGGGCGAGCTTACACAAGCTGCGACGACCCCTCCGGTCACGAGGATGCGGATCATTCATCATTCAATCCCACAGTGGCCTATCGATGTCGAACTCCGATATAATGAATATGCCGCTGGAATTACTCCGCCTATCACAGTTGGGGATGTACTCTATATGATCCATCATTCTCTTCGCAGACAGATCTCCCATGCGGATTGGGCGATGTTGGGCCGCTGGAAACAGACGGAGGTTGCCCGCGCCTATACCCGGAGGTACTCGAGCGTGCCACAGATGGCTCAGTTGGAGGCCGGCAGAGGTGTCAGGCGTGTCGACTACCTCAGAGACAGACATATCTTCAGAGGGTTAGTCAAAACGTACGACATGGATGGGTTTCACTGTTGGAAGATGATATCGTGATCGGTGAGCTCTCGTGCTGGGATGTGATGCTTGTCCAGACCAATGATACCTTTTGTACTTGTATCGCTGTGTGGATAGTACATATGATCCCCCTCTCATTCTTGTGCTCAATTATGTACTGTTATCGTAGTATAGTAGTAACTGATCGTGCAGGGTCGTTGTAAGATGTATAAATCTGTATATGTATGAAGCGCTTGATGGAATTGCAAGCATACACAGCAAGAGTCTTATCTCCGCCGTCTTCTCCGTTCGTCATTCCAGCATTATAACCTGGTGTACTTGCACTGATAATTAGAAGTGCAGGCAGTTTCCGGTAGGGTATGAAAGTGTAATGCCATGGTATGAATGGGATGCCGGGCCAACGATGACGGGGGCGCAAAGTTTGCAAGGTAGATAGATAGTAGATAGAAGTCTGCTTATTCCGGACGGCGCACAGAACACTACTTCCACAAGTCAGGTTTGTGATAGTGTCAGAGTCGGGAAGCTGTATTCCGCCGTTCATTATAACGCTTATTTGGTCACTGTAATCGATCTGGAGCTTGAACTTGGAGCTTACCGAATCAAGAGTATTCCCTTGGGGGTCGGACAATTCAGTCGGATGAGCCCAGTGTTCATATCTGAAATGGACGGCCTTGCAGGTCGTCGTGCGAACTTGTAGCTGAAATGAAATTGTAACATGAACACGGGAAGGACACGTATACTGCCGCTGCCAAAGTCAGGTTTCTTTGCCACGACAGGACCGGCGAAAGGGTCAGAAAGATCAGTCTGAACCCGGAATAAAATGATGTAGTGCCAGAGTCTAGATCCGAAGACTGGAGCGTCGGTCAAGTGTGAGGGCGTTAGGTTCACATCATAGAAATATTCAAGATTGCGGCCAATGCCACACCTGGAGTGCATATAAGAAGGTGCAATGTGCCCAAGGCTGACGGTGTAATCACCACACATTCGCGACTCCACAACAACCAGGTCCCCGCTTCACGAGAGTGGATATGTCCTCCATTATGCGCTTCCACTACGACCCCTTCGTTGAATTCGATCGTTTCTTTGACGATGCATTTGCTACTCGATTCACGCCACCCTTGCTCCCCACTGAGGGCAGCAGCGAGAAGGCCATCCTCCGTCCAAGGTACGGATTCCATTGTGATATACGCAACACGAAATGGAGTATATAACACCCATGCTGTAGGATGAATCTCTGCGAAGACAATGAAGCCGACACGGTCACTGTGACCTTCGAGTTGCCCGGGCTGAAATCAGAGGACGTCTCCATCGAGATCCACCAGAACCGTCTGACGATCTCAGGCGAGTTCAAGGAGATGGAGACTCGCGAAGAGTCCACATACGTCGTCCGGGAGCGCCGTCAGGGCAAGTTCCGTCGTACACTCCAGCTGCCCACTGGTGTTAAGGCAAGCTAGTATTCTTGGTGTGTTGGCGTGAACGGATTTGCTAACGATGACGTCCTCTAGCATGAGGACGTGAAGGCAGAGATGGAGAACGGTGTTTTGACTATAAAGTTCCCCAAACTTACCGAAGAACAGCAGCAAACCCTCCGTGTCACCATTTCATAAACGGTGTTGCTGATCAAGGGATTCCGGGGACTTGGTTCGTCTCTACACAAAGAAAACAATTCAAATGAAGTTCGGCGATGTGTAAATGCTTGTAATACGTACATATATCCTTGATCCAGTGACAAAACGAAGCCTGTGAAGTCACCGCCTGCCGGACAACACCACGCAACTATCGAGGACGAAGCAACTTAGCAAAGCTTACAGGCTGATGAGATGGTTAAAATAACACTTGCTACGTAGTGCAGTATTGCGATCAATCGGGTCATTTGGGTGGTAGAGTATGGGGAGTGGGACTGGAGAGATCGAGGGCGTTTTAGGCCTGGGGATGTTGGCATAGAGGTATACGAGCGTCTGTGAGTAGAGACCCACTAACCTCTCATGGGTAGAGCAAGGCTGGCTCACTGGTAGGGGTCAAACCGGACGAGACGCCTTGAAAAGTGGGACACCACCAGTTTCCCTGTACTGGAAGAGCTCATCACAGCTCGTCGACGCTATCCAGGAGATTGGAACAAGCATTCTCCTTGATGAGCATGCGGAGACATTTACGGAGGTGGAGATACTGCTTGTTGAAGCTTGAAGGCGCATCCGATGTTGAATAGTGGTCGCGACTGCAACCTGGTCGTTACAGGTCTTACACGCATCGGGAACTGTATTCATTCTCTCTCTTCTTCGGCGACATGACGTCTGCGAATGATGCCTTGTTAGTCTCCTTTGGAGGGGACCTTACCTAACTTGGAGGACCAGCCATTGGTGCGTCCACTGGACTCGGATATTGATGATTCTGACTTTCACACATTAGGCGCGAATATGGACCACATAACCCAACGACTGTTTAGCAGGTTTGTTACGACTGGACGCACATTCGAAAGTAAATAATAGTCAAGTTTCCAGGAAAGTGTCTTTGGCAGGGTAAGTCCCAAAGAGCCTTTTCCATATTCTCGGGTATATATAGATGTGAGGCCAGCAATTGGGTGTCTTTGTGACGTAGTTTCCTGCAAGTCAAATTTAAGCAGGACGAACGCCATTGGTCACTGCCTTTTAGAATTGTTTCTCGGCGGACTACGTAGCCGGCGCTTCGCTGATTTGGGTGTTGGATGTTCATTCCGCAATAAAAGCTATTCCAGTAGCTGGTTTGATGACCACTAGAAAATGAGCGGCTGCAGGATGGATACACTACGTACTGAGTGTCATGTGCGTTCGGGCTTGGTATTTTAATGTACTTGTGTGAGATGAGCGACCGCTGAATCATAAAGAGACTTGCCCAACCCACTTGAGGGTCTTGTTATATTCGGCATTAAGATGGATTGTTGAAGCTCCAAACTGGTAGGAAATAAATCCCCCAGCGCGGGTTATTGCTATTGGGTCAGTACCCAAGCTGGACGACTCAGCCACACATTTTAGGAGCGCTCATGTGTATGGAAAGCCGGAACGTCATGCTCCTTTGGAACTCCGGACTTGCGGACTTCGGCGAAGTGAGTTCCGCATTTGGGAGTTACGCACTTTGAGGACCTCGAGGACCGCCAATTAGAGTATTGTATTTTTGCACTTCGTCATTTCGTACATCGTAGGTTTGCAACTTCGCACTTGTACTTCTGTACGTTTACGTTCAGGCCCTTCTGATCATAAGCATTTCGTTCTTGATCTAATATGCAATGAGGATCAAATGCACTCGATAGTCACTGCATAAGACGCGAGGGGTAAAAACAAACTGCATAGTCTAACCAAAAAATATAGCAAAACATGAGTGACTATAAATGAATCAAATGCCATATATATGATGCCTCCGCCATTGCAAGGCCGTGTTGCGAAAGTCGAAGCGAAAATTGGTGGTCAGATGATGAACTATTACGTGCATGAATGATAATGTCGACGGCCTTGTGCGTATAACCATGAGCAGTGAGATATCGTGCCGCATGGGGGCCAAGCGCCAGGGCGTGAGTATGGGCGGCGGTATTTACTGAGTAGTGGTTGTGGCTTTCTGTGATACCTCTAAGACTCCGTACATGAATATATATAATCGGGCTCGCGTGGCTTGGTAACTGAGGGGATGATTGTGCTGGATTGGTTTGTTGTGCAACACTAGGACCATGGTGCGACGGCGGCTGAGCTGAATGTCAAGATGACAAAAGGAAATGATATTGGACACTTACCAGATGGCTGGGAAGGTACAGAACGGCGTGTCATCCGAGGGGTTGGGAGGGTGTTTGTTGCTGCCGAAGGCCTCGCAGTGCGGTCGCAGGCACTTGGTTCTGGCAATTCTATGTGGAGTGTGCCCTGAAGTAAACGATCTACCTCGTCAATATCAGCGTCCTCAGTGTCTGTTCGTCGTCAATACAAATTCATTAACGTATGGAACGACACTTACTGGTTGGACTGCCTGTCGCCACATGTACTCGAGTAACCACTGGCGGTAGCAGAGCTTCGATACCCTTCACAGTCAAATAGATCAACGCCTTGCAGAGTGTGTCGGTGTGTTTCCATTTGGGCCAAGAAAACGAAGACCCTGCCTCAACGGCTCCTTGTCTAGAATGTGTTAGTGTAGATTACATCACAGAAAATGGGCAAGCGTACTTAGTGCGGTGGACACCAGCAGGTTTTCCAACCACGACTGCATAGAAACCATCTTGACCTACATTGCGGAGGAGGTTTTGTGTCGCCGGTGAAGTGCTGAGAGTATTGACCTTTGCAGGACTACACCATATTTCAGATGTATGTAACTAGAACAGCTGAATTTACTTACCACGTCCAATATCTACATTTGCGGCACCCCCAACTTGAAGGGCTTCCTTAACACGGTCATGTCCAGGGGCCCCAATCGTCCCAATCGTCTTTTTGCTGGGAGGTGAGTGAGTAGTGGCACTGGACACACTAGTGGATCGCTGGTGGGAACGCTTCCGAGATGTGGCTTGTGCATTGGTATCGATCTCATTGGCTTCCGAGTTATTGGACGATGTGCGAAGGAATAAAGAGCGAGTGTTCGAAGAGGTGTGCTGTCAATGAGCTGTCAGCGACAAGTACAACATCTGTAAGGATAAGCCTACCTCATCTGACGTGAGAGCTATGTCATGCAAGATTGGGTGCTGAGCTGCACTAGTGTTGAATGAACTGGCAGTTGGAGGAGGGGATACGGATCGTGAGGGTGGATTACAACAATGGTCGGAAACAGAGCGCTCAGTATCAGTAGTGCTCATCGCCCGTTTGATATTCTCATACTCCTGCCATTGAGACTCAGGAACGACGACGAAAAGAAGGAATTGCTTTGGTTTGAAGACCGGAGTTTTGGAATTCTTTCGGGAGCCAGGATGAAGACACTCAACACTCATGGTAGAAATATGGTTGCATGGGATTAGGAACACTTGAGAGATCGACCCAGGAAGAATCATGGACAACAAACTCGCTTGGTCACCATAAAAACTGAGGGCAGAATTTGCTGATTTTTGGAGTGAGCTTGGCCAGGGTGATGGTGACAAGTTCTGGTGCAGTTGTGCGTGCATCGATATCCTTCATCCCTTCGCAAATGCACTGCCATGATAGTTAGAGAGACCATCATACTTATATACTGCAATAAAATGTACCCCAAAGGGTGTGCCATGCATACACCCCTTCCGAGGACCACCCTCATGCAAGGCTGATATCTCTAAGGAAATTGTTTCAGAAGGAGGCGACCGATATGCTTGGTTCATCCAACGGTCTTGCTGCGCATGGTAGAGAGCATGCTGGTGTGCATACCCTGGTATGGACGACAAACCTTGACTTACAACCTCCGAGTCTGTAGGATGGGACCAAACAGCTTTGCCAGGCATCTGCCACGCAGATGGTACACGGATATCAGGGCCACTGCGTTGCCCTTGCAGGACAGCAACCACCATCTCTCTTCATGGGTGCGGAACAGCTACAACAGGAGCTGGATCAGAGGCTGCAGGTCGAGTATATTAGCAATCTGTCAGACTATGGCATTGTATACACTCACTACCACATTGTGCATCAGACACCGAGCACTGTATAGCTCGTGGGTCAGGGACACTACTTAGGTGAACACTACTCGGCACATTTAGGTGGGCTAGGTCAGATTGGAAATGAGCCCCTATCCATAGTGATCAATGAAACATTACCGTTTCGTACAGTAGTCGTCGCCGGTTTTGTCTTATACCTATCCAAGCAGGGTTGACATACAAATTGGCCAGGTTTTCCAGCATCGATAGTTGCTATGTAATGCTGTGGAGCCCCTTTAGGTATAACAGCTTTGCACGATGGACGTTCACATAAGCAGTCCTCGCGGGCAACAGCATCTTCTGTAAATTGCGAGAGAAACATAGGGGATTGCAAAGACATTGGCAAGTAAAGTATGTACTGGATGTATGGAAATATGGGATCATACAGGCCTCGATTTAAATACCCCAACCGTGGCCAGCCATGCTACCGATGAATGGCATCAGCATGATGAAGTATATCTTCACTCTGTGGATCAAACTGTTGTCTCCATGGCTGAAGTAGCCTGACGAAACCATGCACGAGGGGTGCCCTGCAGCAGATATGGTAAAATGGTGAAGTTGGGGTGTGATTGACTGACCTGCTGCTATGATTGTCTCAGAAGTATTCAGCTTGGGTTTGATGCATGGCTTGCGAAACTCCTGATAGGATGAAAGTGGAAATCGACTCAGAAGAATGTTGAAGGTACAGACATAGCTGACCATCCTGCTGCTACAACAATGGGAATTGACCGGGGAGAATGTTAAAGGTATGGACCTAACTAACCACCCTGCTACCGCAATCATGGAAATCGACTTGGATGGATGTGAAAGGTGTGGGTGTAACCTACCGCCCTGCTTCCGCAACGTTGGAAATCGAATGGATGAATGTCAATGGCGTAGGTGCAACTGACCACCCTGCTGTCACAAGTATCGGAAATTGGCTCAGAGGAAGATTGCATACATTGAATGAGTACTTACCTTGCTAGCATGAAAAGGGAATCGACTCGGAAAAACAGATGAGGAAAGGAATCGGCACTTCTGTTGCAAGGTTATCCAAAGTTGATTATCAAGTCAACGTGGCTAAAACGTGCTCGACAAGTGGATACAAATTGCAATGTGGTCTCGGGTTGTTATGCAACACACATCAGTCAGTTGGGATGAGGATTGTCCCTGTTATACCTACAAGTCCTTCCTAGAAGTTTTCTGTCCCTCCCAACTCAACTGCAATGCCGAATCAGTGGAAGCCATTGCATATGTAGAGTATCCTGCTTTCAAGGTCCATGATGACTGACATTGCAGCGTCGCACAGCGCCTCTCGACCAGATCGAACCGCATATCATCCAGATGTGGAAAGCCTGCTGTACTGACATGGAGATTTTGCAAGAAGTACAAAAGCATATCGATACAAATCAATATGGTATTGGGTTCATATGTTTCCTAACGGTCACAGATAGAAGTTCCTTGCGCTAACTCTACTGCTATTGCTTAGCTTAACAAAATTGAGAGCGATCCGCAAGGACCTCGGCTTATATGGCACCCGCCAGCAAGGTCACACACCAGAATCTATTCGAGACGCCATGGTTGAACTAAGGCAGATGTATCCAAATGCTGGTACGCGTGAGATGATCAGTCTGCTTTTTCACGAACGGCAGATGTCAGTTGCGAGGTAGGACTGTTCCGATTATTTTTTTTTGGGAACCTCTGTGCACCTAATATCGGGAATTTTGTTAAATAAAAATAAAACAGAAGTGTTATTCAAGAGTATTTTGTGATGTATGAACCTGAACTTATTCGCCAGCGCAAGGCTCGCCGACTGCGACAACGACATTTTTGGGCTGCCAGCATAAATGATATCTGGGCCGTGGACCAACATGACAAATGGCTTCGCTATGGACTTGCCCTCCACACCAGCATCGAACCATTCTCTGGCAAAATCCTATGGATCTGGGTCTGGCACTCGAACCATAACCCACAACTCATCTTGACATATTTTCTAGATGTTGTCAAAGAACTTGGTCATAAGTAAGTTTCATTCCATTGACAGCCACTAACACACTGCAAGCATTTCACAATTTTTCTTGCCAAAATATGTTGAAAAAATGGAAAGAAGAGATACTCTTTTATTTGGGCTGTGTTCACATAAAAAATGCAAATATAATATTTTGTTTTCTTTGTCTTTTCTGTGCAAAAAAATGAATTGATGGTAGTGCTGATTAGCTTCTATGCTAATGGGCATTACCATCAATCAATGTTTTGTGGAAAGTCATGCAAAGAAAAGAAAGTATTATTTTTGCCTTTTCTCTTTGAAAACAGCTGTCAAAAAAGAGTATCACTTTCTTCAATTTTTTCAGCATGTTTTCTGAACAATAATTGTGAAATGCTTGCAGTGACATCTACCACGTTCATAGATATCCCATTGGTAACTCAAAGCGACCCTGGTACAGAAAATTTTGGGATTGCAAATGCTCAATCCATGCTTTGCCAGTGGCACGATCCCGAGCTTGTTGGTACCCTTCAACATAGATGGATGCGGCACAAGAAGAATATTACACCTGAAATTATGTGGTCGCAGCTTCGGCGTCACTTCACCCCAGGATTCAAGGCAATCCTTGAGCACGGTGTAAAAGAGGGGTGGTATGACATCGAGAATACATTGGAGCGGTACGAAATATACTTTACTATGAAGCTTTCAACTGAATACTTGACTAGGCTGGTCTTTCGCTGGCTATTCATCCCGTGGCTCCAAGAAGAATTGCTGGGATACCGGGACTGTGTAAACAACACAGCGAAATGTCGTGACTGTAATAAGGTAAGTGACCCTCGTGTCTACATACTATAGTCTGATGAATTGTTTTCAAGATTCTGCCACATGGCGTTCCAAACCTCATTTACGAATCTGCAGGGGATTATGGCGCACTAGATTTCAGGGTAAGTTCCTTGCTGTCATTACCCATTCGTAAACTCATGTGTCAGTGAATGACAGGTGAAAGTGGACCCAGCTGCCATTGAGCACGTCCGGAAGCTCTATATTAAGCCAACTCATACTGTGTTCGACCTAGTCCCACCTGCTTTCGGTGCCTTCATAGAAGAATTCTACATACATATGGGCCATCCATCGGTAACTCGCCAGAATGTATGGACTATCTACCGCGGACTGTGCAACATGATTCGACAACATGCAGATGCTCTCACTGTGCTTAAGTCACCTAGCCTTGCTCCCACCAGTGATAACTATGACGACGACGAATTTCCACTTTATGAAGGTCGGGACCTTCTCTTCAATGAAACAGAGGGTAATTATTACATGGGCGGATTGAGGGGTGGATTAGGACTCGGTACGTCAACTTGTACACTGCCCAATGGCCGTGCAATACTTATGCAGCTGTCCCAGGCAACGAACACTTACGCCAACTCAATGAACTGGAGAACGATGAACCCGTTATTGATGATGATGGGCCAGCGCTCATTTTGCCGGCTTTTTCTGATGACGAGGAACAGAATGGTACTGATGATGACTGGTAGATTAGACTATGTCGTGTTTGTTTTATTTTGATCCTGGATGGATATTGGGTCAAGCACGAAATGCTTAGAACGCAAACATACATAAGTACTAAGTACAAAAGTTTGAATGTACGAAATGCAGAATGCATAGGCACGAAATGCGAAAGTGCGAAGTGGCGAACCTACGATGTACGAAATGACGAAGTGCAAAAATACAATACTCTAATTGGCGGTCCTCGAGGTCCTCAAAGTGCGTAACTCCCAAATGCGGAACTCACTTCGCCGAAGTCCGCAAGTCCGGAGTTTCAAAGGAGCATGACGTTCCGGCTTTCCATACATGTGACACCCGATCGTTGCCAGTTTTGGCCTTCGGGAACTTCCAGAGGGGCCCAATCAAATGATCAAAAGGTCTAGAATAAAACTGGCGAGATTGTTGCAACGTGAGGCTATGAACTTGCCGACAGCTCGCCATTTGCAGGGCACCTCGGTCTTCGAGTCAACTCCGAAGTTTAACAATGCCGTGTCCTAATAATTAGCAGGCAACTGCTGGTGCCGGAGAATCATGGTCACTTCTCTTGATTTCACTGGAAAGTTCCCTTCATCATGTACGCATTCTCTTGTCTGACACTTTTGAGTCGGAAACAGGGACTGACAAGCTGCCGCCGTACCATTGGCTACTTACTTCGCATTCGAACTTCCAGTCTGGAATGGAGTCCGCGTTATTGCTGTATGCCATCATTGACACTATGCCTCGTCAAGAGCATAGTCAGCGCGGGATTGGATTGGATTGGCTGCGCTGAAGCCGAGTCTGTCTGATTAGCCAGTCGGGTTAGAGACCGATGTGATGTCGTTTTCGTGCCCAACCCACAAAGAAGTGTTTACATCTGTTTGTGCCTGGGTTCATTCTGCAAAAGGAGTGCCATTGAACTTATTCTGCCAAATTGTGATGGCCCAGACTCTTCATGTGTTCAGAAGGTGGGCCTTTTTGTATTATGAAAGGCACGAGAACGAGCCTGCAGAGGCCTGCATGCACAAGTACAAGTATCAGGCTATTGGCTTAGGTTCACACCATCAAGATGAACGTCTTTAATCCTCGCATTCTGGAGGCTTGCATACGAGATGTGACAGCGTGCCTGACCGACCTTCAGAAGGCGTCTGTTCTACTGTACGCACTCGAGCTATTTCCTATTGGAAGATGGTAAGTGCGATACGGCGTTTCCACGATGGGACTGCTTCTGAAGGGCAGATTAAAGCTCTCGGGAAATCGTGGAAAATTCTGTTCAGACACTCTTGAAGATCAGCGGGATACCGCGTGTGGACTTGACCAAGGCATTAGTTCTGCGTGCAAAAACAAGACTCTTAGCTGGCTATCGGACATCTGCGCAACAGGGTACGTGGTGACTACAATCAATTGCTGACGGGGAGTCACCATGATGTGCTTCTCTCTGGGTAGATCTCTATTCGGTCTTGACGCGGGACCCCGACAATGAGGACGCCAAAGCTATCATTCACTCTCGGAACCTCCGTCCTGAGATGGTGAGTAGGTCCGGGTAGTTTGACGAACAGTTGTATTAAGCACGGCCACCTCAAGCTTCTTCTCGGACCTCCTCGTTTTTCTATCGAAATTTGGACACAAATTGCTCTCTTCCTCCCAAAACGAGATTTGAAATCTCTCCTTCTAGTTCCCCATCCAATCTCCCGCATAGCCAGTCAGCTTTTGTTTCGAGACATAGAGCTTCACCTGACGCCGTCACACGAACCAACTGGGATGGACCTAGGCGATTCGTTCGACGATTCATCGGACGTGGATCAAGAACTCGATAATTGGCATCATCAACGCAGCGCTGATATTCTCACTCGCATTCTTCTTGACCCTCAATTTGCGGGACAAGTCTACAGCTTGAGCATCTATGCCGCATCGCACGATCTCTCACAATCGTTGGCATTCCGAATTGGTTGGTGGTATTCTCCATGTCAAACAAAGGAGTATCGACTTACGTGACAAACCCCCCATATCACTCTAGGCATGCTTCTCAACGCACTCCCAAAATTGTCGAATTTGAACAAGGTGTGCTGTTCTGGGAGCAAGAACTTTATTTTGCGTGTTGTCCGATGCATCCACAAGTGTATTCCCAATATACAGGAATTATCACTCGAGTAAGCCCCCCCAGCCCTCCGTTTCGTGTCACCATAACTGTGTGACGGGCTTGCGCAGAGTTGCGGACCATTCGGTAGACATCGAGATACCGAGGTTCAAGCACCTGACACACTTCTCGCTAACTTCCGAAGGCGGCGACCCCACCTCCATCCATATTTTCATTTCTCAAAGCCGTAATACCATCCGCGCACTTTCCATCAAAAACAGTTGTTGGAATTTCCTTGCTGGTGCCCCTTCACTTCGCCAACTCTCTGACTTTGAATTCGATGGCCGCCTCACCACAGAAATGTTCTTGGAAATTATATCTAGCGGATGCCAACTCGACTCTCTGAAGTTGTCGGGATCGTTAGAATGCTGTCCGTCGCCACTCTTTCGACAACACCGATCTGCCCTCCCATTCCTTTGTCATCTTCATATTGGGATTACCTCTCTAGGTCGACACGTCCAGGATTATGATCTATGTCCTTCAATCTCTGAATTCATAAGACATCGGACCCAACTGCGTACTTATCACCTCTGACTTCTCTGCGGTGCCGACAATCGTCGTATGGGGTTTGACGCGTCAGCATGGGGTGCCTTACCTGCGTTATCGCATCTAAAGAGCTTGGTAATGACTGTTCCCGGCGACTTGACAATAGGCTTGGCGGGGTGGCTAATTCCAAGGAGTGTAAGCGCGTTGGCATTACATATGGAAGGGGCAGCGATGGATGCAGTGTCGTTTATGAAGGTGCAGTCTTTTTTGTGCCTTTTAGTGTTTGTATCTGACAGATGTTTTTTAACTTGTCTTTTTTTTGGCCGTCTGCCGTTCGTTTTGATTGTTCGCATGGCTCCAGCAAATTAGCCCCGGTATCCCCACGTCGCTGAAATACATTAGTATCACGAACATGCATATCCCATCCGCCGAAATCGTAGTCGAGTATGGGTTTCCACATATACGTGTCGTCGCCATTGGACATGACATGTGGAGCGTGCTCAGGGGCCATTCTGCTGAGTTTGGGCGATCGGAGACACTACATACAGAAACAAATGCGGAGGCAGGACGGGTATCCGATGTAAGGGTGGAGCAGTGGCCCTATCGCAGGGTGAGGTATCATCTGAAGGAGTGGCTAGAGTCGATGGAGTGTGGAGATGCGGTTTGGAGGGGTGTCAGCAAGTAATGGAGAGTGTCGGTGCGTAACGAGCTGTGTATGTTCTGAGATGTGGCGGATGGTTCGTACTTCGTGGATCACGCAACTAACCGGGGGATACTGGTGCGGGGCTGAGTATTTTCGTGTTGTATGTTATCCATTAGGATTCTGATAGTCTGAACCTTACATATGGTTGAAACGCTGCCTTCGGCTAGATGATAAGCAGAGCTGTCCCCCGTAGCCTGCCTATCCCAAAGGGCTGATACCGACCATCAATGACTCGATTGAATTCGATGTTGGGTCCAGACTTCTTCTGTCCCGCCGCAGCAGATGATCATGTGTTTTTTGCAGATAATCTGGTGATCAGACCATATGAAGCAGACTGTCGATAGGATGGCTTGTTTCACAGTAACCGTGGTACGTATCGGTCTGCATGGATCTGTCTCTACCCGCTTGCGTAATTACATCTACACGCCAAATTGCTTACGCTGCGCACTCCGGAGCTCGGTGATCTAGGTCTGGCGAAATAAAGTAACTTGCTCGCGTGTTAAGCGAGATGTGCACCGCAAGAAACGGCGATAGAGCTCTGAACACCCTCAGACGGTAAATTCATCGGTAAAACCCTCCCGATGACCCCTCGTCGAAGGAAGGACGGTCCATACCTGATTTGCAAGCGCTTGTAATCACTGATCTGTCAATATTGAAGCAGAAACTCGCCCAAATGCTGTGCCAGCCCAGACGGCCGTTCAAATCCGAAAGAATAGGAGCCGAGTCCTCCGGTGGAATACACAATCATAGGCAAGAATCTGGAGTCCACGACGCATCAATTGTTACCGATCGAGCGTGTCGGTGCAGAGACGTCACACAGTTTACCTCCCTACCTCCATAGCACCCTCATTCTTGCGCGTGACGATCTTCATTGGTTGTGCGGATTCATCTCGTTCGATTCCGCGTTGAACCGGGATTGTGAAAGGTAAACGAGTCTCGCAGAACGGGTGCTTATATGCGGGAGCGAACGTAGAGGAAACAGGACAGGTATCCGTTGCACAGCGGCAGATCGATATCGGATTCCAATATAATGAATATGCCGCAGGAAGCGCTCCGCCCATGGCAGTTGGGGATGTTCTATACTCGATCCACCATTCCCTTCGCCGACAGATTTTCTACGCAGACTGGGTGACGTCGAGCCACTGGAAACATACGGTGGTTTCTCGTGCATATACCCGCAGCTATTCGAGTGTGCCACAAATAACGCGACTGGCGGCTAATAGAGGTGTAAGACGCGTTGATTGTTCCAGAGACGGGCATATATTCAGAGGATTGGTCAAAAAACGTGCGACACAGATGGATTTTTACCGTTGAAGGACGACATCGTCATCAACGAGCTCCCGCTCTGGAACGCGATGCTTGTCCAGACCAGCGATAAATCAATAACTTTTGTACTTGTATCGTTGGGCGCGCCATCGTAGTAACTGATCGCGCAGAATACTTACAAGCGTGTAAAAGCCTTATATTGCTGGCTCATGTAAACAATGAGTTCATGGTTTGTTTAGCGTATGACGCAGGTTATCACGTTACATCAAGACCGATAAAAATCAGTGTGCAGTGCAATGTCAAGAGTCAACTCCATGCGGGAGCGTGGAGGTAGTTAGCTGAAGTTGTAATCCCACTCGTATCTTGTGCGGCGTTTGGCGTGCAAGGTTACAGTGACGCCAGGGATGCAACGTTTGGTGCGACTCTTAAATTAGAAGATACAGCGTAAGCTCATTCATCGAAGCGCACCTTTGATGCCAGCCACCAGGCTACGGATACTGCGCGGTCGTCGTCGTCTCGATGCCAGGTAACCCCCGTGTCAAGGCAAAGGCACTCGGACGTGATAGCGGAGGAAATGAGGCCGCTGCAGATACAGATATAGATGAATCTCGAAGGTTCAACATTAACCTGCTGATCATCGTTGCTGAAATTCTGAGCGCATACCAAACGCGCCAATACGATCATAAACCACACCAGCTGAGTGTCAGGTGAGGAGCACTTACACGTTGGTGAAGCCAGGGGTAACATCTTTGACGTTATCCTGTCCGAGAGCCGTTAAGATATCTTTATACGGTTCATAAAGTGTCTGTATAACTTACACTGGCCACCTAGGTTCAGATATGTCGATAAGACGTCTATAGAAAGTGCAATTCCGGAACTTACCAGAAGCGCAGTGATATTCCCTATGTTCGCAGCGGACATCACTCTACCCGCCTTGTTAGCGCACGCAGATGACGATTCGCTCCGGAACTCACGCAAAATAGAGGGAACCTAATTGTCCACGTGTCAAGATCATATTTTTGAGGAGAATAACCAAGGATTAGACACACCATCCCGCAACAACACGTCTGATATGTTGTTCTGCCCTGGTGTCCGGCAATGTACCGATCTCCAAAATGTCAGTCCAAAGACGACCACATCAAAAAGTAACTGTCCGCCCCATGCCACTGCCAAATCTACAAAATAAGTCACACGGGTCGTTCAAGAGGCCAGATAGCAATTGTCGTCGGAGACTGTCTTTGGCGGAAGGTAAGAGAGGTCACGTACATAGTGACCTACCGCGCATCAAGGTTTCAATACCGGATAGGTCCACGATACACAGTGAACGCGAACTTACTGGTCGGGACTGAGAAACCCACTGTCTGGACAACCGATCAGAGGCTCCTGTGCCGGGGCTGGAACCACTACGGACGCAGAAGATGGAATTGAAGACACAACCCACTATCCGTCCACGCGCGTTATCAGCAAACCATCGATCAAGACAATCCAATGATTGGTAGCAAGTAAGGCGGACTCACGAAGCCTACAGCGTTCGCGCCGACTGCGAGAAACACGAGCATAGCTAATATGTATCGGCTTCGTTCGTATAGAGCATACACGCGCACGATCATGGCAACTGTAAGAGTTGATTGATCGTGATGAAATGGAGAGCACATGTTCGCGGCGGAAAATACGTACTTGCACCGACCACCTGAACGACCATGATCAACGCTCCATGGTATAGGCGCAAAGGATTACACCTGTGGGTGGTATTAAACGAAGGCTGAATCCATCACGAGTCTGCAAGATGACAACGAGGTGTTCTCACCACTACGCCGATATGAGGAAACAAACAAAAAAAGCGAGCATAAGTTGTAAGCTCGCAGCGCCACAAACGACGTACCCTGTAGTTCGAATGAACGGCTGGAGACCAGAACCAATAAAGCGACGACGGAACATGGCCTAGGACGGTAAGGTATCGATTGGCAACGAAAATCGCAAATGGCCACGATCGTCGAGGTCGTTTCCAGAATAATTCAACTTCTCTGCTCAATGTGAGCGTGTAGTCGTAATAGAGGAGCGCTGTGCGACGGTGGGGAGTGCCATAGGTTCAGTGGGGACGCTTTCCGGGAAGAGGGTCGGAATGGGATAGGATAGCTTACAAAACTGGGCGACGGAGAGAGATACTACGATGTCTCTGGCGTTTAAGGAACCATCGATTTCCAATGAGCATCGGCCAGAGAGTCGAAATGAAAAGAAGATACTCACAGCGACATTTGGACGGGCAATATGTTCTATAACAATGCTAATGAGAGAGCCATACCGGACAGCCGTAGGTGACACTACATGACGGGTGTCGATACGCACCATGAAGGCCGAAACGAATTAACGGTCCTTGCAATTCCTGTTCGGACACCTACATCATGCGCATCAAATTGTCTTGGTGAGTATATATACTCCAGTTTCTTCGGCAGCTGTTGCCGATGCTATCATTGAGAACGCGTGTAATTTTCCTTTGCCTGGGGTGGGGTGCAGATGGCTGAAGCCCCGCTTTGTCGGCACGCAGATTATTTGAGTCGACATAGCATCCAGGGAACTGTCATTTCAGCCGTAACAATGGCTCATCATGTCCGCGGAACACGGCCTAAACGCGCATTGACATTGCACCCTCGGTCGACCTTGCCTCCATCCGGCCTTAATAGTATCGCGGCGACGCCACATTTCGAAGTTGGACATCAGCCTGGTCATGAGCGTTAGTGAATTTCTAGTGCTAACTCGAATTCAGAATCACCGGGCTGTTCCCGTCCGTCACAATCACTGATATCTGATGTCAAAACCGGCGCTGCGTATCTGATGGTTTTGCTTGGTTACGGATGACTATTACTGCTTCGGCGGTGACGATAAAATCAAAAATAGAGTGAGCGTGTGTGAACTACAGATGTTCGAGTCGCGGCAAGCTCTGGTGGCTTACTAGAGCCTATCGCCTGGTCACCGTGGGTTGTACAGTAACGAGGCGCACAATCCTACATGTTGTACGCTTCAAAGCTCCGTCTTTTACATAAGAATGAGATGGTAGCCTCGATCAATCTCCCGGATAACACAGCTCTTACAGCGCCGTTGAGTGACAGCTGAAGGGACATTCCCACGGTTGCTCGGGTATACAGCACAGCACAACAGTAGTCTATGGACTATCGATACATCGCGGCAATTCGCTACTACCAAGACACCTAGGGCTACAGTTTTACAAACGAATACAGCAACTCGTTCATATGATGTTGGATAGGAAAAGCGGACAACTAGACGAGTGACTTGATTTGAACCACTGTAGAAAGCAGATTATTGGAATCGTTCAAGTGTAAACATGCAAACATCTGACTCACTTCATAAAGGCAACTGGCGTGGAAATGTTGGAGTGGGGGGGAACTGCCTGACCTGCTGCTGTTGCACCCAACCACGTTCCGTTGACTACGATACATGATGCCGCCTGTCGCTCTGAACACCCCCGCTGACTAAGCACCCTTGGCTCCTCGCACCTCCCCTCTCCCCTACTACATGTGGCCCCCTAAAAAAGACCCAGCGGTGTCCTCATTGCCATCTTCACTTGCCTGTCGATGCTCATCCTCCTGTCCCTCTGCTTCTCTTTCTGCCTCTGCCTCATCCTTCCCTTTGTTCTCCTTATTGATGTTTTCCATGTATGTTTCTTGTTCCTCATGCAGTTTTGTACCTGGTCTAGGTTTGAACACCTGTAGTCTTCTTGCACTGAATTCTCCTGGTAACTGTACCCCTTGTTGGGTTTCCAGGTTGTATGCATTTTGTATTCATTCTGTTACGTGGTGTGGTACCAACCACTTTGGTATTAACTTTTGATCTGTTTTGAATGTGTAGTCAGTATTGCTGCAGTAGACTTGTACTAGTCATCCTTTGTGAAAGACTACTTCTCCAGGGTGCTGTTTTATGACCCTTTTGTCGAATGCACGTTTATGCTTGACTGTGTGCCATATGACCTTGTCATACCCATCTAGGCATTGCTGCTCCATGTATGCTATGTGTGCTGATGCTTGAACTGTGTCTACTGGTGTGATGCAATCTTCTGGTCTTGTGTGTTTTGTGTCTACTACAAGGCCAAGTAGTAACTCCTTTGGGGTGTGTTTAAGGGCCAGTAGGATGTGGTTGTTCAATGCCTGTACTGTGTCCTCTAGGTGGTCTGGCCATGTTTGTGGTAGATTCTCCCATCGTGCTGGTTCATCATTGTCTTCCCCTACCTCTGGTGCACATAGCCTTTTTAGTAGGTGTAAGAGCAGTCTGTTTGTGCCTTCTACTAGGCTGTTGACCCATGGTGAGTATGCTGCTACCACGTAATGTTTGCACGACCACTTAGCACAGAATTCCTTTACTGTATGATTGTCAAAGTGTCTCCTGCCATCCATCATGAATGTTTCAGGTGCCATGTACATATTGAATATTGTTGATAGGCTGTCAGTGGTCATTTTTGCCATGCTGGCTGTTTTGAACTTCATGACCCATATGTGTTGTGAGAACATGTCTAGGAACAGCCCTAGTGTGTGGTAACCACCCTTCCCTTGTGGCATGCTTAGGTAGTCACCCACTAGGAGTTCAAATGGGTGTCTGTGTGTAACTGGCTTGAGGAGTGAGTGTATGTGTGTTGGCCCAAAAGTTTTACACTTAGCACATTTCGTTATTGCGTTCATGATAGATACATCGAGTTTGGGTGAGAAGTACCTGTCCATTAGTGCTACCTTTATTGTGTCGCACCCCCAGTGTCCTCCCATGCAGTGTGTCATGTACGCATGTTGTTCTGCTTCTTCGTGTGTTATGGACTTGGTTCTACTTTGGGGTCATACACTCATTCGCCCATATATCCTCCAGAGGTGTCCACTTTCGATAATGTACTGTGATGCACGATGTCTTGCTTTGCTGCAGTCTCTTGGGTTTGCCATGGTGTCTATGTTGAGTATTGCATCGATTACTTCTAGGAACATTGGTTTGTTTGCAAACCGCTGTCGTAACTTTTGCTGCTCCTTGTCTACTTGATCAATCATGAACATGTCATTGGCTATTTCTGTCAGTGCTTTTGGTTCTGGGTTCACCGACCATTCACTGCCATCGTTGTCCATGCAATCCGTGTTGTCCCATTGCCAACTGAGTCCATCTGCAACTATGTTTAGCTTTCCTGGAATGTGTCTTACCACTACGATGTTGTGCACTAGTATGACGTCCCTCCATCACACATGTGCTGCTGTCAGATTGTCATTTGTTAGCACATCCTTGAGTGCTTGACAGTCCATTTCCACCTCTACTGGGTAACTCCATATGATATCTGTAAAATGGTTGAGTCCATATTTGAGGGTGGTGAACTCTAGTAAGAATGGCTTATACTTGCATTTGGATGTTGAGGTTTGCTTTGATGTGAATGCGATTGGAACTGTTCTGCTGACAGTTTTTCCACTGGGTGTTTGTACCTGCATGCGTTGTGTTAGCACTGCTCTGAACCCTTCTTGGCATCTGTCTGTTGTTATGATGAATGGGCTACTGTCATATTTCGGCACTTGCAGTGTTGGTTCACTGGTTAGTGCCATTTTGAGCTGCATAAATGCTCTTGTGTGGTCCATTTTCCACTTGTCAGCTAGCTTGCAGTTGGTCATTGCTCGCTGGTAGGTCAATTTTGTCACTGGCTGCAGTATGTCGGCTTGTTTGACTAAGTTGCAGAGTGGCCCTTCTATTTTCACATAGCCTTTGATTAGATCTCTGAAGTGGCTTGTGAGTCCTAGAAACGAGCATAGATTTAGTGCATCTTCTGGTCGTTTCCAATTAATGATAGCTGTTAACTTAGCTAAGTCTGGTTGTACTCCCTTCTGGCTTACCGTTGCTCCTGCAAATGTTGTTTCTGTCATGAACAGTCGGCACTTTGGGGGCGATATGGACAGATCGAGTTCATGGAAGCACTGGAATATTTCCTGTAGTGTGGTTAGCATCTCTTGGAATGTGTCTCTTCCACATCTGCTGTCGTCCACAAACAGCTCTATTGTGTTGTTTGCTAATAGGTCATGGAGTTTCTCCATTACCATTGCTGAGAACGTTGTTGGCACTCCTGTGAGTCCCATCAGCATTCTCTTGTACCAGAAGTATCCTTGGCCTTCTATGAAGAAGGCCAGGTATGGTCTCCATTTATCTGGTACTGTAATGGCTTAGAAACCTGATGTGAAGTCAAAAATTGAGATGTACTTATGACCACTTAGTCTTTGTTGTTTTGCCCATATATCTCCTTGGTACAATGGCAGTATTTGAGTGACCTTGTTAAGTTCACTGAAGTTTTGTGTTACTCTCCACTTCATGTCTTTGCTGTCCACATTCATTGCTCTTGTTTTGGCCTCCTTATGCATGCTGATGCCTGGGAATGGTGGTTCGATTCCTTCCCATTCGCATTGTTCATTTAGTGCATGCTATAGGTCTTCCAATGTTAATCCCACTTTGTCTTCGTGCATCTTCTGTGTAAGCACTGTGGGTGCAACATGTTTGATGTGTGCTATGTCTGCAGATTCTATCATGTCAGCATCCAGCATCTGTTGTACCCACTTGTGCATGAATGTTTTCTGTGGTGGTGTTAATGGCCTTTGTCATACTGTCATTGAGAATGACATGTTTTCTGGCACGTTAAGATTGATTTCTGCCCCTGGGATTGGCAGCACCTCTTTTATTGAACATGCAAAGATGTCTGCATACTCTGTGATGAACTCCCTAACTTGGTTTTTCTCTTTTTCTGTGAGATCATGACCAATAGTGACCATGTTGAGAATGTGTTCAACTTGCTGTGGGTTAAATGGTTCTGTTTGTCTAGTAAACGTATCGTCAGATGGCTGGGTTATTGCATATGCTTCTGACATTCATGCTTGCTTGATGTCTAGCATTCTTTGTTTGTCTCCCATGATACATTCGTATGCTGCATCGTAGTACTTGTTATTCAGAACTGCTGTGCTGCTCCCATCTGTAATGGTCAGTTGATCTGTAGAGTAGTTGTGTAATGCTCTTAGCATCTGCAGCATGGGTTTCCCTGCTAGAAACGCCCATCCTCCTCCACTGTTAAACACTATGAACATTGTTTGTACATCAACTGTTCTGACTTGTATTGTTCCAGTCCATTGGGCTGTAGCTGGGATTACAGAACCATTAGCCATCCGTAGTGTTTGAGAGGTGTGGGTCCACCCCCTTAATCTGTGTTTGACCATTTCGAACACTGTTGTGCACATTGTGTTTACCATTGCTCCATCATCAAAGAGGGTGCGTAGTCATACTAACTCGCCACTGCTATTTTTTATTGTGATGCTGTTCACGAACGGAACAGTTTTGTTCTTGATGCTTATCATATCTTTTGTCTGCATGAGCATGGTGTATATGTCGATGATGTTGTTCCTGGTCAATACATGCTGGCTTGCATGTGGTACTCGAGATACATTCAAGAACTGGTGGGTCGTTGTTCCATCCATTACAACGACCCTTCCTCTTTTCCCTGCTCCTCCATGTCCACTAATCTGACATCCCCTGCTGTTGCTCTGTTGTATGGCCCTAGCGCTCTACCACACAATGCTCGCCAAGCCATTTCCCATGTGTCCAGTCATATTGGGTCTCCTGGGGGGACCAGGCAGTTTCTGCTGGTATGGCCATGTGTTCTGCACCTATAACACTCTCCCGAGCAGATACTTGCTGTACCTGGTTTGAGTGGGAAAGGTGTGCTTTTGGATACTCGTGTGCTCTCACCATGCATTTTTCCCCACTGCATTACCTGCGCTTGATATGCTTTCCACCCTGTTGCATCTGCTGTATAGTGTGGTAGTGTGTTGACATTGTGGTGTATGGTATCTTTTTGCATGTTGGTGAGTGGGCTTGGTGCACTCAGTGTGGTTCGAGTCTGTTGAATTGCATATCGCATAGGGGGATTGTGTGTTGGCTCTGCTGGTGCTCACATGTTGTGGGTAGGTGGTTGGATGGTGAGTCGTTGGAGATGCAATGTGAGGTCTGCCATGGATGTTTTCTGTTGCTGTAGGATTCAGTTTTCCCTCTCCAGATCCTCCTTTTTTTGTTCATCTGCATCCTCCTTTTCCCTTTGTACATCCTCTATATCCAGACTTTTCACCACATTTGCTAGGTCTTCGAAGGTAGCAAGTTTCTGCATTGTTAGCTTTCGGATGATCTTCAGTAGGCCTTTGTGGATGATTCTGACTAGGCCCACGTTGTTTTCTATGCCGGCCACTTTCGATAGATGCAATGTTTCTCTCACCCATATGACGTGCATCCAGGCTTTTGTTCCATTCAGCTCCTTCATTGCTCCTACTTCTCCCTCCTCCAGTTTCAATGCTATCAGTTCCTCCTGATATTTTTCTGGCATTTTCTCCACTCATGGTAGTGGTTCCCAATGTTCATTGAATGCCTTGTTGAGTTCTGTCCATGATGCTAGCTGCAATGATGTTAAGTTGTCGTACCACTGCTGTGCTTCTGATCATGGTACAATGTAGTCCTGTAGTGCCTTGATCTTTTCCCCTTCATCTGTTACTCCCACTAGTCTCATGATGCAGTTAAATGTCTGTAAGAATGTCTGTGGGTCCTGCACTTCATCCTCATCTCCCTTGAATGGCTTTAGAGTTTCCATCGTAGGCTGAAGTGCTCTGGGCCATGTTGCATTGTGTGCCAGTGTCAGTATTACCGCTGTTGCGCACAGTGGTACTGATGTGTACTGTGGCACAGGTGCACTGGTTGTAGGTAGGGGTCGTTGCGTCATAGGTGTCACAGGGTTGTATACTGTTGCGACCACTGGTCTTCTAGTCCCAAAGATTCTGAAGTATGGATGGTTGTCTGGGTTGGGGCTTTGTGGTCTGGATGGGGGGAGTGTTCTCGCTGATGCATATTCTGGTGGCGAGTCCAATGTCAGGTCTCTGTCAGTGGCCAGTCCCAGGTTACTATCGTTGAGTAGGGTGCTGAGTGGTGACGGTGTTTGAGACATATTCGTGGGAGCTGCTCATGCTATGAAGCATCCCCACTCATCTCTGGACTGGTTTCATCTGGGTGGCAGGTTGGTCAGTGACAGGTTTTTTGGTCAACCCTGCATTGCATGGTCTGATATGGAGTGCTTTCGGTGTACATGTTTGTTTGGCATTAGCTTGGTGCGGTTTAATGGTTCTGCCTCTCTGTGTGACTTCGGTGCTGTGGGTTTGAACTTGCTCTCGTCACCACATTGGAGTGGGGGGGAACTGCCTGACCTGCTGCTGTCGCACCCAACCATGTTCTGTCGACTATGATACATGATGCTGCCTGTCACTCTGAACACCCCCACTGACTAAGCACCCTTGGCTCTTTTGGAGGTTATGAAAGGGGGAATTTCGGACTAAAAGGAAAGTAAATATCTCAGACTTCGAGTTGGACGAAGACTACTCTACCAACCTAAAAGGAAAGTAAATATCTAAGTAGATATTAGTACTGTGTTGTAGGTTAGAATAAAGAATGTAAACCATACCTCAGACTTCGAGTTGGACGAAGACTGAGGTACAAGTAGAAAATATTCTGGCTAAGTCCAAGGGTGATTATGTAAGTAGGAAAACGTTCCCGCTGACAGAGTATAACACAATACCACAGATTTTTCAACAGGCTCCTTGCACCTCCCCTCTCCCCTACTACAACATTTCTGGCAGGTTCTGCAAGGCCTCCGAGGAAAACTGATGTCCATGACACTGATGATACTGCCAGAAGATGAATCGATCTGATAATCACAGGAATAGGGAAGTTGTTGGAGATAGAATCTCCCCTGTTGATATTGACTTAGGTGCGAGGTTTAGATGATTACATAAGTGCTTAGAGCGCACATTTAGAGTCCACTTTTAGTAATGTTCCCTCAGTAGTTGAGTCACTACTGAGGGTGAGTCTACTTATTAATTAGTAGTTTCCTACTTACTGATCCCCTGTAGCTGCCTACAGGTATATCTAATATATCAGTAGTTGAATCACTACTGAGGCTGCCTACAGCCCTTTTCAACAGAAGTGACCCATGAGTAGCAGGTCACACATTCTACCTGTCTGGCGGAATGGAGGGTCACATTCATTGCGAACAGCTTTAGGCCGCCTATAATCCACCATTTCTGATGAAGGAATTGCATCTGCAGTTCATGTCATACATAATAAATTGCACTCACTTGTTACCATACAATCTGCTTCACCCCCACCATCGTACATGCCTACTTGGACATCCTTTCTCTGGATCATAGCAGCTCGTGGATGACAGGGATCCAAGCATCATATCTCCTGTTTGTAGCCTGATAGGCGAAGTCATCTTTCTCCTAAGTCTATCTGGTTTCTGATTTTTTTCCCCACTCAAGGGATGGGAGCCATGCCACAATGGTGCTGCAGCTGGTGCCAGTATGGACATGGCACAATAAGTTGAGGGATGTAGAGGGATCTTCAAAAGGGTACAAGGAAAGTCTGATGCATTGTGATGCGAGTCCACATCAGACATATAAGCCAACCTACCAGTATAGTAGGTGAATGGCCAACATCAACGAGGTACAGTGAGCAACAAAAACGTTGCAATGTTTGCAACATTTTGATTGTTTGAAATATAAGTTGGGATTGGATGTGGCTGTGCAGATGTGATAGGGGAGGGATTTGTAGCCCTTGCTCTTGGCTTTCCATTGGTGGTCTTTTCAATGTCAGGGGTGTAGTGGCTGTGATTATATGAGCCAATTACTGAGGCCTATGCATTGCAATGTTTTTGTTGCTGACACCATAGTGGATGAAATCGATGGTGTGAAGGATATATTTGGAGCAGAAATGCCAGCTGGTGCTTACATAATATATCACATGATTAATTAAATGGTTTGTCAGTGAACAAACAAAGCCAAACATTGAATTTGAGTGATGTACCCTCTGTCCTGTACCACAACCCAAGAAATCTCAGCAACTTCTGGTGTTTGTGGCATTACCATGAGTAGGGTGTGTTCCCAGCACCACAAGTCCCTTAAAAGGTTGCTAAAATTCATCCCAGCACTTTCCCCTGCCAATGCCTGCAGGATCCTGGCACTCATCAGCATTGGGAAAGGTGAAAATGGCAAGTAATTCAGTCTGACACTTCAGGGCATGAAGAATGAACTAATCCCCTCCCAATATGTGCATTTTCACAAAAGAAAATTGAGTATCAATGTTGGTGGAAGTCAAACCCTTCTTTACTTTCCAAGGGCTCTGGGTGGAATGACCTACTGGGCTGCCAGGGTAGATTTTTTTTCCCCTTCCACCTCTCCCTAGGTGTCCCCATTGGTCACCTATGACCCAATAATGCTTTCCCAGTGATCCACAGTTCAGCACAGGGCATAGTCTGGCTGATCCTCCTTGGCACCTGGTGTGCAGAGGAGGGCATTGCCTCACCTCAACTTTGATACCCAATTTTCTTTTGTGAAAATGCACATATTGGGAGGGGATTAGTTCATTCTTCATGCCCTGAAGTGTCAGACTGAATTACTTGCCATTTTCACCTTTCCCAATGCTGATGAGTGCCAGGATCCTGCAGGCATTGGCAGGGGAAAGTGCTGGGATGAATTTTAGCAACCTTTTAAGGGACTTGTGGTGCTGGGAACACACCCTACTCATGGTAATGCCACAAACACCAGAAGTTGCTGAGATTTCTTGGGTTGTGGTACAGGACAGAGGGTACATCACTCAAATTCAATGTTTGGCTTTGTTTGTTCACTGACAAACCATTTAATTAATCATGTGATATATTATGTAAGCACCAGCTGGCATTTCTGCTCCAAATATATCCTTCACACCATCGATTTCATCCACTATGGTGTCAGCAACAAAAACATTGCAATGCATAGGCCTCAGTAATTGGCTCATATAATCACAGCCACTACACCCCTGACATTGAAAAGACCACCAATGGAAAGCCAAGAGCAAGGGCTACAAATCCCTTCCCTATCACATCTGCACAGCCACATCCAATCCCAACTTATACCTCAAACAATCAAAATGTTGCAAACATTGCAATGTTTTTGTTGCTCACTGTAGGAGAAGCTTACAAGGTCTTCTTGACAAACTTTCCAATTGGTCATTTGTACAATTCCCATGGAAGCATGCTACCTTCTCCTCTAAACTGTCCATCCAATGGACTCTAACTTGTCCTAGCATCCCTTGGCAACATTTGGCTAGAGCTTAGATCTGTCCTAGCAGTTGCTTGTTAATGCTTATTATATATGCCACATGACAAAGAGTTCCTCACTACTTTGCATATTTCAGGCTTACTTATAGACTCCCTGAGTTCACAAAAAGGTAAGTTCGAAGTGAGTCATAAGTGTTGTAATTGGCCTTGCAGAAGTCGGATTGCCAGTAGTTGACCAAAAGCGATAAGCGCCATCATACTGATGGGTGTTGGAGTTGTGTCGTTCCAGGACTTGAACAGCATCAGTGACCAGACTGCCACTCATCACACACCTTCCTTTCTATTACATGACGCATAAACAAGTTGTATCTCCCCTTTACATGGCACCTCCATCCTTCAGAAAGTTACTGAATTTGCTTTGATTTGCGAACTGCTGCAGTTGTTCTCATCACTCTGATGTGCATGGTGCACAGGATTCCACCCCTGCACCTGCTGAAGCTGCTACAGGTATTATCATCTGTTCCATAACCTTCTGAGGGGTATTTATGGTGTAAATTTAGTTGTGAGCGATCCCACAGATATCCCTGCCACTCCTACTAATGAGGCTGAAACTACTGCTGGTATGATCATTATGTTAGATGGGTTTCTGGCATCTGATATCAGGGCATAGCAAGCACTGCTTCTGGCCTTGCATATCACCTAAATCGTGTGATGGCTAGAACTTACATGGCCAATATTAAACAGTTCTGAATTCTGGTCATTGGCAGAGCAAATGCAGGCAAAACAACCATCCTCCAGCATGTCTGCAACACAATAGATATTCCAGTCATTTTTGATGGAAAAGGGAACAAGGTATGTGGATATAGAGTGAGTGACGCCTACCTGAGTGTTCCCATTCTCAGGTCAAGAGTGTTGTGCATGGCACATTGAAGGTAGGATGCCTGATCAAGTTATGGAATGTCAAGTGAAAGCTAAGTACCTCTAGTGTGGCCACCATAATATTGAAGATGAGCTTGTGTTTCAGAGCAATCTAGGATTTGTGTTTCATGACTCTTGTGGGTTTGAAGCAGGCTCTATAGAGCAATTTGAGAAGATGAAGAGCTTTGTGGTTGATCAAGCAGTCATGGGAAGCCTGAAAAAGCGCTTCCATGCTATTTGGTAAGGATCATATTGTGAGTGAGAATTGAGGTAACAGTTGGGTTTAGGTTCTGTATCCCTATGACTGACTATGAGAGAACAGTCACTGCTGCTGAGTGGAAATTCTTCAATGAATGTGACACAGGGCATGGTGTGTGTTTTTCCTTAGTTACAGTAGGATGGTTGTCACTATGCTGATTGGCTGCTTAGTTCCTGTGATAGTGTTACTAACAAAGACAGATGCATTGAATCTCCCAGCCATGGAGGAGCTTTTAGATGATGGCCTGGAAGTAGAACAAGCTGATGAGAAGGTTGCAAAAAAAGAAAGGGAATTGTTGGGAAAGTGGCTTGTACACATTAAAGGGATACTGGATGAGTGCAAATTTCCACCCAAAGCATATATATCACTCCAGAGTGAGTGTCTGTTCATTGTGAGCCAACCTTTGAGTTTGATTTCCTGGTGGCAGAGATGCATGAAGAGAAAGCAGATTGCACTACATTGATGCAATGTACAGCTGATGCTTTGAATGAGGAGACACTGCAGAGTCTGTTAATATCAACACAGCAATCAAGTATTGCAATCTGTGTTGAATATGCTGTGCAGAAGTAAGGAAGTGACTCAATTACATTGCCTATGCTGATGTTGTGAAGGACACTAAGACCCAGGATGGTGTTAGGCATCAAGGACAGATTTCAGGTCACAGTGAAAGATCTGGAAAGAGAGTTATTGGATTGGTTTCCAAATGAAGCTGTGAGTATCATAATGTGGTTAGGTCTGGAAATGAAATTCTTGGCCAACAAATATCCCTTGGGTGATTCCATGGAACTCCTGTGCATTTTGTCTGGTATGCTGTGGGCAGGATGTGAGTGGTGGTAATTATGGGATGGCCTTAGTTGGACATGTACTGATTTGGGTTGTCTGCACCCTCCACATTGTTGATAGCAAGTGAGTGGGTTTATGGCAGGATTGCATGGATCTGTGCTGATTGGGCTGATATGCACTCTGCATATTGGTGGCATGATAGCTTGTGAGTGATGTCATAGTAGGCCCAGCTGGATATGTGCTAAATGGGGTGACATGTGTGTGCATGCATGTTGGTGGTATGACAGTTTGTGAGTTCATGGTGGGCTCAACTGTACATGTGCTAATTGGCCCTGTTTGCACTCTGCATTGGGTGGCATGACAGGAGGTGAGTGATTCATGGTAGGGTTACTGCGTTTGTACTGACCAGCTGTACTTCTACTCTGCATGTTGGTCACATAACAGGAGGTGAGTGATTTCATGGTAAAGATACCACATCTGTGTTGACCAGCTGTGCTTCTACCCTGCATATTGGTCACATGACAGGAGGTGAATAGTTTCATGGTATTTTCAGCCATATCCATGCTGATTGGACTCCCTTGCATTCTGCATGTTGGTGGCATACAGGAGGTGAGGGATTTGATGGTAGATCTGGCTGCATTCATGCTGACTGGGATTACCTGCACTCTGTTTGTTGGTGGTATAACAGCAAGTGAGTAATTCCATGGTAGGGTTAGCTACATTGGCACTGACTTGGCTCACTTTGGGGTGACAGTTTGTGAGTGATTTAGTAGTATGCTAAGCTGGATCACTGTTGACTGGGATCATTTTCACTTTGTTTGATGGTGTGACAGCTTGTGAGTAATTTTGTGGGAGGGGTAGCTGCATTCATACTGACTGGGCTCACTTTCCCTCTGCTTGTTGATGACATGACAGCGAGTTAGTGATCTCATGGCAGATTTGGCTATATCTATGCTGACTGGGCCTACTTGTGTTCTATATGCTGGTGGTATTGCAGCAAGTGAGTAATTTCATGGCAGGATTAGCTGCACCTGTGCTGACTGGGCTCACTTGTGTACTGCATGTTGGTGGCATGATAGTTTGTGAGTGATTCCATAGTAGATTAGTGGAATTTCTGCTGACTGGGTCTACCTGTACACTGCATATTGGTGGTACACCAGCTGGTGAGTCATTTAACAGCAGACTTTCAGCTGCATCCTTGCTGATTAGTCTGCATATTGGATGGTGTGACAGAAAGTGAGTAATTTCATGGTAGGGTTAACTATGTCTGTGCCAACTGGGTTCCCTTGCACTTGGCATATGGATAACAGCAAGTAAGTGATTTCATGGCAGTGTCAATCTCTGTGCTGATGGTATGACAGGAGGTCAGTGATTTCATGGTGGGCTATGCAGCACTCATACTGACTGAGCTCACCTGCATTCTGCATGTTGGTGGTATGACAGCAAGTGAGTAATTTCATGGCAATGATGTCTGCAACATCACTGACTGGTTCTACTTGCACTCTGAATATTGGTGGCATGATAGTTTGTGAGTGGCTTTATATTAGACCTTATTGGATCTGTGCTGATTGTGTCTACTTGCACTTTGCATGTTGGTGGCATGACAGCAAGTAAGTGATTTCATGGCAGAGTTGACTATATTTGTACTGAGTGGGCTGATATACACTCTGCTTGTTGGTGGCATGACAGGAGGTGAGTAATTTCACAGTAGGTGTAGTTAGATTTGATTGAATGGCCCTATTTGTGTGTTGTGCATTGGGCAGTTTGTGAGTAGTTTCATGGGTGGCATAGGTGGATTTGCATTGATTCTGCATGTTGGTGGCATGACAGCAAGTGAGTGATCTTGTAGTAGGGTTAGCTGCATCTATGCTGACTGGGTTTATTTGCATTCTACCTTTTGATAGCAAGTAAGTCACTTTATAAGAAGGTTATCTGCATCTGTACTGACTGGGCTTGTACTTTGTGTGTGGGTGGCATTACAGGATGTAAGTGATTTCATGGTAGGGCTGACTAGGTCTGTGCTGACTGGGCTTACTTGCATGCTGCATTGATGGCATTACAGTTTGTAAGTGATATCATGGCAGGGTCGGTTGTATCTGTGTTGACTAGTCTCACCTCCACTCCACATGTTGGTGGCATGACAGCAAGTGAGTAACTTCATAGGGCTTAGCTGCATCTGTGCTCACTTGCACCTTCTGCACTGGTGGCATGACAGGAGGTGGGTATTTCATGATAGGTCCAGTTGGATCTGTCATGGCTGGGCTGACTTGCACCCTGTGTGTTGGTGGCATGACAGGAGGTGAATCATACTCACATCAGGTAGCTGGACCTTTACTGACTTAGTGAACTGACTTGGTGGCATTGCAATCTTCTCATGGGTGGTATGACAGCATGTGAGCAATAACATTTCTGGCTTAGTGCCTGTACAGACTGATCTGACTTGTGCAATCTATTTTGCTGGTATGACAGGGGGTGAGTCATCTTGTGATATGCAGTTTCACCACATGTATCCTGAGTGGTTTCACTTGAAAAGGATGTGAGTGAATGGAACATGTAGCTTAACCTGTGTTTACCTGGCTGCTTCATACACTTCAACTTCCTTTTGAAAGCATGTGAGTGATTTCATAGCAGACTCTATTGACTAGTAATTTTCTTACTGGATTTGTCATGACAGCTTGTGAGTAATTTATGACAACCCTGGTTGATCAGCTGCTGACTGTCTCCTGCATCCTTCTTTGGCCTCCAATGTGGTAGCATGTGAGTAGTTGCACTGTTCTGCCTCAAGCTGCTCACCCATCTTACTTGGGTTTGGGTCATCCTCCTTAACAGGAGGTGAGTGATATTCAATTTATAGCAGCCATTGCTGAATACTTTGGCAATGCTTTGTGTTGCGTTTGTTGTCCTGATTTTGCAATCACTAGTTAGTAAGTATTGACCTTTTATGCTAACCTGTTGTCTCAATTGTGTCCACTCAACAAAAGGCATCACTGGCAGTAGTGGATGAAGATTTTGCAATGCCCACTATGCCCCAAAATACTACTGTTTTAGGGAAGTTCCCAACAGTCCAATCAATGGTTGGACATGCTATTGGTAAGGTTTTGCCATTCACTACATATGGACTTACTGATCATTCTAGCATCCCTGCATGTTTTCAAGCATGCATACTTTTTGATGCAGCAACATCATTGTGTCTGGAAGGAGGCATTGGCATTGGCTGTGGAGATATATACAGGATCCAATATTCACTCTACAGTTTCCAGAGCTGTCAAGGTGGCTTTTTCAGCAACATGGCAACAATATAGCAGGTTTATGTGAAGAAATTCTCAAAATCATTTCAGAGAGCAAGATGTGTAAGTAAATATCTCTGTACTGCATCTGTCTATGCATTGACTCAACAAATGAACTGGCAATGCAGGAAGCTGCTAATTAAGAGTTGTGTAGAAGATGGATTTTTTTGCAAATGGGACCAAGACACATGGATGTAACAGATAAATCCAGTTGAAATAGATGTTTCTAAAGGCTGCATCTATATTCAAGTCCTCACAGGTGCCACAAGGATACAGCTCAGGCTGCATGGGAAATTGTCAAGTAGGAGCCTCCATGCAGCTTCTGATATGATTCTTCACCATTATCCTATGTATTGTCCATGTCAACTGAATCCATTTGTGGTTGTTTGGTCATTCTCTTCTGGGCTGTGATTCATGTCAGTTTGTTTTTGTGCCATTGTAGGGAACATGTTAGGAGTGTGCCACATCTGTCATAGGTTGTTGGAGATAGAATCTCCCCTGTGTTATACTTCATTTTGGTGCAATGTTTACTTGATTACATAAGTGCTTAAAGCACATAGCAGACAGTTTTCATACTGTTCCCTCAGTAGTTGAGTCACTACTGAGGCTGCCTACAGCCCTTTTCTACAGCTTATAAGCTCCACCTAGTGCAGAAAATTTTCCTTGTAGGCAACCCATACTTGACTTGTGCAGAAGCTACTCAACAAGTCCACAATATATCTCTACTACCCTCAAAGCTAATGGACAACTACCTAATGGATCCACCTGAGCTTGGAGAGCACAGCAAGAACTGGACCAACTATGGGAGTTGGGTCCTTGAAGCTGTAGCTGAAGATGGCTTGATAGGTATCCTACTGGGGTCTGAAACATGACCAAAGCATCCTACTGAGCTCAAAGGATGAGGCCCAGGATGGGCTCCTCAGGCTGATGAGGAACAAGATGAAGTAGCAGCTTGGCAAACTGCTGACAATGCATGGCAATGGTGGGCAGTATTGGCCCATGACCTTGTTATTTCAGGTCTACCAGATTCAATTCTAATGCTTTGTATGCACTTCGAAACCCCTCATGAGATGTTTGCCTACCTCAAGAACAACTATGGTTCAGTTCTGAGACTGGCAAGTTGAAGAAACTGCATGGTGAGGCAGCTTGTTGCCCAAGCACAATGCAGCTGAAGAAACTACTCAGACTATTTATTGGTGACAGCAACAACAAACTGGAGAACCTACCTGGTTGTCAAGGAGACTGCCTAGACTTCCCAAGCAACAGTGATGAGACCACAGATGGGCATGCAAAGCCTGAGGCTGAGGTCATAGATGCACATCAGCAAAACAGCCCTTACCCTAGCCAGAACTGGACAGAACCAGCCAGTTTTTGACAGCAAGGTACCTAACTGGCTAGGTCTGCCCAGAGAAATAGGGGCAAGGAATCTCAACAATTGACATCTAAATGAAGCTTGAAATTTTGATGGTGCAATCTTTATGATAATGTCAGCTTCTGGGTCAATTTTTGTGAGGACAGAAGCAAATGTGGTTGTGTGGTGCACAAAGACATTTTGTAAGGGTGAGGGTTAGTTTGCTGATGCACAGCTGGTGGGGGGTGACCTATTGGTCAAAGAGGCTGGGACTGAAGACCCAGAATAGCTGGATGAGCACTCAAATGAACTTGAAGCACCTGACAAGAGTAGTCAGTGTGCAAGTGACAAGGTTGTGGAGAGTGGACACTAACCTGAGCCAAGCTCTATGATTCTCAACCCTGTGGATAGCACTGTTGAACAAACCAGTGGATGTCCTATTGAATGCATACCACAAACTTGTCCTGAATACAGTCAGCACACTTGGACAAACAGTGAGACAATCCTCAACATACCTGATCCACCTGACTCATGAAGTGAACACCCCTTATTAGGGAGTCATGTGCCAACACAAACCCATGGTTTTATGAGCACAAAATTCTTCTTATCAGTGTTGGAAACAGCTCCAATGGAGCCAGACAAGGTGGAGAAAGACAGTAGGCATGATGATGCACCTAGCAGTGGATACATTGACTTGTGTGAAGTCAAGAAATTACTGCTAGCTGACAATGAAAGTTGGTACACTGAGTGCAAGGCAAAAAGACTGAGGTGCTCACCTGCACTGCCTGTGTCACATCAAAATGATACTGGGCATGTTCCCAGGATATCCAGGAACCCCCGTTGACATGGAAGAATCAGCAAACATACTGAAAGCATTAGCAGCACTCAGATGAGGCAAAATGCCTACTGTACTCATGCAGCCCACATGTGGCCCCCCCAACTCCTCTTTGCACCCTCAAAATGATCCCTGGACCCTGTGGGAGGGTCATGGACAATGAACATATGCTATAACAAGGTCAGGAGTGCAAGATGAGTGAAGCACATATACTGGACAGCTTATGCTCTCATGCAGCTGCTTCTACTCCTCTCAAGTCCTTCAAAATGACTCTGGAATGTTGCCAACACTTACTGGCTGTAGGGGGTGCCTCCCTGATCAATGCAAAATGATGCAAAATGGCTGAGAAATCTTTGTATGGCCAAATGGCTGCCTCACAGCAGTGGTAGGAGGCAAGATGAGACATGCACCAGCATATGCCAAAATGACTCACCTGTGCCAATGAAACCTGCTCAAAATGACTTCATGCGCACTCCTGGGACCCACAGGGACCCATGCCTATGCAGTAGGATCAAGACAAGATCTAAAAACATCAGTACAGTTGAAATGAGAGGTAGCAGAGCCTCCAACCTTGCCAATCACACTTTGCCACCTCATGAGCTTGTGAGACTCCTCTGGAATGTTGCTAATACATACTGGTGACATGGCATCCCCCCCAGATGGTTGTGAAATGTTGAAAGTCCATCATTATTTGATATGGCAGCCCAGCAGCAACAGTATGAGGCAAAATGACCACCTAAGTGACACCATTTACCTCACTTCTCAGTAACAGAGCCATACCACTGTTCCTTTGCTGCTTAGTGAGGTATATGAGCCAAAACAACTGCACCAATTTATTTCAGCACTCAGCCCCAGTGAAAACTGGACATTACCAGGTATGGCTCCATGTGGTGAAATATGAGTTTGATGGTGGCTGTGGATGAAAGACATACTTTATCTTGACATATTTTCCTACTAGAACCTTTCCAAATATAATATTTGCATTGTTTTGGGGCAGAGTCCTGTATGATGCCATATCATAATGTTGTGCTAATCATAAAATGTTCTATCTACATACTCATATACTGGGTGCAGGAGCTTGTCATCATATGATATCTTTGAGTTTCTGCACCTTTGACAAAATATGCTCTAATATGACCAAATCTCATACCATTATGCATACCATACTATACAGCATGACTAATACTGGGGGCTAATGGCTAGCACTAGCTACTAGCATGCTCTAATCAAAACTGTGAATAAAATGCTGCAGACAGGAGAACATGCATCTTGAAGGCTTGAAATGTCCAATTGAAGTCCTATGTGAATGCTGGAATGTTGAATATAAAGTGAGTGGCATGAAATCTGGCTGGAAAGGTATGATAGCATCTGAATGAATGGTGTGATCATGAGAGGGGGATGTCAAGTTTAGTAGAGGGTGCCATTGCAGATATGCTTTGTGTCCCAACTATTACTCATGGCCTGTCCAAGAGTGTTAAGACCTGCACTACCTACAAATGAAAACTTATGAGCACTGTGGCCTTGTTGTCATATGCCTGCATAGTCTGAGCTGCTGAACTCTTAAGCAACAATTGTGCTTACCTTTCATTGTGCAGAAGTCAAGTCATTGTAGTAGTTTTGAAATTCTTCCATCAATCTGCTTGATTGGACTTGATTGCACCAGCAGTGAGTGCATAGATTACTGAGAATGCATGAGAGAAAACATTGTGTCAATTAATTAAAATGCACCATCCATTCTTAGCTGGACCTGGTCACATCTTCACCTTGCCACCACCCTTAGTAGACTTGCTGGCTGATGCTGCCATGGTATTATCAACCATTGTGGGCAACTCTTCTTATGAGAGTGTGAGAGGGGATAAGGGAAAGCTGTAGGGTAATTCCTAGGCTTGTCCCAAGGGGTCATGAGATGGAAGGGGATGGCAGGAGGTGACTAGAGAAGTGGGGGAAATTTTCCTGAGGTTGAGGAAGTGTAGGCAATGAAGAACCTGAAATTCCACCACTTAATGGAAAAAAGGGGATTTTGTAGAGAAAAGGACGCTTGTAGAGACTAGGGGCTCAAAAGGCAGTGGTCTTGGGCACTTGTACTCAGTAGGGAAATTTTGTAGACACTGGGAAACTGATCCTGTAGGCTGGCAGCAATTTTATAGTGCAAGGGGACTTGAAGAAGTTGAAGGGACTCAAAGGGGGGACTCTAGGGACTCGGAGGGGACTCAAAAGACTTGAAGATGCTATGTATTTCAGCTCTGGGGACTCAAGAAGGCTCTCAGGCATGCAGATAGTGATGCTAAAAAGGTGGGTCCTATTTTTCTAAGTAGGGCAGTGTATTTATAGAGTAAGGACAGTGGTAACTAAGGTACAAGTCAGAGCTATCAGAACTGTCAAACATCAATGAAAAGGAAAGAAAAGTTCTGCTGTACAGTAGGAGTGACATGTGACAGGGCATGGAAGAGGAAAGTGAAATAAAGTCAGGCCAGGAACAGACCAGGCAGGTGAAAGGAGGGTATGGATGATGCTTCTGAGGAGTGGCATTGCAGCAAAAGGGGCTGCAGGAAGTTCAGGAGTCATGGCAAGTCATGGGAAGGTGGGAAAGTGACTTGAGGATATGGGAACCTTGTACAGTGCAACAGATACCAAGGTACTGACATCACAGCTGTCAGTGGTGATTGCTGACAGGTTGTGGACAGTTGAGATATGGCTGGTGATGCTGATAGGGGCTATACTGCTTATGGAAAGGCCAGAAAACAGGAACACCAAGGGAGTGGCAAAGTGGTGTCAGAGACAGGGGTATGTACCAAAATGGGAAGTGGTGAGGCTAGGTGCATTGCTCACTTAGCTGAAGGACTGAGACTGCTGAGATTAGCCTTTGCAGTGTACTCAGGTGATGGTGAAGACTATGAGAGGGAGCTTAGAGCAGTATGAAATGCACTGGTAGATGGTAGAACTCAGTTCCAGGGAGTATAGACTCCCTACACTGTAGCAGACGTTAACATTGAAGATGGTACAGATGTTCTGGCTGGCAGGATGGCATGCTCCAATTCAAGAATCAGTCTTGTGTTCAGAGGTGTCTCATTTGAACCTGAAGAGCTGGATGGCAATTCTTGCAGGTGATCCAACACAGGGAATGGCAGGATATCTCATGCCTTGGAGGCAGTAAGCACAAGTACAGCACTAGAATGTACCTACATCAGTTTTGGTCCTAGCATTTGAGAGCTACTTACAGTGGGTCTACAGACTTGACATTGGAGGTGATAGCATCTGGGTTGTGTTACATGTCACATAGCAGGTCAGAGAGGGAAGAGGGACCATCACTGTCATCAGTAGTACTGGCAGGTGATTCAATGGAAAGGGCAAGTGTGCTGGAACATGGAGGGGAGACCAAAGCTGTTGAGGCTGATGGTGTTCAGTTGCCTTCCTCTTTATGTAATCTGGAAAATTTTAATTGCACAGTGGATTCAGAGTTGCAATTGCCATCATTCAGAGTTCTACTCACAAACCCTATCATACATCTGCCCTTTTGGGCTGGGATGGGTAGATGAACCACTCAATGGGCATCCAAAGAGGATCAGAAACAAGTTCAGCATCCACAAGCATGTGTTCCTCAAGCTTACATCTCTTCTTTGGGCAGCCAGTTTCCAGGATTCAAGACATATCAGGTTAGAAGAGCAGCTCTTGATTTTTTGTATGCAATGGTGACAGGCTTATCTACACAGCATGTTGGTGAGCAATTTCAGCATTTGACTGACACTATATCACAGTGAGTCCTTGATCAGAAGCCTTTTCATTTATCTGAGTAACATCTTGGATGCTGATACAGTGACTCAAAAAACCCTTTCAATGTTTTGCCATTTTGCATTGACAGTGATGTGAAAAATCAGAACAATTTCATAGAATCATGAAAGTATTCATACAGATAGCCCTTGGTCCTGGCTTCAAAAGGGTATCTTAATAAGGTTGTTTGGCCTTGTGTTGGTCAAGATATCACATGTTTAATCAGGGCAACTCATTGAAAGGGTTTTTTTGTCAATGAAATTGCAGCATATCCATGGCATTTGGACAAGATTTTTTGTGGCTGATTTTGCTTATATCAGCAGAAAGGTCATGTGGCTACTGAAAAAATTTAAAATATACTTTTTTTTGCCCCACTATCACCATGAGAAGTCTTTCTTCTGCCAGAACCAGGCAAATCCTCTCTCTCCTTGATTCTGGGCTCTCTGGCAATGAGATATCATCCAAGACTGGTGTATCCATCACCACCATCTCCAGATTACACTCCAGACACTGCCCTTACCTCACAAAATCTCCTGGAGGTTTCCCAAAAAGCTTTCTGATGGCAATATTCAACATGCTCTTTTGTCTTGTGGGCTCTGGCAAGGCTGAGAATGCTGTCCAAGTCACCAGAGAGGTCAGAGATATTATTGGTGACCCTCTCTCTGCTCAGACAGTTAGGAATGGGATGAAGAAAGCTGAGTAAAAAGCTGTGGTGAAGAAGAAAAGGCCACTCCTTACCAAGCATCACAGAAGGGAGAGGCTGAACTTTGCTCTCAGACATAGGGATTGGACTATTGAGGACTGGAAAAGGGTGGTTTGGTCAGATGAGACCAAAATCAATCATCTAGGGTCAGATGGGAAGGAATGGGTGTGGAAAAAGAGTGGGGAGGGACTGAATGATAGGCAAGTGCAGGGGACTCTCAAGATTTGGGGGTGGATCCTTGATGGTGTGGGGATGTATGCTGTGGGAGGGGCCTGGATACTCCTGCAAGATTGATGGGAGGATGGATGGTGATCTGTATGTGCAGATCTTGGAGGATGAACTGCAGCAATCCCTTCAGTATTATGGCAAGACTACTGAAGACATTATCTTCCAGCAAGATAATGACCCCAAACATACCTGCAAGAAAGCTTCCACCTGGTTCAATGATCATGGCTATGAGGCTCTCTTGCCCAATCTCCAGACCTCAACCCTATTGAACATCTGTGGAATCATCTCAAGAGAAGGCTGGCAGAGTATGAGGAACCACCCAAAGGGATGTTGGAGTTATGGGAGAGAACACAGGATGAATGGAACAAGATAAGGCCAGAGGTGTGTCAGGAGTTGATCAAGAGTATGCCTAGAATGGTAGAGGCAGTTATCAAGGCCAAGGGAGGCTATACAAAGTACTGAATAGCATACAATTTCATCAGCAAAAAAACCCTTTGAATGAGTTGCCCTGATTAAACATGTGATATCTCGACCAAAACAAGGCCAAACAACCTTATTAAGGTACCCTTTTGGAGTCAGGACCAAGGGCTATCTGTATGAATACTTTCATGATTTTATGAAATTGTCCTGAATTTTCACATCACTGTCAATGCAAAATGGCAAAACATTGAAAGGGTTTTTTGAGTCACTGTACTTCAAATGAATGGTCAATTCCTTCTCACAGGGTCCCATCTATACCACATATGTTTGCCTTCCAAGAGCTGACCTTCTGACTCCTAATCACATCACTGATAATCCAAAAATTTTTCCATACTTCAAGGATGCAATAGGTGCTGTCAACAGCATGCATATTGTGTGTGTGCTGTCAGCCAGTGAATGGGACCTTACACATGATCACAAAGGTTTCTTGTCTCAAAATTGCCTTGTTGCATGTTCTTTCAATGGTATTATCACATATGTTCTGGGGGGCTGGGAGGGATCAGCTGCTGATGCTACAGTCTATCATATGTAATGCCTGCTTGTGGGACTTTGCTCCCCCATTCCCACTACTATCTTGGTGATGCAGGATTTCCTTTGATGCTGCAATTACTTGTACTGTACTGTGGTCAATGGTATCATTTGGCAGAGTAGGGATGAGTGAACTTATCATGAGTACTGTTACCATTTTACATTTGATCCTCATTCATTCCCCACAGTCCCAAGAACAGGAAAGAACTTTTCAACCTCCACCACACCATGCTTCAGAATGATATTGAGCACAACTTTGGGATTATCAAGTGATGTTTTCATGCCCTCCTTCTCCCTCCTGAGTACACTATGACAATCCAGTCTCACCTGCCTGCTGCTGCATGTTGTATACATAATATAATCTGCCTCAATGATCCTGATGGCATTGACATACCAGATCTGTCATGTGCTGTTTCTGTCTTTTCCTTTTCAGACCGCTTACTGTACATGTTGCCCCATGAGCCACCATCATTCCCCTTCCCATGCCCTGGTGTGCCTCGTATTACACTTCAGTCACCCCCTCTCGAGGACCTATTAGGTTGACATATTTCTACAGATGTTTATACCTAATAGGTATCAACTTCTTGGGTATTCCCACATGCCACTGGCATAGGCAGGGCTTGGAGATTTCCCAGGAGCTCACATGCCAAGGGGGGGAAAGTCCATTTGCCCCATCACCATACAGGGTGCCTGGGGTCCCAAAGGGACTTTCCCCACCAACCCTCACAATTTAGGGATTTCCCAGGTTAAAATAGCCCACTTCCAAGGGAGAATTTGGGAATTTCCCAGGTGAAAATAGACCACTTCCAAGGGAGGTTTGGGGATTTCCCAGGGTAAAATAGACCACTTCCAAGGGAAGTTTGGGGATTTCCCAGGTGAAAATAGGCCACTTCCAAGGGAAGTTTAGGGATTTCCCAGGTGAAAATAAACCACTTCCAAGGGAGGTTTGGGGATTTCCCAGGTGAAAATAGACCACTTCCAAGGGAGGTTTGGGGATTTCCCAGGGTAAAATAGACCACTTCCAAGGGAGGTTTGGGGATTTCCCAGGGTAAAATAGACCACTTCCAAGGGAAGTTTGGGGATTTCCCAG
The DNA here is from genome assembly GCA_024663475.1 of Pisolithus thermaeus. Taxonomy (NCBI): domain Eukaryota; kingdom Fungi; phylum Basidiomycota; class Agaricomycetes; order Boletales; family Pisolithaceae; genus Pisolithus; species Pisolithus thermaeus. Next base: position 448,721 of record JANFAF010000058.1, read on the forward strand.
GGTAAAATAGACCACTTCCAAAGGAAGTTTGGGGATTTCCCAGGTGAAAATAGACCACTTCCAAGGGAAGGTTGGGGATTTCCCAGGGTAAAAGCAACCTCTTCCAAGGGAGGGTTTGGGGACTTCCCAGGTTAAAATAGACCACTGCCAAGGGAAGTTTGGGGATTTCCCAGGGTAAAATAGACCACTTCCAAGGGAAGGTGTGGGGATTTCCCAGGGTAAAATGGACCACTTCCAAGGGGGGATTTGGAGATTTCCCAGGGAAAAATAGACCACTTCCATGGGTATTTTTGGGTATTGTCCAGGGTAAATGGACTGCTGCCAAGGGTGTGGGATTCCTTTGGGAATTCCCCCTGGTGGTGGGGGTTCCCTAAATTTGAGATCAGGCATTCTCCAAAGGTGAAATTGGGAATTCCCCATGATGGTGGGGATTCTGCACATGGCAGATTGGGAATTCCCCATGGTGGTGGAGATTCTCCAAGGTGGTGGGGATTCCTTAAATGCAAGATTGGGAATTCCCCCAGGGTGGTGGGAATTCCCTAAATGCAAAGTTGGGCATTCCCCCAGGGTGGTGGGAATTCCCTAAATGCAAAGTTGGGCATTCCCCCAGGGTGGTGGGAATTCCCTAAATGCAAGGTGGGAATTCCCCCAGGGTGGTGGGAATTCCCTAAATGCAAGGTTGGGAATGCCCCCACAGTGGTGGGAATTCCCTAAGTGCAAGGTTGGGAATTCCCCCATGGTGGTGGGAATTCCCCAAATGA